>VXBR01003156.1:37462-54838 GCA_013400215.1 Cisticola juncidis | reverse complement strand
TTTTTTTTTTTTTGTCTTGTGGTCTGAGAATTGCACTGTCTGCACTCTCAATGTCATTGAGAATGACTTCAAGAAGCCACTCTTGTTCATAAAGAAATAATACAAATGATACCATGCCCTGCATATTTTCAATTTGAACCTCCTCGTTGCCAGTGTAAATCCCAGTTGAATTATTGCTTCTGAGAAGCTAAACATTTTAATTTTACAACGGCACTGTTTTCATCAAACATCTGCTCCTTACTGCAAATATACGTGAGTTTTCCTTGGATATTTGGTGGTGAAGAATTGGCTGCCAGTGCAGCCAGATCAAAGCCATATGGGGATCACTTGTAAAAGCATAACTCTTTTAATTGAATTAATCTGCAGTCAATGGCAAAACACATTTTCTACTGAGATCAGTTGTTCTACAGAGAGGGGAGGTCTTGGGGTCAGGCCATGGGTTTGGGCTTTGGGGGGACATGAGTTTAACCCTTCACATGGGACCTTGGGGGGAAGGTGGACATGGTGGGGAGGATTAGTTTTCTGTTTCTAAGCTCCCTTTTGGTGACATCATGATGATGGCTTTTGTTGCTCAAAGGGTATTGTGGAAATGAATATTTTCAGAGTTTAAAGTACCTGCAACATCGCTGCAATGAGAATTTATCAACACCTAGAACAGATTTAGACTTCTTCATGAGCCCACTGCTGTAAAACACCACACATTTCCACATGCTGAGGCCTCGTGTGGTAGCTGACCACATGTTTACACACAGGAGAACATTCAGGTGTCCACTTGTAATATTCCCCCCCTTCCCCGCTTTTTTAAAGTATCTTTTCATTGCAGTGTCTTAGGTCTGAGAACACTGGAAAAACACATGAGTCATATGATGGTTTAGTTAAAATCTTGTTAGCTACATTCAACTGAAAACAAATAATAAACACTTGTAAGACTGTGTACATTTGCAAGAAAAGATTTCCAGATAAAGACAACTCTTTCAAACTTTTAAAGTAAACAGTGGCACATCAGTATTATGCATGCACCTTTATATATATATATATATATATATATATTTGTATATATATATGTTTTGTCAGTTTTTTGGCTTGAATTGCAGAGAATCAACAATAGCAAGAATACACCAAATTCAAACTATGGTCTGAAAACCACTTTTTGTTTTGGGTCCAAAATGCATGACTCATTTAAACTGAAAAAAGAAAATTCTTCACTGGTTTACAGCAATGAGAACAGAGAGTTACACAGTTATCCTTGGTTAGATGTGAGAAAGATGACAGAAATTAGTATTTCTTCAAAGGTCCAGGCTGTCTATATCTGCAGTTGCAGATACTGACATAGAAAGTCTGCAGTTCTGCACTTTGAACTGAATAAGTGAACTGTAATACTAGAAAGAAATATGAAAAGGATTTACTGGGCTCAAGAGGAAAGGACAATAATTTGAAAACTGACACTGGAAACTGATAGTGCTGCAGAAATACCTCTGTGAGGGAAAGGTTGTTCATGGCACATGAACAGTAAATGTGCCAGCAGTGGAGAAAACTTCACTAGAGATGGATCACACTAGAAAAGTTCTGATAAGGTGAAAAGTGTCTAGAAAACTGTCTAGATAAGGACTTGAAAAGGAAAGCATCAGAACACTGGCTGTGACTCAGCATGGGGAATTTTCACTTAGGAGGGAGAAGGAAGAGACTGGGTTTAAGGAAGCAAAGAATTTAAAAAAAACCCAGGTATTTTAGCTGTGCTAGACCTCAGAACTTTGCCTCAGAGCTTCACCAGAGGAGTCCAGGAAAGGAAATCAACAATGTGGCATCAGAATTAGTGGGTGGTTGGCTGCCTGGTCTCTAAAAGTGCTGAAACAGAAGATGGAAGATTTGGCAATAGGGCTGGCCTGGAAGATCAAAGAGCTGGAGCCCCCACTGCCTTTCACCATCACCTTGGCAATCTCTCCTCCCTCTCCCAGCCACTGGCAGCACCTTCAGGCAGACTGCCCATGTTCTTGGTCCCTGGGATGGGGAGGATGTGGCTTAGAACGGGACAAGGGAAGGGTTTATTGCTGCAATCAGAGGAAAGGAAAACCCTTTATAAAAGGAGGCCAAAAGAGCTTGTCTTGGTTAGTCTGGCAAAATACACCTCAGTAAGGATATAATTGCTCTCTGTAAATATATCAGAGAGCAAATGACAGAGAAACTAAAGAATATTTCAGCTAAGACTTGGGAACAGAGCTAGTCAGGCCATAAATAAGTTTGAGTGGGAAATGATATAATTTTAGGCTGTAGAAAAACTTCACAGCCTTTATAAAGACATTTTAGGGTGGAAGAAAGGAACACAGCTAGTTTTAAATCAGATCTTGCTTGCTTTATGAGAAACTGTCTCAGATTAAGGGGAATGTGGATAGGAGAGGGCTAGGTTATGGCACAGTAGATCCCTCTTGTTTGTTCTTGTGTACATCATTTTTGAGGTACAAACCCCTCAATATAAGTAAATAATTGATTCTTATTTCAAGCAGAATTTTTTCCTTCCCCCTCATGATGGGTCCAGGATCTCCTGGCTGGTCCTCTTAATGACACAGTCCAAGCACAGTCCAATTCATATAGAGCTTCCTATTGATCCACACAGAGCTACAAACCTGTTCCCAGTAACTCAGCACTGCCAGCAAAGTACCTTCCTCATCACTGGGTTTCTCTCACGGTATCTGACTCCAGTAATTTCCTAAGTGGATTCTTTGCTTTAAGCAGCAACTCTGTTCTCCCCTGATAAGGATCATTAAATATCTGCAAATGAAATGGAGGCACTTGTGGCTGGCTTAAATGGCTTGACTGCTGAAATGCTTGGTCATGCAAGAGGTTTCTGCCTGCCTGCTGCAGTGGCTATGTGCAAAATGTGAATACAGCTCTTACATTCTAGAGGTGTGGCAGAAAGAAATGAAAATGGCAGTTCTGTTTCCACTCTGGAGACCAAAGGGTGATTCAGGGTATTAAGTTGTGGAAATAAAGATAATTTCATCACATGCTTGTAAATCGAATATGTAATATGAAAAAAAAAAAAAAATGTAAGAACTCCCCTGAACAAACCACCCTGGTTTGACATCCTAATAATGGAAAACCACAATGGTCTGAGCAAATCTGATAAAATGAAAAGAAGAGGATTAACTGGACAATTTGCAAGTGCTTGATAAAATCATGATGCAGAATATATCATGGCAAATAAAAATGTCCTAAGCTGTGTAAGCATAAAGGTTTGCAGAGCAGGCAGTTTAGTGCACCTTGTAAAATTACAAAAGTGCATCACGTTAGGTTCAGATGTAGGTATGACTAAAGAGTCTATGCCTAGGAAACCCAGAAAAGTGACATATATTTGGAAAAATAATGTGTGGAAATCACAAGCAGTAGAAAATTGAGTTTAGCATAGACAGAGTTTGAAAGAACCAAAGTTCAAGGATGGGGTTTAATGTGAAGAGCTATGATATGAAACAGAAGACATTTTAAAAAAAGCATTGGTGTAATGGGTAAATGAACTGGCTTGAGACTTATTTTTGCCTGCCAACAATATCTGCTGGCTTGTGGTCAGTCCTGAAGACAAAGTAAACGTGTGTAGATTTCAGGGAAAAAAATCAAAACAAAAAAAACATAGCAAAGCAAACCAAAGCATTAACCCGACAGCAGGTTTTCTTTCAGACCATCTCTGAACTGGGAAACTCAATTAACAAGGAAATTGCATTGATTTGGTTTAAGCCAGGCAAGGTCATATGCTTGTTTAGTCAACAAGAATACCACTCTAATAGGCTGAAAATGAGTTGTGTTTCAAAGATTAAATTAATAGTAAATGGATAGGATTCACATTTTTTTTGCAAGTTCCTCCCAACAGTTAATCACAGGGATCAGGAGTTCTACAGTCACCCAGAATAAATGACAGATTTTTTTGTCTTCAGGACTATGCAGGCTGCTTTCACCTTCACAGACATTATTCCTGATTCTTCAAAAACACCTGCTAGGGCTTTAAAAATCCTCCAATCCACATCCTCACCCCTGAGAGGAAGCTGTGCTCCTGAGGCAGGGATTGTCACTCTGTGGAGGGTGACATCCCTAAAACAGACAGGGATCTCTCCTAAAGATACACAAGATGGAAGATCTGCACTCCTCCTGCTTATTTTTTTTGGAATAGATATTCTTTCCTTAAGCAGTTACAGGTGATCACTGGACATAGGACAAGGATGACTTTTGCTTTGATGCATTGTAGGCATTGTTATTTTGTTTTTGTTTTGGTTTTTTTTTTTTTTTTTTTCCCAGTTACCAAAGCTTTACTCAGCTTTTACACCAAATACCTGCCCCAGACGTAATGGGAGAATTTCCCTAATAAGCTCCACTCACTGCAAACAGGGCTGTTAAAACTGTGGCCTGGAGGGAAGAACTAAAAGGCAGTAGAAGCAATGAATCTCCAAAACTGCCTGAAAGAAGAATCCCTGCCCCAAAGGGCTGCTTTTGGAAAAATAGGATTGGTTTCCCCTTTGGTGTGCTAATGGCAGGGTTTGTAGCCACTAGCCTCCCCTGCCCCAAAGGAAAGAGAGGAGAACAGGAGGATCTGTTGAGGATTTCCCTAAAAAGGTGGTGTTTCTGCTCATTTCTTCCCAAATGCTCTGCAGTCAGTACTGTGGAAAACTTGTCGTTTTTCTCCACACCCCATGCAGCATCACCCACCTCGGGTATTTGTCAGACCATGAGGGATCTGTACATCATCAGGGCTTATCATACCCTTACTGCTTTTAGAAGTTAGGGTTGTGATTTTCTACCAGGACCATAAATTATCAAATAGATTAACTGAGATACTGACTCCTGCTTAGGTCAGCTTTCATCTTGTGACACGTATAAATTTCCCAAGCTACAAAAAGTGCAGAGCACATGGGGCATGGGACCCTGTTCTAGGATCTCTCACTTACCAGGACCTTAAATCTTGTGGGGTCAGCTCAGTTTCATTTCTTCCTCAGAGGTCAAAGGCACAGATTCCCTTCATCCAAATGTCAGGTTTTGCAGTCTAAATGCTGTTCTCCAGGCTGTTTTGCCAGGGTTTTTAAAGAGTCAAATAGCAGGGGTTAAAAAAAAGAGCCCCATATGCCCAAACCTATCCCTGTGCAGGCCTCCATAAACCATCCCTAGCACAGCTCCACCTCCCAGCCTGAGGGCTGCCTAACAAAACTGGGAGCTGTTCTAATCCCTAATTAAATTTAATCTACACTAGAGATGGTTTGTTGATTTAGCTAGATGGGTAGGGAGATGCTGACAGGTTAATCCTGGTATAGCCAGAGCTGTAAGAGGGGGAAAAAGAAGCCTCCAAGAGCATAATTGGTAGCAGTTGGTGAGCAAAATGAATGCTCATTGTAGAAAGCATGTGTTTACCTGCATATTACACATGTATGGAAGGCTATCCTAGCTGTGGTTGTTGATCACACCCTGATGAAGTAAGATATGTTTTGACTGACATCACTGCAGTGGTAAAAGCTGGTTAGAATAGCCAGTGCTCAGGAATTTGTTCTTCCTCTCTCTAGAGATGTCTACTGGGGACAAGGAGGGAAGTTATCTAACACAAAACCTGCAATAATATAATTTCCCTCTGTTTTTCAGTCTTGAAGTATCAATATATGTTATTATCTGCTCTGAAGAAAGAATGACTACTCATGCAGCTGCTGTAGGTCTCAGCCAGAAAGTGAATTCTTCTTTATAAACTATTAACCTTCTGTTCTCTGGGACTGTAATCTCACAGCGTGGACTTGAGCAGATCCCAGAGGCAACCTCCATGCCCACCCCTCCTTCAAACTTTTGTGATTAACTTAATCTGTTCTTAACTTGGGTTATTCATGTAGAACAGAATTTCAACCTTCTCTGTGGAACTGCATATCCAAGGGGAGAATATCTTCTCATTTTAGGGGCCATAACTGTTAATACAGCAAAAAGTAGTAAAGAAAATGTCACTGACAACAGAAGATTAGAAAACATGATTCCATTAGCTGATACATGAAGGCAACCATAGCAAATATTCTTGTCTTTTGGTCAATTTGAGGAATGAATACTATTTAAAAAGCAGTTTCCTAGCATTAAAACAAAACAATCTAAGAAGCATAATTATAATTGATGAGCTTTTTAATCTAGTCTCACTAGAAAGTCTGTAGAGAGTAGAAATCTATTTCCCAAAAAATCAGGTCATTGCTCTATTTAGATCTGACACAGACATGAGAACATGCATATAATACCTGCATTCAATGAAGATAAATTTCTCACCTCAAATGTGCAAGTAAAATATTTCACCACATAGAATTAATGCCTTTGGACCCTGCTGTTTTAATCTCAAATTTATAGGACACATCTTTTGAGATGCAGCCATGGGTCTGTTTTGTGTAAATGTGGAGTAAAGACCATTTTCCTTGTGCTCCCAGACTAACTTGAGGCGTTTGGCTTTGATCTTTGCTGGTGTCAGGATGGAACAATCCTTGCCTTTAGATACCAGAAGCATTTCAGTCTCAGGGAGTCACAGTGTCTCAGATGTGCTGCAGGGAAAATCAATTAAAGAAATGTGATACCTTCTCTGCCATGGGACTGGGACAGCAATTTTGGCAACAAAACAAGGGGTTTTGTTTTATTTTGTTTTGTTTTGTTTTGTTTTGTTTACTCCAAGAATGTGGGTAAGGAGCTGGGGAGGGGGGAAGTGGAGAAGGACAATTTCTGAGCATCTGACTGGGACCTCAGTTCTCATTACGGAGTGAGAGCAAAAGGGGGAAGCCCAAACCAGACGAGAAACTGAGGATGTGCTGTGGCTGTGCTCCTTCCCTCACAGTTACAGTCTGAGGTATTAGGTCATCTCAATTTCAAAGGCTTTAAAGTCAGATGCTATTTAAAAGCTCAGAAATTCCCTTCATTATTACTATAAAAGGACTAGCACACGTATTTTATGAAGGATCTAACATTGGTCATAAGAAAAGACAAAGAAAAAAAAAAGCTTTCAGTGCTAGTCTTCTACTACAAACACCTCTGTTTAAAGGTCTCAAATTAGATTTTGTTGGAAAAAAGGTACTGGCACACTCATAACCTGACATACTTTCCATTATAAACTCATTTCTACTATAAACTCTGAACATAAAAGCTATAAATAGCACCTCCACTACAACTCAGATTTTCCTTACACACTCTGATTTCAGAAATAATGTTTCAAATTCAACTGATTTCTTTCTTTATAATTCTTTATAATTAAACTCTAGCATTAATTTATTATTCTTTTTTCTTTAAATAAAATTTTGTAAGACACTATTTTCTGTCTTGTTCTTCTGGGGATAAGAGATGTGTTTGCAGCTCAGAGAGGGACACAGAGCAGTTTCCTGCTGTCCCATGGCAGAGCAAGCAGCAAATCCCAGGAAGAACAAACATCCAGGGTTGTGGTCCAGGATCCAACCTCTCTGTGCTCATTTTAAATGTCTGCAGCTGTTAAGGACCTATACATTCTCAGTTAATTTTAATTTTAATCAAAATCATATTATTTTACCTTTCCTCAGGTTTCCTTCCCTTCATGAGAAGTTGCAAATATTTTGCACTCTCCTCCCACCTGCATACTCCCACCTGCACCTAACATCCACTAGGACATCTAGAAATGGTTCCTCTAGATGCTCTAAAACACCTGGGATAATGCTGAGAACTGAAAAAAAACATGAAAACCTGAAAAAATACTCATAAAACCCCCAATCAAAAACAAATCTGCCAAAAATCCACACAATCCCCCCAAACAAACAAACAAACAACAAAAAAAACCAACTACAAAACCAAAAAAATCCCTAAAACCCCAAACTAATGAAAATATTTCTGAAGCATGCAAAGAAATTTGAGACTTCTGGGCTTTGATATTTTACAAAGACAAAGTTCTAAAGGCCAAATTTTCCTTTTGCTGTCCATCAGAACAAAAGGAAAAGTGACTTAATTTCATAGCACTGGCAAAACAGTCCAGTGGGTGCTGTGAAAGATAACTATTTGGTTTCCAGCAGTCAAAAGGAAAGATTAAGCAACACTGTCTATGGTTCTTGGTCACTGGAGCAAAGATATGAATTTCAAAAGTGACATCCACAACTGCAGATTCAAGAAAGATTTTCAGTGGCTGCAGGTAGCTGGGGGAATATCCTGACCTGAAAATGTCTCCTGGCCAAGTGTTCATGCTGGTCTGTTCCTTGAGTCTCATGGTGGCTCTGTGCAACATCTCAGAGCAGTGCACAGGACAACCAGGGCACAGAAAATTTAGTCTGTATATGTATATTTAGGTTTCTCTGCTTCATGGGTACAAACAGGAAAAATTCACAAGATTTCCTTTCAATTTGAAACTGCTAAAGCTGTTCCAGAACATCAGTTTTACTTAAAAATATACCTAAAAATATACTTAAAAAATATACTTAAAAATATACATACATACATACATATATATATATTAAAAAAATAAATATATATATATAAAATTTTAACTTCACGTCCACTTAAGTGACTTGATTCTAGTTGTCATTTCTCTTTTGGCATTTAAGATGTAGGGATGAAAATCAATTTGCAAGAACTACTTATTATGTTAATGGTTCTGTAGAAATTCTTCTGAAGAAGAGCTATGGCAAGGTTGCTGGAGGAAATTGCAGTATTCTGCTATCTATCAGAGAGTCCCATAGCTCCTATTTGTTTCAAAATCTGAAAATGTCAGAAGTGTAGCAGTTGCTGTTTGAGTACAACACAATTAATGTCTTCATGGGAATACCTTTTCCAAGCTGTATGTCCAAGTTCATGTTGGCTTTCCTGAAATCCCAAGGTAAGAAATGTGCTCTCCCATGTGCTAAAGTCTGGAAAACCCCAAATTATCTAAAACCTGTGGTATCTCCTTATGATATAAATAAAGGTGAACTCTGTGATATCTTTTATCAAGCACATACCCATAGAAAAATCAGCAGAGCAGGGGGCCAGCACAGGAAATAATTTTACCTGCTTTGAATAAAAGTGCATAAAAATCCTTCCAATGGTGTCTAAGAACCTATAAATACGTAATTTCAGAGGCTATCCATACTTTAACAGGAAAATGAAGTCAGAAGAGCAAAAGAAATATTATTGGCCTCTGAGTCAATGAGTCAGAAGATATTAGCATACACTACGCTCACTGCAATTACTCAAGATTTTTCAGGCTGCTGTATTAACCTTTAGAAAAGTAAATAGTGGAAAGCTGCATGACTATTTTCAACAAAGCTAGAGCCAGAACTGCCTTTTTTGTCTTCTACAGAAAGAACAACCTCATTGCTCAAGGCATTTTGACCAGATTTTTATTTTCCTTTTACTCATGTAGACATTTACATCTTGGTAAAGTAAGTGCACAGCACTCACATACAATATATCTTAAGCAAAGTGAATAAGGGGGTTTTTCTTGCATTCAATCAGATGCACTAATTTCCATATATAATTTCTATATTAGTAAAGACAGAAAAATCTTAGCATTTTTTTAGTTTTAATTTTGATCACTAAAATGTATCATTTATAAGTGACAAACTGTATGAAGTTTATGCAGGTTTTCTTATTATTTCCACATCTTCCCTGTGTAATTTATTGTGTTTCTTCTATTTTTTCCTGGAAGCAAGTTGGAAAGTTTCTGGGACAGATAAATATATTTTTTCCCCTAGATGATTCCCAGTACTCTCAGGCAATCTGGATCCTTTTACTTCACTCCCATTCACTTTCACTGTAGTTTGTAACACTCAGACATCTCTCTTGTGTTTGGAATAATGGCTATCTAAAGCACTACAGAAGATGGTAGCCCAAGTCAATATGAGTGCTGAGAATTACTCTAGCTTCTAAAGTAATTATTGCTTTCAGCTCAGTGGCTGTGATTCAATGTTTCACCAAAACTCACAACCCCTGCTGTAACCATGAGTTTGTATAAAAAAAATGTGAGTCTGTATCAAAATAAAGTTATATGGTACCAACTGTGCAGAGATTGATGATAGAGATGTAATTTCCATGCTGTTCCTCTGGATTCCTTCATTATAATCCCTCCCAAAGCCATTGGAGATGGCTTGGATCAGACTGGCTTGCAGGAAGGTCTTCCTGGGACAATGTCATGAGGAGAAATGAATAAGGCCCTGAGATGAAAGACATAATTGACCTTGCTTAACCTAGCTGGCTGCACAGACACATTTTATAGGTGGCTCTGTGCCACCAGCAGATAAACTGCTGAGGTTGCCTACATGAATATCTGAGTGTTCACACCATCCCTGTCAACAGAGGAAGTTTTATCATCTCATTTTGGTAGGTGGAGGAATGAAGGACTAAGAGCCTTCAGCTTATTCAAAGTCACAGAGGGATTAAAGTCTGAGCAGGGAACTGAAGCAATGCTTCACCAGCAACAGTAAAATATCCTTACAAGAGAATGTCCTTACTACTCAGCAATTCTCTCTCTCCTATTAAAAGCAATACATAACTAAAAGGTAACAATTAATATTAGTTTTCAGGTGCCTAAATCTCAAATTGGTACTATGCTGTGTTCTCTGCTGGCACAGCAAGTTCTCTCCTTGGAACAGGGAGGGCTTAGGAGGGCAACAGCGACTCCCTAGATGTCCTGTTTGGGCTCTGCATTATGCATTGAGATGTTATTGTCCTGAGTGGCAGCGAGATATAAGCAGCAGAGTGCTGGGATTCAGCTTTTCAATAAAATTGCCTGACTTGCAATCACCTCAGAATTCCTGCAGCACTGGAATGATAAACTGTATTAGAGGGATGCAGCAAGAACTTATTCATAATGGCCTGTTCTGTGTCTGTGGACCTCTGGCTATTCTCCTCTGTGATTTTATTTCAGAAGAGGGAAAGCAAAGGTCAGCATCACAGGAGAGTCTGTTGGCTCATCCCTCACTGTCTGAGCAGAGCACTCTCTGAAATATATCCGAGGTCATTTTGGGATGAAATACAGCACTCCAAAAGGCTCTCCCAGCACTGAATCAAGCACCCACAGCTTCCAGAGTCAATCTGGAGAGGCTGACCAGTTTAGTGCTGCAGAATTGCTTTAAAGGTCAAAGCCAGGAGAAATTAAGGGCTGGATGATAGGAAATGGAAGACTCTCTCAAGAAACTGCACATGAGTCTTGTATTTTCTGTACTATGTCCTGCTTTTCTTCCTTCTCTACATTCAGTTAAACACATCTTTAAGAAGACTTTTAACTATTTTCATCAGTGCCTACCATGCACAGAACTGAACTTCCTCCTCATACCCCTCTGTTCTTGTTGGAAGAAAAAGCAATACCACAATTTTGATAAGTTTTGCTTTTTCTCCACTATTTTTACCCTTCTTTTTTTCCTTGAAAGGCTTTAGAAAATGCTGCTAAACTGGGGCTTTGGCATTGTTTTGTAATATTTTCTCACTTTTTATTATTTATTCTCCCTTGTTCACTTCTGCAGTTCATGTATTTAAGATTTCCATTGTAAGAACAAAGGCCAAAGACTTTTCCCACTGGGAGTCAAGGCTCTTATCTGATATTATGGCTTCAAAACTGATGACCTAATAAAACAAACCCACAAAATGTTATGAGAGTTTTTTTGTTTTAATGCTTTCTAGGCCATCTGCCATATTTAAGCTTCCATGACAGAGAAATACGAGCCAAATGTTCCTTGAGGAAAACCCACCCATATTTCCTGTGTGTTCTGTTGTCCTTACTAAAGTCTAGGAAGAGGTTATGTACCTGCAGAGAATCAGAATTGCCTTTTTCATGACAATATGTATTCTAAAAACATGAAAATGAAAAGTTATGACTTTTGGCTAAAAGAGTGTTTAATTTGTCTTTTTGCTCATTTTTATTTGCACATTTTAACTGAAATTGCAAACATTTAGTTGCAAAAGAAGAGGAGTTTTCTTCTTCTGGTTTTCCTCCAGATAACAAATTTTCATCTCTAAATTTCTCTGATAATAGGATTGTAACTCCACGGACAGAAGAGCCATTCCTCATAGGTGGCACAAGCAGAAAGCCAAAATATATTGAATCAAGATCCTGCATTTCTAATGACCTTGGGACTGCAGTTTAGGGAATATTCAAGCCTGATACAGAAAAATAAAAAGTCAAATTGGCGGTTTGGTGTAAAAAGAACTCAAAGATGGTGTAGTTCCCCATTAGAGCCCTCCATCTCCCTCTTTTTAGATGTTTTCAGGATGAGCTCTTGCCTTCCACCATGTAGTCACCATTTTTACACTTACAACCTTAAGGTTTTGTTCTATTTTACATGATAAACTCAATATAAACTCGAAAGTTGCTAATTTTATATATATATATATAAAAGCATAAAACTTGCCAATCATCACTCCATAGCAGTTTCTGAAGTTATAATAATGAATAGTTGATGAATATCATTGTCCGTGGAAGGCGGGTTTTTGTCTGAGACGATTACTTTGCACACTGCAAGTCACAGGAATAAATCCAGATTTGCTGAGAGCTGTAATCAGCTGGAAATAATGCCACATTTCCCCAGTAAAATGTCAGGAAAAGGCTGAAGTCCAGACAAACAAATTGCAATAATTCAGTAACGATGCAGAAATCAGCTAACATTCCTCAGATAAAATAGAAGAATATCTATCAATGATCAGATGCAGCAAAAACAAGTCACTCTTAAAATATGGCTTGACAGAGTCTGTCTCCTGGTCTGGAAAAAAATGTCTGTGCTTTCTATTGACACTTCCAGAATTTTTCCTAGGGTGGCAGTTTAACTTTTTATAGGTAACTATTATTCCACGGAAAAGTCCTATTTAAGGGACATTGTCTCATAACTCTCTCCATAATTTGCTGCTTGATAGGTCTTGAAAAACACTAAATCTGAAGTTTCTATCAACTTGGTATGCAAAACGGATCACTCAGCACAGTAACGTCCACAAGTGAGAATGCCTCTTCTGTCCCAGATTTGCAAAATGTGACTGAAAAGAAATAATTTTCAAGTTTTGCCCAAATGAATTTTGCGGTGAATTGTTCCTGCAAAAACCTTATGTTTGAATTACTTTGTTCAAGAAACTATTTGGGCCACAAAGTGTGAATGGTCATTTGTCTCTTTAGATATTTAAAAATATTTTTCTTCTTTTTAGATGCCAAAGTGCCTTTGTAGGTTGTTCTATTTCTGTCTCAGTTTACCACATTCAGTTTTGTGAAACTGGTATTTTAATTTTTTTTCTTTTAATTCAAAGGAAAAATAATTCAGATTCTTCCCACTTTACAATTTCTAAAAATCTTCCCATATTTTCTATTCCCTTATCCAAGTCACAAATGAAGATGTACTAATTGAGGAGTACCAATGCTGACTAACCCTGGCAAAACCCCACCTGAAACATGCTTCTATTGTCACAGTGAGCTATTTGTTTCCTAACCAGTTTTGATAACATGTCACACTAGTTTTGTCAAGAAAACAACTCCCCAGCTTGTTCATGAAGATGTTAAACTTGCCCCTATTATTCTGCCATCCTGCTGGGTTTGAAAGTTTTTCTTATTGTCTGGTTTGATCAGAGCAGAACTTACATTAAACAGCAGATGGAACCAGCTATGGAGGTTGACTGGGGGGAAAAAAATCTGCATGCTTTTCTTAGCCTGCTCACAGGGGAAAACAGATGAAATGCCTGGAAACTGGGAGCAACAACCAATTCATTGACTACATTTGCTGCATGAAAAACAGCTGAATTACTGTTCTCTCAGTTGGCTTTTTCAGCTGGGCAAAATCTAGAAAACGTTTGGGAGATCAACATCTTTTCTGTTTCTCTCTGGTTTTTGGCTCACAGAGATGACCATGGAATGATAAATGTGACCAGGCACACCAGCACAGGCTCCACAAGACACACAGTCGCTGCTTTTACACAGCTCTTAGAATGATTTAGCTTGGAGAAGAACTTTAAGTCATTAACTTTTTTTATGGTACACTGCTGTAAATGAGTTCTAATGAAACCAATCAAAGAATAAATACAGCAAACAACCAAAAAAACTCAACCCAATCCAATGCAAACCAAAAGATCTGCTTGATTTGCTGATAAAAGCTGAATATGTTTTGTGCACACATTTTAGATCTATATAATCAGAGCTATTAGAAAAACAAGTCAAAAAGACCCAGCAAAACCTGATATTTTTCTTCAGATATTTGAAAATCCAGAAACATAGTTTTCTGAAAATAACAGTGTGCACATAAATCCTTCAGGTTAAGCATGAAATTAAAATCCCAGATGTTCCCTCCCATGTGTACAGCCCCCTGGGTGTTAAAAAGCTGAGCAAATCACCTCAGGCCATAAAGCAGCATGATCAGAAAATGGTGACACCACCATGGTCTGTTGCAGTTGCCCCATGCGTGCATCACTGAAATTTCAGTAGGAGAACTACCACACACACTGTAACAGTATTTTTCTCTGATATGGTTCTTATAAATCTTTTGTTTGGGCCCAACACTACAGTGTTTTCACATTTTTCAGTGTGTTTTTCCTATTTCTAGAGTTATTTTTATGTGGCTCAGGGGTGGTTTCCTTTTTTCTGCCTGAAAGTATGTTTAAGGAAAAAACCCCAACCAGTAATCACATAAATACATTGGAGTCTAGCCTGTTCATGAATAGATGGGTAGTTAGTTTCAATTGGAGGATCTGAAAATTATTTTAGCAATGGAAGTTCTTTTTCCTACATTAATCATGTACATCTTCCATAGGTGAGGACCTTGGTTCCTCTACTCTTGGCAAATGTGCAGAGTTTTGCTTAATATGTTATTGACACCACCTTATAGGTACTTATGTCTTAAAACTGAACAGATTTGCAGTTTGGAGCTTTATGAGCTTCTTCCTGAGCAGTTATGCATGTTGCTCTGCATGCAAATAGATGAATAGTTTTATTTATTCACTGAGGTCTGTTTGAGTTTCAGTTGATTTCACTGTGGTACTGATGTGAGTAGTGTTGACTATCTGTGGTTTTTCTGGACCAGAATCTCACAGAGCAGCAGATGCATACAGGCTGCCACTTCTCCCTGTGTGTAGGCAGCACTGCAGGAAAGGAATTCTGAACATAAAAAAGTGTTAATCACAGTAGATTTAGGTATTCCTCATGGTGCAGTTCAACAGCACTTGTTGACACAGTTTAAGTACAAGCTGAATTATCAGCTACCGTGACACAGGCAGTGCAAATTAACATATGACATGCAAAAACCTATTAATATACCAAGAGCAAAACTGATACAGCCCAAATTTGAGCTATCTCTAAGTGACTCCATGGCAGCGGAGCTGGAACTAAATGAATTTTAAGTTCCCTTTCCAACCCAAATCATTCTGTGTTTCTAACTTTTCCTTCTTTTAACACCGGAGTAGTTTGAAACTTTTTGTTTCCTCCCACTTAAGATTTCTGTCAAACCCATTTCCATTCCAGTGTGTCTCCATGGCCCATATTTTCCTTGTAGGCTGCATGTGTTTAAGGTAATTAGAAGATATTATTAATAGAAAGATGTCTCAAGATAATGGTCTCCTGCAGTAAGGCAAAGGCCAAGATGACATTTTTTTGGAGCAAGACACATATATCCAGGGACATTCTTCTGTCTCATGACTTTTTTTCTGGTATGCCAAGCCATTAATGATGCAGATTTTGCCCTGATGTGCCCTCCTTCAGGAAATGGCCAAGTGGAAAACTTGGTCCCAGGAGAGGCTCAGTGGCCTTGCAAAGACTCTCATTAATAAAGTTTGTGTTTCTTTTCCTCGTGATTCCCAGTACCAGGCTGGGTGGAGCTGAAGGGAAAGCTAAGCCACCTATGAAGAACAGGACTGAGTCAATTAGCTCTTTTGCTGCTGTGATGTTTTGCCTTCCTAGTCTTTAATTCATAAACGTTTCCCGATTAAAGTAAAAGCAGACTTTAGCCATATAACTCATGATGTTGTTAACAACCTCCTGTGGCAATATTTCATGTGAGTCTTGGTAAAAGGCTCCAGAGTAAGCCAGTGCAGGCTACTGTTGTGTGAGTTCTTCATGCATGCTTTAAATGGTTTTGTTTCAGAGGTATTATCATTTTTGAGACACCCATCCTGTTGTCCTAATCTAAAGAGAACAACAAAAAAAGTGTTTTCAAAGCTGACCAAATGAGGACAACGGGACTGTCTGTTCTGCTGAGTGTGATGTTGCCGTTTTATTTCCTGTTCAGTGACGAAAACCAGGACAAAGTTAAGCACAGAGGGCTTGACTTTGCAATGTATTTTAATAATTATTAGCTCCAATAGCCACTGTGGCATTTATTTTGAAAAGGTAGGATCAGAACCATGCTTTCACCTCATTTGGGTGTCTAGTGGGTGGCTGCAGTGGAAGCTGTATTGATATTGACATTTAAAAAAAAAGCTTAGGAAGCAGAAGCCTGTTAGCTGGCCACGTACCATAAATCCCATCACAAAGTACATCCAGATGCATGTTTGCCTGCTTAAAACTTTGTCATAGATGGGATCATTTTTAGAGCTATGAAAACTGACAGCACCTGAATACCTACCACTGAATAAGCAATCCTTATAATTGTTAAATAAACAATTTTCCTTTCCCTGGTAGAAAAGACAATTTAAGATATGAATGTGTCTGACATCTGAGGGAGGTGGAGATTAATGGCAGGAGAAAAAAAGAAAAAAAAAAGGGTTATGACCTTTTATCAGCTATTAGAAATAATATTTGGAATAAATATTTTCTTAATCTATGTTTATCATTGATACAATGTTCAGGACAACACACAAAGGGGGTTAAGAACCCCTATGTGATAAAAGACTTTTGGAAAGAGCTTTGAAAGCCTTGCTGCTGGACACAGCTTCCCCGACACAATATTTGTACAGAAATTTCCTCACTTGTACACTAACAGGTCAGCCCATCAAACTGAGTGTTAAGTTGTGGCTGTTTGTGACCGAGTAGCTTAAAAAGTCTCTGCAAATAAATGTTAGCAGCAAATTATAAATAAAAACCAAACTGATTTTCATCATATCTAGTGGGCACTCAGAGAGATAACCTCCCCTAAAAATATAACTTAAAATAACTGCAAACAAGCAACTGATTTGGTTTTCAATGGTAAACGTGAATAAAACGAATACCTTACAGTTAAATTGCACCTGAATTAATTACCGATGTTGGGAATATATGAAAATTCTGCCAAAACACTCGGCAATATCCACTAGGTGGCATCCAGTGACCATGTTTGGGCCGTCTTATCTCCACAAAACCTCTCATTCATACAGCAGATAAAGAACTGCATTATTAATTTATACCACTGCATCCATGCTACACCTAATATTTGTTTAGCCAGCTGCTTCCTCTAATCCTCCTTAAACACCATTGATTGAAATCCTAAGAATATTCAGAGTTTTTTATTTTTTTATTTTGCCTTTTTTTTT
>VXBR01003156.1:5378-35111 GCA_013400215.1 Cisticola juncidis | reverse complement strand
AGGAATGTAGAAAAAAAAAAAAAAAAAAAAAAAAAAAAAAAAAAAAAAGGAAAATAAAGGAAGAAGAAAGGCAAATCTCTGTGAGAAGAATAATCCCATAGGAGGAAGCCACAGAGCAGAAGTATACAATTTTTTGTCTTTCTGCAGTTGCAACATGATCCCCCACTTCGGTAACACAGAGCTCTTAAAAGTCAAAGACACTGAAGCTAGCCAGTTTTAATCCGTCTTTCACTCTCACCCCCCGCCTCAGCTGCCAAATTAGAACTCTCAAAAATCCCTCCAGCACAGGCAGTCCCGCAGCTGATGCCACAGGCGCTGCTTGGAGCGCCCCAGCCGAGTCAGAGCAGCAAAGCGGTATAAAAAACTTTCCCAAAAGTTTGATTTTTTTTTTCTTTTTCTTTTTTATCTTTTTTTTAAATTTTTTTTTTTTTTTTACCTTGCGCAGAGCTCCCTGCCAGTTGAGATGCTCTCAGGACTCTCCAGCAGTTTGAAACGGAGGGCAGCGAGGTGCAGGAGGAAGTTTTTGGTGCTCACCTTAAGTCAGCGTGTGTGTGTGTGAGTCTGTGTCTATGTCCCGAGTGTCTTTTGTGGCTCTGGGTGGCAGAGGACCTGATCCCGGGAAGAGAGAGCCACTTTCTCACCGAGAGGAAAAGAAAAGCAACACGTCATGAGTTAAGTACGCCTCCAAGATGTCTTAATTACAGCCCAACGTGCTTCCATTCAGACCCCAGGAATGGGAGGAAAAAATAAACCCACACACGCGCGGTTTTCCCTGTCGCTCACACACCCACACACACAAACCCCGTCCCAGAGGGGACACCTCTCCCTCCAGGTCCCTGTCCTCGCCCCTCGGGTCCATCCCGCCCAGATCCGCACCTAAAAAAGCCTCTCTCAATTCGACACAAGTCCTGAGAAAACAAACAAACAAACCAGCAACAGGAACAACAACAAAAAAATCAACCAAAAAACCAAAACTACACGGGACTTGGGGAAAAAAAAAAAAAAAAAAAAAAGTAAAGAGAGAAGCCTGTAGTATTACTCATGAAGAGACCATTGAATTTGGGGATTTAGGGTGTGTGACACCCTGAGAAACACGACACTTCTCTGACCACTTGCCTCTGCCGGCTCCCAGCCCCCTCTCCGTTTTTACCCCCCCACACTCCCATTAGCTCCGAAGGTGGAAGCCGGGTTTCAGACCTCGAGAAAGTGATGCAGGAAAGTTGTGGGAGTGGGGGTGGTAGTGGGGTGGAAGCAGCTGGACATAACGGGATGCCCTTCTGTTTTTCTTTTACCCCTAACTTCCAGGAGGATTATAAATCCAGGAAACTAACCCACCTTCTCTTATTGCACCCCCAAACCAGAACTCACCTTGCTCAGGGCACTGGTATCAATCCCAGCAACTGCTGACCTCTAGACTTTGTGCAATTTCTAAATGCCACCCCGGCCCAAAGTACTCCTCCAGCATCAAAAATGTCTATATTTTTGTCCACTTTACATCATGAGATCCACAACCCCAAAGGAGTCTGCTGAAACCCATGCAGTGTGTGCCTTTAACCCCCTAAATGCCACAGCATGAATAGCACATGTCAAATCTCACACCTTACAACCGGAGGCAAAAGGTGTTGTTGTATCTCTGAATGCGTCTAATTTAAAAAAGCAATCAACCAAAACCAAACCCCCAACTCCAACAACAACAGATGAAAGGAACAGGGGGAAAAAAGACCAAGACTTGTTGATGTACTACATGTTGGCAAATTTGGGCTCAAGTAATGCTATTTTTTGTAAAGCAGGTGTTACTTTCCTCCACTTCAAAAAAATGAGATTCTTGATGTCTAAATCTCCCAACAGCAGTAGGAAATATATGTGGCGTTCTTAACCTCTAAAATTCACTAGATTAAAAAGCACAGGTGGTCCAGCTGACTTGGTCCTATGGATTAATTTTATCCTTTCCCCTTCCCCCTACCTCCCACCCACTCCTTCTCTGATGCTGAACAGAAGAATGTGACTGTGTCACAACCACTGCAAATCTCCCAACATCATTTTCCAGCCTTGACCCCGCAAAGCTTTTATAATTGTGGGTATCAAACTCTCAGCCTGCACCATCAAAAGAGGCTGCAGCCCATCCATCCTGCCTGATCAGGAAGTGCCAGAGCCTGACATATCCTGGTGCAGAGGCACATCTGAGGGGACATGAGTTTCACCAGTGTCACCGAGCCGGGGTCACCGCTGCTGCGCTTCATCAGCGACTTCACAGCACAGACCGCTGGAAGGAAAAATAGAACTAAAATAAAACAAACCCCAGGCAAATAAACACGTCTCTGTCTGGAATCATGGAATATCCTGAGATGGAAGGGACCCACAAGGGTCATCAAAGTCCAGCTTCACAGGACACCCCGACAATCCCACTCTGTGCCTGAGAGAAAGAAGTACCAGCATATCATTTTGAGGTTATTAATAAAATGGGGGTGTGGGGGGATGGGAAGGGCGTGCAGTGCACTTCTGTGGTGTAAAATAACGAGGTGCAGGTGTCCTCAGGGGAGATGCTCAGAGACCAAGGATGCTCGGACGCGGCTGTGGGGCTGGGTCCCCATCCCCAGGGTACCGACGTGGCCCCGCGCTCACTCCGTGCGCTCTTTTGGCTGTTTTTCAGGCTTTGAGCTGCCCACCCCGGGCGCGGGGTGAGCGGGCTGAGGGGGTGCTGAGAGCCCCGGGTGGGGCGGCATCGGCCCCTCCCGGCCGAACAAAGGGACGTTTCTTCGCGGCGGCGGGAGCTCGGCCCGCCCGTCCATCCCCGCCTCCCGCCTGCCGCCTCCGCTGCGCAGGAAGCGGCCTCATATTTCAATAACAGAGGGGACTTTGATGGGGCACGGCGAGAAAACACACCCCCGGCGGCGGGACCAGAGCCCGGGGAGGCGGGGGGAGCCGCAGGCCCCGCGGGCGGGCGGGATGCGGGATGTGGGGCGATACGTGGGGCGGGATGCAGGCAGGATGCGGAATGCAGGATCCGAGGCAGGATGTGGGATGAGGGGCAGGATGCAGGGCGGTGTGCGGAGCAGGGTGCTGAAAGGGATGCAGCATGTGGGATCCGGGATGCGGAATGCTGGGCGCGATGCGGATGCGGACCTGGATGAGGGATGCCGGGCTTGATGGATGTGGGGCTCCATGAGGGATGCGGGCTGGGATGCGGGATGTGGGATGCGGGATGTGAGGTAGGATGTGCGATGCAGGGAGGGGTGTGTGGGGGGGGTGAATGTAGGGCGGGATGAGGGATGCAAGTAGATGTGCCTTTTCACTGAGCTCCGGCGACACAAGGGACACTGAGGACAGTGGGGCTGGGACGGCTATCCCCTCCCATTCCCATCATCGGGGCTCTTCTCCTCTCGCTGCGCCCACACTGTCCCTCCCCACCTTGGCTAGATGCTGCGGGGAGAGCTGTAGCCCCCCGGAGCGCTATGAGAGTGACCAGAAATGGGCATTTTGCCGAGTATTTTCACCACTGTCCTATTTCATGATGTTTAATTTCCCCGGCACTCTTCTTCAGGTTGTTTACTTGTTTTATTTGCAGCAGGTTTGGGCTGAGAGACTCCAGCTAGTCTACACCCAGTGCTGTGGGGTTAGGGTCAGCGAGGCTTCTAGGAGCCCTATATTTGGTTTATTACACAGAGTAAAACAAAAGAAACAGCATAGTGAACCTGTGTGATTTTTTCATTGTATTTCTTCCCAGTCATAAGTCAGGTTCAGGTAACTAAGAGGATGAAACATAACAGAGTCTTAAAATAAAGCCTTCTTGTAAATCTTAATATTAATTCTGGCACCTTATGATGGTTTTAAGATCAGCTAACGGAGCTGCTAGACATCAAGAGGATATATCTGTGGAAAGTTCATTTTTTTCCTAGCTTTTCCGTAGTCATCCTTCAGGGCCCCACAACTGAATATTGCTGAGCCAGATGCTGGGTACAGGAATGCTGTTTTGGGGCAATGTGTGTTTCCATGTATTAAGTACTAGAGAGATGTTATCATTTTGTTGAACAAAGACATAGGTTCAAAATAAGCAGAATGTTAATTATAAGCCTTATTTGATGAGATAAACGCAATTCTGCATGAGTTTTGAGTTAAACCCAAAAGCTCTGCTCAGCATGACATGAGCTAGTGCACTGTCTCAAAGGAACTTGCCTGATTAGCACTCAACAGAGGTTAAAAAACTCCCCTGATTTCATATAGTTCTGACACTTCTGGAGGCCTAATCTGCATATCTTGATAGTGTTTCTGTATCAACCCCGTGGAGGGTTTTTTAAGAGATGTGGAGTTAACTCCAGCTGAAGAGCTGCTCCACATGCAGAGCACTGCTCCGTGCACATCCATCATCTTTGAGAAACATTAGGTAACTCTATCTATAATAGTGATCGGGGATGTTTATTGCCTTTCTTCCAAGCGTAGGTTAGATTTTCCCCCCGTCCCAGTATCCGACCATGAAAGGGTGCAGAGTGAAAGCTGTTTGCTAAACTCAGCTCAGATAAGATGAACGGATATTAGGTTTGCTTTTACCCAGGAGCGCTGTCATGATGGGCAACTTCACAGGCCTGCTGATTATTATTCCTGGCACCTCAGACCACAGCAACAACCCCAAAAAAATGAATGTTCAGTATCATTTTATGAAGGATTTTTGAATTTTCCCTTTTAATACTGATGTAAAGATAGCATTCTCTGCAAAAGTGAGTATTGTCATTCATGTTGCATTGGAATACAATGAAGAAACATTTTGGAAACTCCCGCTGGTGCCACTTAAAATTGTCTATTTTTCAGGCTTTGAGGAGAAGGACACTGGGAAAACAGCACCTAAAGCACTTAAAGTCTTCCAAATAAACCTAAAGAGCAAGGAAGGGGGAGTTCCAGGGGTTTGTTTTTAACAGGTTTATTACTTGTTTGATTTTGTGTTGCTCGCCTCTTGACGGACTTGCTTCTAAAGCTTGTAAAAGTCATGCCATCCTGAAATTCAAATCACAGTAGTTGGTCCCCATTAGGGTTTTTTGAGGGGGAGACAAAAAGGAGATAAAACCATAAACATACACAACTGATAAAAAATTAGGTGGCTTTAGTGCCACAGCAAGGTGCATTTAGGATTTGTCAGAAAAATCGGGTGTTAGCAGGCACATCTTTCTGCAGGAAGATTATTGTCCTATGAGACATGTATAGTTTATTTTCTCTATACAACTGCTTTTAGGTTCTTAGAGCCTCTTTTATTGCCAGTTGTCTTTAAATTTCACCATCATTCTTTCTGCACATATTTTGCAGATCAGTAGTGGATCTGCTGCATGGCTCTGGTCCCCAAGGCACTCCAAAACATTTCCTACCTCACTCTGCCTGTGGCCACTCACCCTGAATTTCTTTTTCAGGGAGGTGCTCACTCTGAATCAAGGAAAAGGGAAGGATCCAGGCAGCAGAGATGAAGTACACTTGATCCCACTGAGGAAGATGTAAGGTAAAAGCTTATAATAGGACTAAAAATGTGAGTTATGTACTTCCTCTGCATGGAAAATTCAGCAGGGTGGATGCTATGAGTCATTGGTATAAAGCTACTGAAATATGCAGGAAAAAAATAAAGGTAGCAGAACATACACTTTTTACTTTTTTTCATTTTTTTTTATTGTCCTGGGAACAACCCTACACATTCATGCAAATTTTTTTATGGAAAAAGACTGAGAAACACAGAAGAGAAATACAAATATGATGATGAATAAAGCAACACCCATTAAAAATATATATTTAATTGAGAAAAAAATATATTAAAACCCTGGCTTGCCAAACTGACTGAAAATAAAGGAAATTATTTTATGCCAGCTGAACAGTCAGCTTTCCATTTGAGATTATTTATAAATTCCCAGTCTACACAGTTTTCTCTTTCTTTTTTACAAGTCGAGCTTTTTACACTATTTTGGTTGTTGTCTTCAGACTAGTTGTCAGGTTTCAGTGGGATATTTGTAGCTCTTTAATACTCCTGTCTACATAATCTTTTCCTTTTTCACATTATTCTCATTGCTACTGCTTAAGAAATGTAACATCAAATAAAAAAAAGTCAAGGAAAAAATGCAGATTATCTCTCTTCTAACATTGCTTTCTCTGGAGATAGATGGATGGGCTCTGTAAAAGGAATTTGCATGGTCTCCATCTTGCCTGATTTTATCAGGAGAATGATTTTCATATAAACACACTTTTGACTTAGCACTTCATCTCGCAATCTTTACACAGCCCTCTCCAGAATATTCATTGATTTTTGTCTTTTGATCTGTGTTATCTCTGCCTTGCCTTGGAATCTGATTTGACTTATTAGCAAGTTGGGCCGTGTCCAGGCTTTTCTGAGAATTCTTTTGCTGTTAATGGTGCATCTCACAAGTAGGGCCTCTCCCACATGCCAGGCTAGGAGTGTTTTCTTAGCTTCTGTAAACTCAAAATATTTTGCTCTTAATTACATTTCTGTTTTCCTGATAGACCCTGGGGGTAAATTGGTGGGGCAAAAGTGGAGTGTGATCAAGAGACCAGAAAGGAAGAGAAGAAGGAAGATAAGCAAGACTTTGTAATGAATAGTGTATAAGCAAAAGCAGGAAATTTTCTGCCACCAGCAAATTTAGCAAAATACTTTGCATTTTCATCATACCTTCTGCAGCTCTTACAGGTGTCGTGAGTGTTTGTGCTCTGCACACCTCAGGAATGAACAAGTTTTATTCCATTAGATAGCAGAAATCTTGTTTAGGAAGACATAAAAGGAAAATATTGAAAGCAGTCTTGGAACTGAACAGGTTCAGTAGAGTATAAGATACTCTTAAAGGCAAACTATCAATTTCTGTTTTCTTAAACACTGATTTTTCAGGTAAATTGAAAGACAATCATCAGTTCCTGTAAATGACTTGATTTGCTTTTACTGCTCTCATTTTTAAAAGTTACACACACGACTGAAATGCCAGTTGAATCTCAGAAACTGTCAGTGAATGTCTGCTGTGACTGTTGGAAAATCAGTGATTTCTCCGTGTGTGGGGACTGTAGAATCCCACAAAGATCACAGGTAATCTCCCACACAGATTAGGTGACATTTTCAATCTATATGAACATGACTGATTTTTGGTATTTAATATGAACCACATGATTTTTCGCAATTGTGGCACTCTCAAAACTAAAAGTGAGTCAAAGGAGTGACATTTTCACATGAAAAACTAAGCCAGTTTGTACTCAGTGTTGGACCATCACCAACAAATTCTGCTAAACTGACTATGCTACCATGTTTCAAGCCATTCAGACAGAAAAAGACACTTTTTAAATGACTGAACTACTGGGCAGCCCAAGACATCAGAAACGTTTTTTTGCTTGCTGCTGCATCTCCTCCCAGGCAGCACTGAAAGTGAAGATTTTGGCCAATCGTCAAAACCTCCACTGAGCAATCTGAGTGCAGCTTGTAACCAGCTGCTTGTCCCAATATAAAAAGAGGCAGCTTAGCTTTCCAGTGCCACATTCACAAGTGTCTGCTTTGCAGGCAGAGACCATGCCAGTGGCCTTGGAAAGCTGGTGTCTGGTCCTGGCTTGTGCTGAGACGTGCTCTGTGTCTCCTGGGATGGTGCTGCAGGGCTTCCAGCATTGTTTGGCTTTTCTCTTGTGCTGTGTGGTGTTTTGTGAGGCATGTGGACATGTGGGGAGTCATATACTCAAATTGTAGTGCCTCTAAGGATTTCAGCTTTGGAGAGTTTGGATAACAGATCTCATGCAGGAGCCAATAGCCACTTGGCTGTCAGGAAGCCAGAGGATACCAGGGCACAAAACCAGCTGGTATCCAGAGGCAAAGCCTCCAAGGCTCACATTCTGAGGCCAGCTGGCCCAGGAATGTGTGGGACTGACACTGTGTCACATATGTTAGGGTCACCTTTTGTTAGTGAGTGGGGTCGCCTGGGTTTGCAGATGCAGTCCAAGGTTTGGATGGATGAATATTTTTGGCATTCCCACTACATCCAAAAGGTTCAAATGTCTTCATTTACAAGTTACTGTCAGGGGCTGATCCAGAGACTTCTTTATAGAATTACTGGCTCACCCTACCTTACTTTACAGTTTCCATGCTCTGTAAGGAGCTCTTGTATTACACTTAGCAATGTACAAACTGCATTCTGTTTGCATCTGACTGAAACAAGAGACAGAATTGGTGTTCCACTCATTCTGGGGAAATTATTAGCACTTGCTCAGGCCCACTGAAGCAGAATTTCCAGTGTGAGTAGAGGAGCACACCATCTAGTCCCAATTATCTGCTCTTTCAGCTGAATATTTCGTGTAGGTAGATGAGGTAACATGAACTGTAATGCTGTCAGTGTGTGACTAGTACACCTCTTACATCTCTGAGCAAGGCACTTCATTATTTTTGCTTCCCAGGGGTTGTGAGCAAAATTAAAATTTCTGTAAGAACAGATTCCCTGAAGGTCTAGGGTGACCTCTTTTCTCGTTTTGCATGATAGAGCCCTAGATCAAATGCAACAGTTTTCAGTTAATATATTTCATTTGCTGACAGCATGACATTGTTGGTATTTAGGCTTAAATTCATATTCTGTCAAATCTCATTAGTTAATTTTAATAAGGATCATCTTGATTGTAGCTCCCTGGCTTCAATTATAGCTAGGATATCTTTTAATAACCATGAGAAGTTCTGATATGAGTTCCTTATTTGAGTACTGCTTTGTGGTTTCTTATGGGACATGTCTCAAATGAGAGATGTTAATACTTGAAAAATATTTTATGAGAGATACCTTGTGAAAGGTATCTTAGGGGTTTTGCCATTTGCATAGCTTAAAAGGCTCTTCTGATAGTTGTCTTGAATTCTACTAAGGTTTTTGTGTCCTGGATATCCAGGAATATTTTCTCCAAGAAGTTTGATGGGTTGTCGTGAGCTGTCCTGGCAATTCCATACCTACTGGTGGAATTTATCATGCTGCTGCTTAGAAGTGATGGATAACATGGTTCCCTGCAAAGGAAGCAGTGACTTTGTCTTTTGAGCCTATTAACACATTTTCTGCAGGGACATTTCTGTGGTAATAGAATGATCCTTTTTTTACAGCAGTATTTCTACCTGCAGGTGTCGCTTTCAGGGTGTTGTTTGGGATTTGCTAGTACTAATACTCATTATTAGAGTGTATATATATATATATATGTCAATACAAATATTTTTTTTCTAGTCCTCTGTGCAGAACTTCCCTCAGTGTAGCTGGCGGAAAGCTGGATGTAGTTATTCTCATTTCCTGTTTACTTGTTCTTGGAAAAAATTATCAAAAGGGATGAAAACCTTTGTCTAACTTGTGACAAGATCCAGAGTATCACTTTTGATACCATCTCATGATTCCTATCTGTAGAGCATTTTGAAGTGGAGACTCTGTCAGTACTAATATATTAAGCATATGCACACATAAGATAAGGCTGCCAAGAACTAAATGAATTTAAATCTTTAGGAGTGCAGAATTTGTACACAGGGGTGTGTTTGCACCATGACTTTAAATGCTGTAGACTGTTGGTTTTAATTTCTTGAATGATTCAGTGTGGAAAATATTCATCAGGTTATAAAAATGTGTTGGCTTTGATCCTTCTTTATTTTCTTTTTTAGGAAGACTGAAAATCTTTGCCGTCACAGTAAGTGGAAAATCAATATAATAAGAAAATGATGATTTACCTTTTCATATGGAAATATGTCTTCTGAGAACAGCTAGAAAAAGAGTCTTAAAGAGACCAGATTCAGAGAATATTTCCTTTTAAAATGAGGATGGTTATTTAAGAAAAACAATTTAAATGGGAGAAAAATCCTATTCACCAGTGTAGAAATTAACTTCACCTGGATAAATTTTGAGTTATAATCTATGAAACCATTCATATGAGAAGAACCAAATGCTGTTGGAATGCTGAAGTTTTACAGTTGTGAGCTATGCCACATTACTAAAAATCAAGTCCTACATAGTAAAAGTCTTTCAGCTTAAACCGGCTTTCCTCATAGTTTTGCAATAAATGCAAAAAGTATATCCTTAGCAACATGAGAATTTATCTGTTTTAAAAGAAACATTACTGCTCTGCAGAGACTGTAGAAGAAAGGAAGTAGAGTCAAACACATCAAAAATGGTAAAATAAAATTTTAAAAAAGGTGATGAAGCCTTGCTGGACAAAGCACAGAATGAATAGAGGAAGTTCTGTCATTTGTAGAGGATACAAACTAAAATAGCAGTTCAGGACATAACCCTGCAGAGCTTCAACCACAGGGACCCTCATTCTGATCTATAAAGAGGATTGGAGTATTTAAAAAGAGTTTTCTTCAGAGCGTCTGCTCCTTTCAAGCTGTACCATGAACCATTCACCACAAGCAGTAGGCTAATAACTGGCTGAGCTGGGGACGAGCTGTAAAAAAAGTGCTTAGATTTAAAAAAAAAACACCCAAGCCAAACAAACAAACAAAGAAGGTTGCTCTTATGCTATTTTTTGTCAGTGAATAATCAAAACGATGTTTCCATAACATCACAAATAAATACCTTAATACCTTCCTAAAATACCTAAAAAAACATTTTTTAAATTTTTGTTTTGTTCGTGTCTTTAAAAATAATTTCTATGTATATGTGTGTGCATGTCTTATTTTTGAACCTGACGGTATTTCTGTCCCCGTCAAAGAAGTATTTTGTGATAAAATGCCATAGTCAATAAAACCCCCTGTCTTTACTTCTTTGATGCACCTTGTAATAATTTTCAGATGGATCTAATATTACCTTTTTGTCTAATTCTTTGTACATTATTGGATAATACCAAGAGAGGTTAAATAAATTCTTTTTCAGTCTTCATTTTCTGAGGGGGCCTTTGTGAAAAGAGAGCGCCGCCAGTGCTGTTGGTGAAAAGAATTATCCTTCTTTTCAGCAGTGAAAAATATTTATGGTCACAGCAAACTCTTAGAATAAGTATGAACAATGAAGGCAACATTGTTGTATTTTTAAGTATTTAGTGAATAATTTAACTATTACATTATTTTCTTCACACCAGGAGATTTTTGAGCCCTGCACATTGAAGGAGCTGTGCAATACACTGGAGAGAAACCCAGTCTGAAAGAAGTAGGTTTATGGATATTGAATTTTATATTCTCCACATTCCTTTAATATAACAATAAACCAAAATTCTTCTGCCACTTTTAGTCAGAATACTTGCTTATTTTGGTTGCAGCTTTCCAATATTAGGGACTACAAAGGAAGAGCCTTAATTAAAAAAAGAAATCCTAGGTTACTAAGGAAGTTCTTTATTAATTTCCATTTTATGGAACCATAAAATGATGTTGTTCTAAAAAGAAGTGTTTATGAGGTATTGGGTGCAGCAGGATTATTGAATTTTATAAGTAGATCCAATCCAGAATGGTGAAATACTCAGTGTTTTTCTAAACATAATCTAAAATTTCCATGTTTTCTGTACTTAACTGTGCACAATTTGATGCTGATTCACACTAAAGTGAGAGGCAGCTTTTTCTGCTGCCAGGTGGAAAACTGAGAGTGCACAACCAGTAAAATGCACCTTGAATAGATTAAGTGGTAAGTTCTGTGATGTGATCCAGATGGGGATAATTCAAATGCTTGAATTAGGCAACAGAAAATCAGAATGAGGGTGCTGGCTTGAGCAGGTAGAGAAGTTTGATTTTGCCTTCTGATAGGCATCTGATTTTGAATTTTGCAACCTACTTTTAACCTGTGTCTTATTTTCGGACCTACAGCATTAACTTGGAACTTGCTTTATCACATAATCTTATATCAAGTATCCCCTGCTCATATAGTTGTTTTTTTTTTCCAAGGTGATGAGCAAATTGCTGTTGTCATCTTTAAGTATGCAATAAAATAAAATGCTGTAATCTTGGTGTCACAATTTCAAGGCAAAAAGAGCAATTGGTATGAGCTGGATAGGATTAGATTGGTTTTCACATGTTTTTTGTGATACCTGCCTTTCTTGATGGCTGCATAGGTTTACTTTCTGTAAAGGGTCTTGATGTCAATTGAACTTATTTCACAAGAAAATGAACGTAGTGCTGTCACAGAACAAGACAAATTCAGTCTAAATAAAATTTCCAAATGATTATTTTAAAATTATGCACATTTAAAATTATTGTTAAAATTATGCACTTTAAAAATTCTAACAAATTCACAACTTAGTTAAAAAACTAACTTAGTTAAACACAGTGTCTAGTATCTTTGGGTATGCAAAAATATTTATCCTACAAGAATCAGCTGGTCTTGAGTATGTGCTGCCAGAAATTTATGGTCTATAGGTGAAAAATTCATGGTCTACAGGTGAGAAATTTATGGTCTACAGGTGAGAAATTAAGGTGAGAAATTGAGAGCAGCTTGATTCAAAAAAGGAAAGGTGAAAGAGGTCTGGATGCTGCAGCTGAAAACCAACACAGGAGTGCTATTTTCTCAATGGATAAACAGTCAGAAGGTGATTTTTCTTAGAATGGTGACAGATACTTGTTGCTGAGCAGAATTGCCAGTTCCATTTCAACTCCATGGCTCTCTTCTGAGGGTCACCAGCAGAGTGAACTCTCATGGAACAGAGCACTGCCAGAAATTCCAGGGGATGTAGGAAGCAAATGTGCATCTCTGGCTGAAAGCCTGTGTTTGCAGTGGGCCAGAATTTGTAAGCGTGGAAGGGTGTGAAGGTGCAGCCACCCTGCAGTGTGGTGCAGTGTTGCAATGTGGCCAAGTCCTTCCAAGGACTCACCTTTTGCTGAGCTGGGCATGTTTACCAGCAAAAATAAGCTGTGTATGCCATTGTGGAGGCAATTCTAGCCTGGAGAGAACTCTGTAAACTTCTGTCAGCACCTGGAGTATCTTCTCTCGGTGTCTAGCTGGGTGGATATCCTTGCCCTGTAACAAATGCCTGGAAAACTGCTGCTGGAAATTCCAAGCTGCATTTAAAGATCCTGCTTTATGTCAAACAGCAAACTTCAGACAGTGACGTTTGAAGCTTTGCCAAATTTGGGTGCTGGCTCGTGTTCACCCAGGAGGGCGTACGGGCTAATAATGAGCAACATGACGCATCTCAGTATCAGTCAGAGGGATTTTCCTACCATCTCCTTCCCTCTGCTTTGTTCTGCTGAGCAGTTACTCCCTCTCAGGTCAGATGTTCACTTCAAATATATGTAGGTTTTTCTGGATCACCAATCTTAATCTTTCCCAGTCACTCTCCTGGCTTATTTCTCTTCTGTACTGTCTTCCCTTGAAAATATCAAGTCTTGAAGTTATTCCTTCTCCTCCCCATCTTCCTCTTCCCCCAGGCACTTTAATGTTTTGTGTCCAGTTGAACAGAAGGAGTACTTCTTGTATATTGCAGTTTAAAAATGGTATATTTAATGTTTGCATGCATTGAGGCTTTTCACAGGCATCATTCACAACCTTTTCTGCCATTCCTGAGACTATGCTTTATAATTGTTCATAGTATTTTTCACACCAGGTCCAGTTTTTCCCCCGTACTTTCACAGCTGAACTTAAAACATCTACTGATTGCCCTGTGTTGTTCATGTGCTTCATTGAGATAACACAAAGTTTAAAAAGGGTCCTTTTTGGCTACCACCTATCAGTTAAAAATTATTTTTGATTGTAAATTCCATAGCAGATATGTCAGCAGATCTTAATTTTGATTAATAAATCTGCAGTCAGTTTTCTTAGTTTAATGGGAGGGGGAAGAAAAAGAATGAGTAGTAGCACAGTTAAATTCGACTTCTGACCTGAGTATTCGAGCAAAAAATAAGCAATGGTGAATGAAGCCATGATTTGTTACATTTTCCCTGGAAGAAAAGGCTCCACTCTCCCAAAATTACTTTGTCCAGTGCAAGATTTACTTACAAAAATAAAAAGAAACATGTGTTAAAGTCAACAGGTGGAGATGTCAAGTGCTACTGTGGCAGAGCAACTGCTCAGATGGAGTTCTCTGATTTCCTGAAGGATGTGATCCTGCATTTCCCTGATGAATGTCTGCAGCTTGCTTGAGAGGTCGAGGGAAGAGGCAGGAGGAGAGCCCGCTCAGGTCTCCCATTGAAGCTCTACTACTTTGAATAAATAATTAAGCTTTCACACCTTTCAGATAAGTGTTCTCACCACAGCTGACACAATCCCATGTCTGTTCTCACCAACTGTTCAAGTATTTTTTTGGGAAAGAGAAGCATTACAGTGTCAGAACCATCACAGTGCATTGATAAAAACTGTTACACCCAGGCACCCTCCATGCACAGATGTGGATCTGCCTCCATTTTCCAGTTTTATTGGTAATTACTGAAAGGGACAAAATTTTCCTGACTTAGATGTCTGGCGATACATCTCTATGCTGGTGTTTGTCCTGGTTAGTGTTTAATTATTTGTTCAGCATGGGATCTTTGTAAGAGGAAGGGCTCCAGTCTGGGCAAAGTGGTTTGTCCCCACAGTCAGAGGAGGAAGTTGGGTTTGAAGAATCCTGCATGACAACACATGGCCCATGTTACAATTTCCAATACTGGAAAGCTGGACTTCAATATAGCTGTGATTTAACAGAAAATAAATACTTTGATTTCTTTCCTTGAAATAACCTGAAAGCCAGCTACAGCACTTTAAATGGCTCGGTTTTAGTTCTTCTCTGTAAGTAGGCACTGAAGTGACATCAGTTTAGTAATAGACTGAAACGATCCTATGGGAGAATGACTGACCTTGAAATAGTGAAAAATCAAAATATAAAGACTATGTAATTAGACCAGAAAAGTGGAAGCCTAATGCTCTAGTGAGGGCAAATGGCACATATGAAAATATTAAACAGCTGCTGGCAACGTGGCACTGAAATATCAGATAATGCCAGTTCTGTTCTCAGATGAATTCCAAAGGCATTTCTTCTTGGAAGCTCACTTAACACTGGTTAGAGCCATCTGAATTTTTCATATACCTTGATGGGTTATAAAAGAGCTGTGATCACTCTGGAGAAAGACCTGTGCCTCACAGGAGAAAAACTCAGTGAGAACATCTGCTCAGCTGTGCTGTGGTAGTCAAAGAAGCAAAGAACTCAGTGGGTTATATCAGGCAAATTATGTAGAACAAAACTGAAATTTCAGTATTGCTCTTACACATATAGACACATTTTCTTTATTTCTGTGCTTAACGCTTCAGGAATGTCAGGGAAAATGCGACAAGCATGCAAGCTTGGTGTCTGACTACCCTTTGTTTGGTTTTAAGGTGAGAAATGACAGCTCATTTTATTTTTATTTATAGCCTTGTTTTCATTACAAAAAAATAGTGCTTAAAGCTTGAACAAGTATTAACTCTCGTAGCCCTATCATAAATAAAAGTGAGAGAAAATCTTTATGTTAAGGTCATCCTGTCTTAAATAAAGATTCAAGTACAAAGCACATAATTTGAGATGTCAGAGGATTTTTCACATGAAGAGAGTTTGAAACAGTGGAAAAGGTTTGAATTATTGACTGTGTAAAGGAATTGTGGCCATAGTAGAAAAAAATCTAGAAGATGGAGCAATAGAGGGAGCTGAGATCTTTTTCTTCCCTCATAGGAGAACTGAGGGATGTTCAGTGAAATGAAAAGTCATCAAAGAACTTTCAGGAAGGCTGAAGGTGTTAGTGCCACTGCTCTGGTCAAGGTACAATTCCTACAATTCTACAATTCCCCCCTGAATTTCTGGTGTTCTGAGAAGAACTCAATGTCCAAAATGGCATCTGCTCATGAGTCACTTTCTTTTGTATATATTTAATTTAGAATAAGAAAAAAATATAAACACCCAGAAAAGTACATTAATGCAAAGCAAAACAACTGATATTTGCCTAAAATCGAAGTAGAACTTTTGGTAAAAGGTAAATGTCTTGGTAAACGTCTTAATTTTCTCTGGAGCAGGGAAATCAGGATGATCTGACGTTCGAATTATGACCTTGTCGGCTAAAGCTCTCTGTTGTGTCCCATTCCCTGTTAAGTCTCCACATCCTGTTTAGATGTTCACAAAATACAGTTCCTCTCCTACTGTTTTTTTTTAACGCTAGGGGACATTCAGCTTAACAAGGCTCTTGCCACTATTAAAAAGTGTGTCAGATCTAGACACAATGAGGAATTTATACTGCTTTTGAGACTATTTGTGAGGATTACCCATCTTCAGCCATCACAGAGCTGAGTCTTATAATATTTTGGTGTGTGGTGCATGATGTTTTCCATTCATAAATTCGTGTTTTGGGAATATTTCTTAGTATATGCTTAGTATATGCTTAAGTTTATAACTCAACTTTTATTTTTAGCATGTTACCTGGAATACTGGCAAGGTACTGAAAGGACTGATTTGAGCAAAGACCCTTTCACATTGCACTTAAAGATGTATTTGTACACACAGTTAATTTGGAAAATGCATAGGATAAAATCATACTATTTTTTAGGCTGGAAAAGACCTTTAAGTTCATCCAGTCCCACCCATGTTATTAAGAATTGGTCATTGAAAGGCAGTAAATATTTCAGTCTGGGCCTGTGTCAGCAAGGTGGGGAGAATAATTTTGCAGAGAACATGTGTGGCAGAATTGTTTCCTTACGCATTGAGGACAAAAGCTAAATTTTTAAATCATTGTTATTCAGTACAGAGAGAGAGAGTTTGAACTGTTCCCTTCTATATAATTCAGGAGATCCCATTATGGTGGGGATGGCTGCCTAAAATCACATGAATTTTTCACCTGGTAAGGGAGAACTTTGTTCCTCCCCTGAAATCTGTGCATCTTTGCTCTCGCAGGAGATATTGTCAAGGATGAGAGATGGAAGCTGCACACCCCACAGGAACTGAGTCCTCATCCTCAGCTGGTTGTGGCTTTGGAGTTGCTTCATGGCAGGAGGTGATACTGTAGGATTTTGGATTTTATATTTTTCAAGTACTTGTAATCCTGCAATTCTTTAGTGTGAAACTCTCAGCTCCATGTACAGTGTTAGTTACTGTTCTCCCATTTTGGTCAGACAGAACAATTCTTTTCTAGGCCTGGGAATCAAGGACACCAGAAGTGTTCCAGGCCCCAGAAGTGTAAAGAAAAGTGAGTTGAGGGAGAGCAAACTTGTAGTAAATAACTTCAATACCTGAAACTGTAGTTGAAACATTAATCCCAAATATGCAAATGGAACAAACTGATAAAAGTGTGGAAACCTGTGACCTGTGGTCTATTTTGGGTGTAGGCCCTGGGGGAGGGCTCTGTCTGCCCAAAATGTACGTGAAGACCCTTCATTAATATATCTGCTTTTTATTCTCTTAATTTTGTCTAGCCTCTGATTTTAGGTAGCCCTGGGAAAGGCATCAGTGAAATCAAAACAGCCAGACATCCAGTGCTGTTCACATTTCTGGGACACCTCATCTTACACTGTTCCTCTATTTACACCCATTCGGTGGAGTAGAGGTGAAAAGCAGGTTTCTTTCTGCTGCCTGCACTGATCTGGTGGTTTTGGGGACTTGATGTGAAGTTGGTGTACTTTCTTTCTGGAAGAGTTCTGACTACTGCTCAGCTGGAATTCCTCCACCGCCTCAGTTTCCCCAGTGAAAATGAATTAGAAGCTGACTGGAGCTTCCCAGTTTGTGCCATGGCAATGGTACTTGGTACTTGGTACTCTGGAAAGCCCTCACAGAGCAGTGGCAATGCTGTCAGAAACCAAAGAGATCCCAATGAAGATAACAGATAGAGACCTGGGGGCAGAGAGGAGGTCAGCAAGGGACAAGAACACATCACTTTTACAGAAACAAATGGCAAAGGCTGGAGGCAAAAACGTCCCTTTGATGTTTCAAAATGACTGAAGAAATCAGCTCTCAGCCATCAACCTTGTGATGTGTGTTATTGCCTTTTTGTGTTTTAAGCAAGCAGTTTTGCACCTTCAACAAAGGAAGGGTGGAGTTAGTATTTATAAATGATTGTACATGGTAGGCAATTGTATCAAAAGTGAGAAGGGATTGCTGTAATCTGGAGATCAGAAGCTCTCTTAGGCAGATAAGGTAGTGCTGATTGTTTGGTATCAAGATAACTGTGGCTTTTTGTCACAAATTCAATTTTTTGTCACAAATTCAATTATCTTGAATTTGTCATGTCAGGATGATGTTAAAAATACTGCCAGACATTAAGTCTGAACAGTTTTACAGCCTCAAAAAATTTACGTTCAAAAAAGTCAGTCAAGTGACCTAAAATGAAATAACTGTAGTTCATATACATATGAAAGTTGACTTTTTGTGATTTAAAAAAAAAAAAAAAAGTTGTTTTTTTTTCCAGTCTATAACAGAGGCATTACAAATTAGTAGGATTCAAGTGTAGGAGTGGAGGAAACCTATTGAGAAAAGAGACAAATAGGAAAAAAGGCATATTTTAAAATTGAATGAGAAAAGCCACCTATGAAGATGAGCTGTGTCAAACTACTATGCACTAAAAAAAGTATGATATTAATATCACCTCAGCTGAGGTGAAAGTTAAGCTTACTCTTGATCCATGAATTATGAAAAAAGATAAAAGATTGTAAAGCGTGGACTTTCACAGGAAAAAAATTGTTGAGGAAACCTAAGTAACAATTGATGAATGTTGTTGATAGTAGCCCTGGTCCAGCTGTTCCAAAGGCAGACATTAACACAATTACTCTAGGAGTATCTGAAGCAGTATCTGAAGCAGGCATGTTTGCTTAGCAATAGTTGAAGAACTCCCAAAATAATGTATAATACAGTAAATTAAAGATAAAAATTGTTCAACATTTATTCTGATCTGTGTCTTCTCCATTTAATAGTTTTAGTGGGTATGTTTGTACAGTTCCTGTACATTTATTTCTAGTAAGAAGACTAACACCCTTCCATCCTCAGATCACTGTTCCCTTAATTAAGAAATATTTTAATTATTATTAATCTTAGTTTCTGAGGGAGAAATAAACATGCTGCAGTCTCATTTGTTCTGTAGCTAAGTTATTGATGCTGTGATTAAGAAGTTAATTGATTTGGTGTGACAGCAGGCACAGAAGGCAGAGGTACTCAATCATAGAGTCACAGAGCCATGTAACATTAAAGTGTTGGAAGGGACCTTAAGGGACACCCAGTCTCAATTCCCTCTGCCATTGGCAGGGCCGCCTCCCACTAGACCAGGCTACTCAGAGTGAGCCTCAAGCTGGTGTGGCTGCAGACAACATCAGGCTGCAGACAACTTTCCCCTGGGTCAGTGGGACAGGATGGACATGATGGATTTCATCCCTTGTGCTGGGACCTGGACAGTTCCTGTGCAGGGCAAGACATCTGTCACCTCTGGGACATCCAGGCATGACCCTCGTGGACAAAGGAAGGTGAATGTTGCACTCCTATTCCAAGGAGTCCAAAAAGGCAGCTGAGTGGGGAGCTCTAGGCTGGTCAGCCTTGTTTGGTGCCTGGGAAAACCATGGAGCACCTTCTTGGATATGGGATGGAGAAGGTGCCTTGGAGCTGTCAGCGTGGGTTTAAATCACACCTGACCCACCCGATGTGCTGGGGAGAGATGCCTGGAGATGTCTGGGGAGAGCAGAGGGTGTCCTGTGCCTGGGCTGGAGCACTGGGCACTGTCACTCTTCCCACATCCATGCTGGACAGTGCTGTCTCAGGGGATGGACAGAGAGACAGATACAAATCCTGGGACTCAGAGGGCTTTGGTCATTCATATTGGCCTGGTAGCAAGAGGGCCATCACTAGGCTGTGTCTGAGACCTCTCTGGTTGAGCATCTGCCCTAGTTTAACCCTGGCCAGCTGCTCAGCCCAGCCCACCTACTCAGTCACTCCCCGCAGTGGGATGGGGAAGAGACAGAAGAGTTAAAATGCTAAAACTGACTGTGTGTGATGAAGTGATACAAATTCCCTAAAATAAAAACCAAGTTTCTTGCAACCAAGAATTCTTTTGTCCCTTTTTTTCTAACTCTGCTGGTATAACTGGGATACTCAATACACTGGACTTGAAGTGATTTTTGCTGGGAGAAGATACTTCAATTTATTTACAGGTCATCTACCAATAATTCCAAATGAAAGCAGAGATGAAAAAAGCCTTCTCTGGTTTGTTCTTCAGAGAAAGCTTAGAAGGAAGATTAATCCTTATTTGTACTTTGAAATTCTTAATTAAAAAAAAAATCAAAGCAAAGCTGTCTTTTGCAGTTGATAACTGTTCTTTCAGCAGGACCTCAGTGCTCCACCATGATGGCAAATGATCCTGTGTCATTAGAAATAGCACCTTTTTCTTATTAGCAAGCCAATTCCTCTAAGAATAGAGGGAACTCTTCATTTCATGCATATGTTGCAATACCCATGTGCACTTTGAAGTACTTTGTTGTGGTCTTCCACAGAATGTTGAATTGTATTTTCGATTTAAATGGTGCTTTCTGTTTTCCAAAGACTTCTATCTTGCATTCAGCGTGTCACAATTAAGAGGTGACAACTAAGAGGCATAATCTGGAGTCTGATCACTCTGAGATGAATAGACTTTGTGGATTTAGGTGCACCAGGACCAAAAGGTTAAATCTTAATCTATACTGAAGATGTAAAATTTTAATAAATTTATTGGTGTTCGCAGGATGTCATTGTTCAGCATTTATTCAGATCTGTATCTTCTCCATTTAATGGTTTTAGTGGGTATGTTTGTACAATTCCTGTACATTATTGTGCCTTTTACTAGGGAATAATTTCATTGTGCATAACTTCATCTCTAGGAAATTTGTGGGACTCTGAATTTTCTCTTTTCTTTCCTCTTCTTTCTGCTTTGAAGATCCATGCAGATCTCGGCATCTGAGGTACTGAAGGCAAACTCAGTTTGTTAAAATGACAGTAAGAGCTGATTAAAATTTCTCAAGGTTGCAGAAAGCACCATAAATGGGGCAAACTCCTGGATGCCCTAACACTGAAAAATCTTGGATGAGCTATTCATCTGTCAAACCCAAAACCTTGCAAATTGATCCTCATTTGGCAAATCATCCAGAGCTGGTACCACCTCCTGAGTGGGAGCACGGATGTCGTATTTCACCCTGACCTAAACACCTGTCACACTGCACTGAGCCGGCCTCTCAGGCACCAACAAATCATGACTCGGCTGTGAGCTTGCTGGGACATTTTAATGTACTTTTTATAGCTGTAAAACAGATAATGACTTCAGTATATAACAGATAACAGTTGGTTTTATTGTTGGGGTTTTTTTGTTTTTTGTTTTGGTGGTTTTGTTTGTTTGTTGTTTCGGGGGGGTGGTTTTTTTCAATTTTTGTTTTAAATTGGCAAATTGCTGTCTTACCCTTTCTCCTTTGGCTCTGTGATTCTGCACTGGAAGCATGTTGCTTTCAGAACAGATACTCCATCAAAAATTGAGTGGGCATCTTGCTTATTACAGCACAAAGTGCCACTGTCTGTAATGAGGAGACTGAGATTCATCTTGCATGATTGTTTGTAAAAATTTAATTTGACAGTAGCAGTACTTAACGAGGAAACGGAGAGGAATGTTTGGAGGCTCACATCAAGACATTCATTGAAATGACATGAAAGAGTCAATGAAATTCATTGACTCTTTCTTTCTAAAGACAGGAAAGTCCACTGGCTCCTTTGAGGGGTTCAGATCTGGGAGGGTAATTTCAAGTCCTCTCTCTGAAACAGGCTGCACACCTGGGCTTGAGCAGTTCGCTTAGGTCAGGATTTCCTAAGGCCACAAATCAACTAAAAACACTGGCAGTTGAGCTGCAGCATAACTCTGAGGATTTGGGTGCAAAGGCCCCAAAATCACAAGTTCTATGTCCATTGTTTTCATTGAAGTGACCAGTAGAACAGGGATTGAATTAATGTCTTGAGAAATTCTCTTGAGAAATGTCTCCATCCATCCCTAGGACCTTAAGTCTGGTCAGCAAGGCAGAGGACAGTAAGGCCGGGCGGGTATTGTGCCACCTGCCAAGGACACACCTTACCCACACCCACACTGGCTCCACTGTCTGTGACCACCTTGGGAAGTCCCAAGGGTGTGAGGCAGCAAGGCTGGGGCACCAGGCTGCCAGCATCTCAGATCCAGCAGGGGTCATGTGCAGAGATCTGAGCTGAAACACACCTCCTTCTGAGGATGGTAGCCCCAGGTGAGGTGTTCCAGAGGGATTTCTGGCAGCACAGCTGGTTGATGGCAGGTTATGCAGCTGTGCCATGTCAGAGTTGCTTGAACACAGGCAGCTGAGAGCCCAGGAAAGGGTGTGGGTGAAGAGTTTGCTCTCAGACCCTTAATTAAAATACAGGTCTTCATCTTCTTCTACCTCTAACACCTGAATGGGAGATGCTGCATCAGGGCAATCCCTGGTACTGGTTCAGACCGGGGAAAGAATGATTTGAGAACAGTCTTATGAAGAAGAGCCACTGTGGACACTGGTGAATGAAAAATTTGGCATGACTCATTTTGCCCAGCTGCACAGAACTTCTGTGAATCTGAAGCTAAGCCAGTCACAGACTCCATGATGCTTCCCCTGGCAGGTATGAGCAGATTCATTCACATTAAAATTTCATTAATGGCTGAGGTATCTCCACAGCAATTCAGAGACACTGGAGTTGAAAAATACCTGCTTGTACATTTTTGTCCTCCTTCTCTATAAAGGCAGGGTTAAACCCTTTGTTCAACCACTCCAGTTTTGTCTCTCCAGCTCAATTTGTCTCAGCCCATAGGTTTTTCATCATACCTGTGGGAGTGCTCCATGGCATGATGCATTCCACTTCTAGGAGCTTGTCCAGACACTTGGCTCAGAGTATTCCTTGCTTAATTTTCATCTCATTAGTTTTGGTTATTCTCCTTTGTGGTACCTGAGATATATCTTTTCTCTGTTTAGTTTTCATATCCTTCAGCTATTTGTTAATGGTTATCTTGATGCCTTTAAAACATTCCATAGCCAGACCATGTTTATTTAGATCTTTTCATCTTCCTTCATAAGTCAGTGCCTCCAGACCACTTTAATCATATCGGTGGCTTTGCAGTGACCTCTCTCAAATTTACAACTCTTCTCAATAATGAGATCTCAGGGCTAAACACAATTTTCTGGGAACAGCCATACACTGCAGGGAAATGATTCTACCTGTGATTTCAAATGTGATGTATTTGCAGCTGCAAACTATATCTTCCCCCTGCAGTTTTGTATTGAAAGGTCTGCTTGCTGTCAAGATTACCTAATTTTCTGTAAGATGTCCACTTTTTTTCCTCCCTCAGATCCACACACATCATGAATGAGAAAAATGTTTCAGAGGAATGTGGAAATCAAGGGCACATGGAGCTCTCACTCAAATAGTGTGGAAATATATGGAAGGTTTTTTGTATTTTTACTCAAGAAGTCAGAAAAATAGGCATAGTTGCTATATCTAAGCATCAGACTCAATGAATTGCCACTGTGTATAGGAGAGCTGAAAAAGTGTAATTGCTGCATTTCTGGTAGTTTTTGGGTTTTAGAATTTCAACCCAAATTGGTGATCTAGATGAAAGATGATTGTCCAAGCCAGTGGAGATGGAAGAATTCAATGAACGTTGTAAGCCACCCTTATGGAGGGCTTTGACAGTGAAAATCAGAAACTTCAATTTAAAGGAAATGACAAAGGAAAAAAGCCAGCAGAGGGTAGCAAATAATAAAATGATCAAAGTGAGAGACACAGAAGGTTCATTTTAAGATTGCTTTTGTTAGGGGCATATCCTGAGCTTGAACTGAAAGGAGTTTTGTTATGTAGGAAAATATTTTATGAAGCTGAGAACATCAGTGATGCACATTTTTTTATTTAGAAAGACATCTACACCAGCAGAGGGGTGAATGAAGTGGAGGTCTGGTTTGTCACTTAATGAGTGATTTGTTGTTGTTGTGAGCTCAACTTTTCTATTATTTCTGCCTTTTCTCATGGCGCAGATTTGTTGTCAAGGTTCCCTCAAGTTCCTGGATAAAATATGCGGGATTTGTAATGGGAAAAATCCTGACTATGGTAAAAGTAGAGAACAAATCATGCTCTGCAAAACTTCAGGCAGGATTATGAAAAAGAAATACTGCACTTCTTTAAGATTCAAGTTAAAACCCATATTTATTGCTAACATGGCTCAGCAAGCATGCCTGTTATTTTTAGCTCATTTTTTCTACAGATTAACTACTGCAATGATCACACTGTATAATTTGTCATAAAAAGTACATGTTTCTCTTGAATACAGAATGGTGTCATCAAATGTAGATGACAGAACATATAATTATGGGTATTCTCGCAATGTGATAAAATGTAGACTTCTTCTTTTTGGTGAAAATATTAGATATTCAGTACTGTCTCAAGATTTTCTGAATATTCAGCTCATATTTGTCTTCATTTTGCTGTGTCCTCCAGTGGAATTCATGTAATGAACTAAATGGTAAAAACACAGGAGTCACCCCAGATTTATTTAGTGTAAAAAAGGATATGACTGAAAGGAAAAGGGGACTGGATGTTTACTAGGTGAGTACTAGCTGCACAGACTGTTCTTTGATCTAGTTCTCATCTCTATTTCTAACAACATGGAGCAAATGGGTGTGACAAAAAAGGCCTTTAGAAATGCCACGTAAACTTGAACATTATAAATAGAAATAGTAATTCATATTTTTGGGTTCTCACCTCTGTTTGACTAATGATTCATATGAATAATCAGTATTCAGTCTAGTGGTTTTTCTGTGGCTCAGTTTTTAGTCTAAAAGAGTGTATCGTTCTCTGTTTAAATATACGTATGTTTATCCACGATGATTTGGCCATGGACAGAACTCTAATGTGGAAAATACTATCATAAAACATTAAGTTTTTCTTTTAATGAACCTGGTTTTCTTGGAGGAAGTCTTAATTTTGTGTGTGATTCCACTGCAATTAATAAAGCTTCAGATTTTAACCAGGATATAAATGGATGTCTGATTACTTATGTATTCAGAGCAGTTATTTCTAATTTAAAATACAGAATCTAATCATGCCACTTCCTTCATTTTAGGAGCCCTTGCTCTTATGTTTTGCCATTCATCACTTTCTTTCAACTTTCTGCAGATGCACAGAGATAAAGAGATGATGAATTTTTCTTTTATGTTTTCTTAATACATTTTGATAGGTAGGGAGTAAAAAATTGTCATCCACATCAGTGTACGTAATAGTAAAATGATATTTTCAACCTCTGCTAGTTGAAAGAAAAAAAAAAATCCCTGAAAATCATAAATGAGTAAAACTTATGAGAATAGATATTTAATGGAGACAAAACCTTAGTACCCAGGACTCTGATAGATTAAAAACGGAAGTCTCTTTGCAGAGTTAGAGTCAAGAAGCAACCACAAAAAGGTAGATAATTCGGTAGATAAGATGGCTGGTCACTCAGTTACAACCTTTGATCTCCTGTGATCTTCACCTGCCTCTCCTGGGGAGATTCAGCCTCAGCATAACTTTAAGGCTGTGACCTCTATGTAAAAGGTCTCCAGACTTCTGAAGTTTTATCTCAGTGCCCTATGGAAGCCCTTTAAAAGCAGCTGAACAACATGCAGCTCTTGTAGACACTCTTATGTGCTGCTTATTGATGTTTTTAGGGATCTCAATAATTATGGATAATGGTCCTCCAGAAATTGCCAAAGTCAGAGGAAGATCCTGAAGGCTTTTAATAAAGCTTTATTGTGTTGATAGAACTATACAGATTTTATGCCAGACAGAAAGATAATCTGTATTTAGCAAGTATTTTGAAAAGCATCCTTATGTGGTGTTTTTTCTCCCTTTCCTCTTTTGGTCTAATTCTTGAACAGTCAGCTGTCAGCTCTGATTCACGTGACACAATGTCCTTGATGGCCACAAGGCCACTGTTTCATCCTCCCAGCTGTGGATAGCATCAGTTCAGCATCATAGAGTCCATAGACACAGCAGCATCCCAGCTCTTTGTTGTCATTTCAGCTCAGCTCAGCCTGGAAGGAAGTGACACTGAAGCCCATGGGATCCAATTGTACCACCAGCACTGCAGAATTACCACCTGAGACAGCCACACACAGCTCTCCTTTCAGACAGCCTCAGAACAAAAAGTGTAATAAATAAAGGTGGTTATGATTATTCTAGGCTAAGTCATACCAGCTTTTCACACACAGGTCTCTTGAAAAAAAAAAATCAGTGGGATAGCCACACAGCAGCAAGGATATACTTGTTATAAGACAGATCAGTTTGGCTGTGTGTGTTTATGAGACACTAATCAAAGAGAATTGAGCTCTATAATCTTTCCAGGTACAAGCCTTCCTTTGAATTCAATAGGACTTGTCTGTGCATAGGAACAGCAAGATGTGGCCGTGATCCTCACAGTCTTCTACCTAAACTGAAGCTGTCATAATCAGGTACTAAATAGGATCACTAAGAAGTGAATCTGAGTCTGTTGCCAGCCCATTACAAATTAGTGTCTGATTGTTTCAGAAAGCACAAGCTCAACTGACAGAATTGCTTTGTGCTCAGATAATAAAACTGATGTCATTCTGTGGCATTTCTCCAGATTTATAGGAGCTCTGTGGGCAACTTAACAAAATTCAACCTGTTATTTTTAGAGAATGTACAAATTGAGGCTCAGGACAAGTCTATATTGTTCATGTTAAGAATCAATTTTTCTCTGAACAACGCAACTTATTTACTAGTTCAAATATATTTTCAGTGTCGGCTGCAGCTTTGATGAAGTTACAGACTTTCTACAGACACTAAAAGAACTACTTAATTGCATTTAATTGTTCCTTTGCAATGCTGAAGAATGTTTCACGAGTGCTTTCCATGCAGTCTTCAATGCAGTTTTGCCTTCTTTCTGGTTCTACCCTTCTTACTAACTCTTCCTCAGTGCCACTTAATATATTCATAACAGTATGAAAAGTGTTAATTGTCACGCTCATTGTTTTGTTCTCTGTTTTAAGAGCTGTCAACTACGATTTTAGTTTAGCCTCATTAATCACAACAATAATTACCTTACCAACATCCACAATATGAGAAATGATTGGCAAAGGTGTGTATGTACACAAAAATATGGTATTGTCCATTTCTTAAAGGACTATAGTGGCATGTAAATCCATGGGTTTTTTTGTAGGAGGAGTGCAAAGAATGGCACTCACACTGCAATAATTATTTTCAGCTGTCAAGACCAAACACTCAAATTTTGAGACTCCACAGAGTTTAAATGCTGGACTCATCCAGAATGAGCTTCATTCAGTGAAACTATCACAGTTGTCTTGCTCTTGTTCCCTCCATCAGTAACAGGAGTTCCACTGTGCTGCCTCTGAATCTCTGACACCTTTGAGCAGCTGTATGTCCAGGCTCTCAGGGTGAGAAGGAATCCGTGTAACAAACCTTGTGCCATCCAGGGTAGGACAACTCCCACCCAGAGGCAGAGAGAGGAGCGAGGAGTGGGGTGGGGCCCAGAAATTTACCAGTAGCTTAAATTCACTGTGCCCAGCCCTAGGCCAGAGGTGGGAAAAGCAGCCTCCTGTAGCTCAGAAGCCGCATTCTGGTTGCTGCACCAGAGTCTCTGCCTGACAGTCAGATGAGAAATACTGGAGCCTTGATTCAGTGCTGCCCAGCAGCTTTTAATCCCCATTTGTTGTTGCAGCACAGTAAATTTGCACTGTACCATAACCTATATGCACCAAATTAGGGAAAGACTAGTGCCAATATACCTTCAAACTTGGAGAAAACAAAATTGAGATACCGAAGGGAATGTTGCCATGAGATATCAGGGAAGCAAAGAATAATTACATGCTGCACTGAAGTGACATTTCAGTGCTGTTATGAACAGAAGTGCAAGTGCATTAGGAATTCTTGGATGTGCTCCTTCTTTACCTCCTCATCTCCAGTAATCACTTTTTCCTGTACATGTGTACTCTCTCACACACACTGTTTTCAGAGAAAATTTTCAGAAAGTCCAAACATGAAACTTGAGTCATCCTTCAGTTTTGGGCTGAATTTGAACTTTTTACCTAGTAGTCAAAAAAACTGCCTGAATATACTGTTGCCTTGTTTCAGTCCATCAGGTTCCACAAAGGGGCCATTTTTGTTACAGGAGCATGAGCACACTGTGGTGGGATTAATCATAAACCTGGGCCTGCGAGTGTCTGTGCGTGTGAATGATGCTTTCTGTGAGTTGAGCCTTGACCGAGAATAAAGTCAAGGCCCAAGTCTCAGAAAGCAGCCTCTGTGCTCTCCTTTAAATGCTCTAATTCATCTCTGGGCAAAGGGGACTAGAACATACCAAGCTGGTCCCCTGAGGTACCTGGTGCCATTTGTGTCGTGACAAATGCACAAGGCTTGTGTCAGATGTACTGTGCATTCCATTGACACCTTGGGAAAACTGTGACACTCTTCCAACATTTTCTGCTTTCTGTGTGGATGAAAAATATTTCACCTCCAAACGGTGTGTGACTGGGTGTTTTAAAATGTCAAGGAGAGGAAGAAGAAGGGAAAAACCCAACAAACTCTTGTCCTTTCGCCTCAGTTCAAATTTGCGTGTGAACTGGTGTTTTAAGAGGAAACATGGCCAAAATTATCATGTCTTGACAGTGTTCCTGAATTTCCAGTCCATGGGGAAAGGGCCATGGTGTGCTGTGGAGGAAACTTCCTACCCTGTGATTCAGCCCTGCCCGCTTCAACGAACCGCTCAGCCACTGAGCGTCCTGAAAGGCAGCCTCAGGAAAATCAGCTCCAATTGTCTTGGTTAGGGCTAAAATACTGTGCTGCACTCAGTGCAAAATATTCAGTGAAATACTACTAATTTTTGGCTTGCTGGAACAAATAAGCAAGCTCTTTAAGTATTTTTTTTCTAAATAATAAAATTTAGAAAACATGAGAAGGTAACACAGCCCCAGGGACATCTTTTGAAACATTATTTCTGGAAGGTTCCCAAGTGTGTCACCACTTGTTCCTCTTCCTACACAGAACACTTAAGACAGTAGATTTAAATAGGAATTTAAACTCTATAATTCAGACCAAGTTACATAAGAGAAAAAGTTTCATCTCACCTCTTGTGTGAGGGAGCTCCTTGTGCCTTTACTGCCCTGGGTTGTACCCTTCTTGTGCTGAATTGTGTGAAGAAAAAGCATCCTTCTTCACAAAACTCACCTGTCAAATTTGAGTATTCGCTCTTGACAGCTCAGGTGTGTACCTGCTCTGGGAAGGTAAGTGCAAAGTTGCTTCCCTGGTCCACCCTTCAGGCTGGAAGGAACCTAAGGCAGAAAACAGCCAGCCTCTGGCATTCCTTTGCAAGTCAAAATCTTGCTCCAGATGAAAAAGGAGAGATTTGTGTGTTTGTGATAGTTTCTTTAGAGCAGAAAATGTTGACTTCTATCACCTTGTAACCGTGAGTTTTTTCCCAGCACCTGAGGTTTCATTATGCTCCAGAAGGTAATGATTATGTGACACTTCAGTGAACTTAGCTTCTAGGAGTTCAGTAACACTATCCCAAACATTATGAATTAATTTGATAGCTGATTAAAGCTGATGAGAATAAATTCATTTAAACTGCATATAGAGGTCATCTACTTTTCCAGATAGAGTGTGATGTGATTTTTGCAGCAGTTAATGGACATTTGTCATTGTGATTGAGTCTTCTGCATGAAGATGAGAATAATGGCCTAGAATAACAGTCATCCTTGTTGATACTTGAACAACCAGTCTCTTATTTCAGTTAAAGTCATAAGAAAATTAACCGATAACAATCACATTTCTGGATTAACTTTTTGAGTCAGTTGTGGGTATTTTTTTTTTGCTTGT
>VXBR01003155.1:898482-909169 GCA_013400215.1 Cisticola juncidis | reverse complement strand
GGGCGGCTCCGCGCCCGCTCCCCTCCGCCGCGTAATTTGGTATTCTTGTCTCACCCCACAGGGGTTCCTCAGCCGGCGGCTTAAAGGCTCCATCAAAAGGACAAAGAGCCAACCGAAGCTCGATAGGAACAGCAGCTTCCGGCACATTTTACCTGGCTTCAGGAGCGTGGACCATGAAAGGTAAGGGGACGTTTCGCGGAGGGTGTGGGAGAGAGAAAGAGAAGGAGGATATTGATTTTTGCAGCTCTTGTTAAGATCTTGCTTATCTTATTCAGAGCAAGAGCTGCATCTCTGATAGAAGTAGACTTGGTTAATTGCAAGAGGGGTAGTTCTAATTTGTTGCTGAGGGTACGGTGCAAGCCCTCCCTTTTCAGGTTGAATTCCAGGTGCAGAGAAGCCTGACTGCTCTGCTTTCTCTTCCCCAATAAATCCTAAATTGATGCACCAACGTATAAATAGCACAGAGATGCAGCAGCCAGAGCCGGCGGATGCAGGTGAGGGAGGGAGGGGAGGGATGCTCCCGCACTGGACTGCACCGATCGCGGCTGGGTTACACGCGGTAGGAACAATACCGTGCAACAAGAACAACAGAATCTCCCAAATCCCCCTCTCCCCTCACACACACCCGGCTCCATCCCGCAGCTGTCCCTGCACGGAGATGGAGCCTCGGCGTGGCCGGAGCTGCTGCTCCTGCCGAGCCATGGCAGGAGCTCAGTCCGGGAGGGATGGGTTGCAGGGAATGTGCAGATGGATCTGATAAAGCATTTCACGTGGGATGGCCAGTACTGGAGCAAATTGAGAGTAAAATAGAAATGAAATCTTTGAGATTCTTCAGCTGGTTAGAAAGTAGAGCAGCCCTTTAGTGGATTTGTGTGTATTTATGTCTGTGTAGATTTACATTAACGTGAGCAGCAGACGGGCACTGTTCGAGGTAAATTCGTGTGTAAATTCACATGCAGATCAAGGTCATGGCTGGGGAAGACAGATTCCTTCACCAACCACAAACCAGTGGTTTGCTTCTAAAAGGAAGATCTTACAACCTTACACAAATCATTTTGGGGAGTGACAGAAATATTGAAGTGCCAGGAAAAGTCTGTGTCTGAAAATGCCACCGGGCTGGACATACCCTGATGTAACCAGTTTGGAGCAGGGGCAGTGTGATAGACCAGGATGGTGCTGGAGAACCCATTGAGTAAATGCTTCACTTTGAAAAGCAAGGACAACTTACTTTGTTTTAGCTGTACTTATTCATTGGAGGGGCCATGAGCTTTTGGAGCTCACCAACAACAATTGTCAGTCGGGATTTTTCCTTCCCTGACCTACTGCAGCCTCCTAAGCTTTTTCCTTGTGGATTCTGCAAGTGAAGTGATTGTGCTGGTAGTGCCGGGTTGGATTTCAGGGATTACTGTCTGGGCAGGCAGAGCCGGCTGGATTCCTGTGCTGCAGTTTTCCCAAACGCTCGATGTAGGGCACTGTGTTCCAGGGGGAAGCGAGCAGAGCCGGGGGCCGGGAATGTGCCTCCAAGAACAGGCAGATTAGCAGGGCTTCCCTTCTACCTGGATGGGTTTGTTTCGTTCTGTCACTTGGCAGGATGGGACAGGGGAATTCACTGTTCTGGCCAGCCCTGCAGCCAGAGTCATGTTCCCAAATTAAGTCATTTCCCTGCCCTCCCGGCACAGCAGCCTGGAGCTGGCTGGGCTTCCCGAGCCCCAGATGTGCTGTAACTTCTCCTTAAAACTCGGGAATCCTGCAGAGTGGAGCTTAAAGTGTGGCTAGGAGCAGAGGTGGCACTTGGCAGCCTTCAATAACCAAGGATTTACTTATATGAGTATGAGAAACTGAAAATGAATGACACCTGAATGATACCTGAGATTGGACCGTTGTCAGGCAGGCATCTCTCAGAAATGCACCTTCTCTGTGGTACAGCCATCCCTGAGCTGCAGGACACCGAGACTCGGAGGCTTTTGACAGCAGGCTCTGAGTCCCTCGCTGCCATCTCGGTGTCAGATCTGTCAGGTGAGCAGAGTCCTCTGCAGGAGAGCCTGGCCTTAGGGACTGCTGCTCTCAGAGAGGTGAAAGCCAAGCAGCAGCTGGGCCTCTCAGTCATGCAGCGAGGCTTTGGTGACAGCAGATAATTTTATCTTTCTGAACATTCCCGTCTCATTGTGTGTGCACAATGTGTATGAATGAGCTGCGGTCTTTAGATCATTCTTGTGCATTTGCTGCTGTGCTTGCCTTGCTGGTAATCCAAGAACTGTTTCAGAGAAGCATTTGGTGTTGGAATATTCACCTCTTAAATATTTGATTCTTGACTCCATCTTGTATGGAAGCTGATTGTTCAGGAGCCACTCCTCTGCTCGGGGAAGTCACCATTATAACAATGTTCTGTTCTGGAGCGTGGGCCAATTTTTGTGGGAATGCCACAGCAAAAATGAATAGTGCAGTAAATGCAGTCAAAACACTCCGGGTTGAAATATTGAGCTACAGTGGATCGGAAATGCTTCTGTTACTTGGCTTCTTTGTATCTAAATTGGGGCTGTTCCTGCCTGTTAGTTCCTTTATTTTCCCTTCCTTGCATGCCCTGTTTATCGTGCAGATGAATTTATGAAACACATGAACTGTGCACATGCATGTTCAGACAGATAATGACATGGATGTCCTTGTGTGTGGGACAGAGAATGTAAACAAATAGATTTCACTAAATTACTGTGGGGTTTACATGGATGGGTTTGGCCAAATTTTGCCAATTTTGTGCATACTGGGGTTTTTTCTCCTGTTACAGTAACAGTAATACAATTATTGACAGTTAAAGAAGCCAAATCAGAGCAGGGGTTACTCACCTTCTGTATGAGAGGTGCATTTATGTGGTACAATCAGAGTGTGTAAATATGAGATCTAAAGGATGGTTGTGGAATGAGTGTTCCTTTCAATCTGCTGGCTGGTCATATTGCTTGTTAGAGCTAAAAAGGGTTCCAAAAAGTGGCTTTTTGCTAACAATGTCTCCTGCCTCCTGATTTATTACAGCAGCTCGCTAAGTTTTTATCGTGGAGAGCTGAATGCTTGGCTTTGTAGTGGCCTCTGGAATCAGCCACAAATCAAGCATTTGGCACATGGATTTTTCTTAATTGGACCCACATTTCTCCTACGAAATTTGTGATGGAGAAAATTTCTGGGTTGGACATGGAGCACAGGGAGGGAAGGTTGTTCTGCTGCAGTTGCTCATTATTGGTGGGAATGCATTGCTGATGGCTCTCTTGTAATGGCAAAGGGGATTTCACATCAGCACTGAGAGGGCAGGGCCACAGTACCACTGTGTGGCCAAATGCCTTCAGATTGTCTTAATCTGGTGAAAAATGGGTGCTCTGGGTAACTCTGTGTTCTGATGGAATCCCTGAACTGATCATTGCTGGAGACACCTTTCCTCAGTGCACCTAGAATCCATTTAATGCTACAGGACTCTGGGTTACCAACATTTGTGATTATCTTGCAAGGTTTTTGGTTTTGTTTTTTATAATTCCAGGAGATAACATTCTATTTGAGCTTTTATTGGCAGTACAAAAGCCTGAGCATATGGTTGATTGTTAAATGAGCCTCAGCCTTGGAAGGGGTACAGCCCTGCATTAATAACAGCAGCAACTTGCACTACTGAGACTTCCTCTTTAAACTCCTTTTTGTCTTTAGCCCATCCAAAATGTTTGCTTCTAACCCCCAGAGGGAAGAGGAATTGTACAAGTCGTGCTGCAGCACATTTAATTCCTACTATAGTGCCCATGCTGTCTGCTGTAGGAGCCTTCCATGTGCACAAAAACATTTTTGGTGCACCAGGAACTGATGAACATCTGTCTCCTGTAGCAAACTTCAGTTTGGGAGTTTCTTGGAGATCTGATTTGTTTATTCCCAACAAACACAATATGCCAAATACTTTTAGGCATGCTGAAATTGGTTAAGTGTGATGGGAATCTGGTGAGTGCAGCATGGTGAAGGATGAAGAGGTTTCTCTGTTTCCTCTGGAACTGGAAAGGGGAATGATTCATTCTCCAGAAGTAGGACCTGGCAGACCCCAGAACCACGGAGGGCTTTCAGGTCTGTGTGAATGAGTGCTGGAGAGCTTCCTCCTCTGCCTCCTGAAATGGCATTATCCAGGGGAGCTGGAAAACCTGCCCCAGAGGGGACCCCGAGGGTGGCACTGACACCACACCACAGACAGCCAGGCTCTGGTTGGGATTGTAAGGAGATTTTGGGGAAACATTGTGCAGTTTGTGCAGGGGAACCATCCAGCCCCACCAGCAGTGACTGAAATGCAGAATAAAACATCGTGCACAGCCAGGAGCATCCAGCAGTCACTCCTGTGACACTCCCTGTCATTCATGCCGGGGGTGATGCCTGTCCCCACTCCCCCCACGTCGGAACAGATTTCAGCAGGAAAATCAAGGTTCAAGGACAGTCAGAATTCAGACTGGCCTCATGCAGTACCTGCATTTATATCAAGGCTGCTTTGTCTGGAATAAGCAAATCAGCCTTTTAATAGGGTTCCTTTGCAAAATATTTCTTGAACCAGAAAGTTAATTACTGATCTCTAATTAGTGGCTGTGTTAAGAGGCTGGAGTAAAATCAGAGAGAGCTGCTTTGAAGGAGAGATGCAGGAAGAAATTACCATTTCTCTCCATAAACTGTGATGTTCCTCTTCTTCTCATGGTATCAGGAAGTTTAGATATTTTAGAAAGGAGAATGTTGTTAATGAAAAGAGGGCAATTTGAAAGGACTTTTCTGGAAGGCATTGAAAGAATGGTGATTTAATAACTCCAAGAGGGACAGAGATGGATTGAGAGTAATGTGGGGCCTTTCAGCTTCTCCCAAGGCAGCAGCAAGGCCCCAACTGTTAATTTGACTTTTGCAGATACCTGTGAACTTGTGTCAGAAGCTGACTGGGTAAATGCATTCCCCATTCCCAAAGGATACAGAAACACTTTCCTTTATCCCACACTTCCAAACCAACTTCCTGATCGAACAGGGGGTCAAGCCTAAAGCTCTCAGTAAAGGCTGTATTAGCTCCTGGTAATTCTTCAAGTTATAATAAACGTCAGGGGAAGGGCTAAGAGGCTGGAATGATTTTCACAGACTCCTAGAATCATGGCAGAATTTTGCCAGCCTTTTTCCCAGCTCTGCCCTGGCTGGTTCCTGACAGCCCCGTGCCCCACGGGGTGCAGCCGGCGCGCTGACTCCACTCGGAGTCACGGAACAGAATTAGAAAATCCTTCCTGCTCCGGCATATGCAGCACTGCTGGGATAATTGGCTTCATGCATCTTACAATTAGCTTGCAAAAATATGTTTTGCATCCCTGACCTTTTCTCTATAAGCAAGGCCATTGTTTCCCTGTCCTGCTTAATTACAAAATAGAGCGTTGTGTGAGGAGGGAGATGCCATCGTTGGATCGTCGGCTCTAATTTGACGAGACATCGTAATGGGGAGTTTTCATACCAAGGGCACTGGATTAGTGTACCGTAAAGCCACATTTCTGCAGACCCACTAAAGAAGGAGAAGTTAATTTTCTGCTCTATCTTTTTGACGTTTGTAATCAGCATTGTATTCCAGCTGCAGATGGTTAGTGCGTGAGGGATGTTTGGGAAACGCGACAATCGCCGGGCATTGTCTGCACGGCCCAGGATCAGGCTGATTAATGGATACAAGGATGCTGCTTCCCTTTTGCTGCTCTCCAGCCTGAATGCACAGCACTGACTGCTGTGGCCACTGCCTGGGGTGGGGTGGGGCAGCAGGGCACACTCAGGGGTACACGCAGAGAGCACAGACAGAGCCAGGGTGACAGTTCCGCTGTGCTGTGGCCCGTGGTGTCGTGATGCTCTTCAGGACACACACAAACACTGCTACTCCCTTGCATCAACATTTTGTTTCCAAACACACCATTTGTTCTGACTCTGCCCTGGTGAGGTTTTCATGTGCATGAATTTCAGTGCAATTACATTAGCATTACTCTTCATGTCAATAACCTCAAAGGAAAAAAAGAGAAAGAAAATGCCATCTCTGCAGCTTTTCTACCATAGGATGCTTTCTGTTCCTTCTAGACTCTTCTCTGCTTTTCTAATTATCATCTGTTTACAATAGATACTGAGACAGTTCTATCCCAGGCTTAAACATCCCCCTGCCATGGGCAGGGACACCTCCCACAGCCCTGAGGAACCTGTTCTGTGGAAGGGGCAGAATGAGATGAGCTTTAAGGTCCCTTCCAACTCAAACCAGTCTGGGATTCTGGGATTCTGGCAGGCAGTGGAAACTGCTCCTATGAGAGCATCACTGGAACACTGAGAGGAGCAGTCCTGCTCTCCCCAGCCCGCTGTTCCCCTTCCCATCACATGATCTTAGGAAGGGCAGAGTGGATTCAATGAGAAATGATTATTTAAGGGGTGGTTTTCTGTTTGCTTGGGGCACTGAAGCAGCTGCAGTAGCTGCAGAGGAGCAGGAAGGTGGCAGAGCAGGGGCTTGCCCTGTTTCTGGGTGTGCAGCTGCATTCAGTGGGATGTAACTGGACCTCAGCTTTTGCCCCTCATGCTGTGTGGCCTGGGGAGTGATGTCCAATTGGCATCTGCCTCAATTTCCATCTTCTGTGGAATTTCCCATCTCCTAGGAGAGATCCATTGCATGTTGGCTCACACTTTGCCGTCCTCTACTCTGTCATTTCTAGTGGCAATTAATTTTAGCAATAAATGGTTATCTCTCTTGGAAAGAAGGAAAGAATGTTTTTAAATAACTTTCCAAACCCACTTCCACTCTGTTCTTTATTGAAACCTTGCAAAAACTCGATTGGAAAATCTGTGTGAGGGACAAAGGGTTACAAGTGAGCATGGAAGTGAGGAGGGGAAGGGTTCCAAGGCTTTGTTCAGAGCTGGGAGATGCTGATGTTTGACGGGTGTTCCTTGTTATCCCAGCTCTTATTGCAGTATCCAGGCCCTGCAATCCACTGATTGTAGCTGGAGGCAGCAGCTGGAGCTGGAGCTCACTGCTGGCTCTGAGTGCACAGAGCACTCCCTGTAAGGATGTTCAGGACTTGTGAATACCAAATAACCCTGTCAAGTTCATCTGCCAGCTGGGAGGGAAGGTAAAACCAGACTGAGGAAAAAACATGCTTCCTCTTTATCATATTCTTTAATAAAACCTTAGGATATAGAGCCTCTGAAATGGTTATTAGTGAGATTTCAAGGAGTTTGCTCACCTATGGATATCTATGATAGTGATATTATGATGCTTATCTGGTTGGCAGTGTTTACAATTCAAATCTTCAGTACAGCTACAGAATGTCTCACTTAGGTTCTCCTCCACACAATTCAAGTCTGGTGTGATGAAAAAGAAGCAAAAACTGATTTTAATTGAATTAAACCAATGCATTTTAGCTGGAATTAAAATGTAATTTGTTTAAAAATACTGAACAGATTTGAATTAAAGCCAGAAATAAGAATTTAGCTTTAATCCACATGTGTTACATAAGTAATTATACGAGGAAGGGCTGTGCCTTGTGTGTGATTGATAATGTGCAGGAGGGCAGCATTCCCTCATTCCAGAGGATGCAAATGCAGCAGGAATTAGAAAGCCAGAGCTCTTCTAGCAGGCTGTGCTCCCTGCTCACATTTACAGATGTCTCTGGGATTAGGCTGGCCCCATACCCTGCCCCAGTCCGGGGGATTCCCACTCCCCATCCCAGCTCTCTGTGGGAATCCCTGTGCGGAGCCGGCCTGCGGCACATCCCAAATGATTTACATAACTCGCCTCTGTGTACCTTGAATTATTAATATTTTGCTGTCCTGGCTGTGTGGGGAGATTTGTTCCATTAGGAATGTGTTTGTTGCTATATAGTAGCACTTTAGATGATAGGAGTCCACAGAGAGAGAGAGAGAGAGAGAGGGAAGGATTTACATGTGAAATTCTTTTGGTGAGAGCAGAGTTTTTACCAATGCCTGGCTCTGAGGATTGGAATGAAGGGCTCAGGGCTGCTGCTGCTCATCTTGGGGTCTGGTGTTTATCCTCTGCCCGGGCATAATCCCTGGGCACCAAGCAAAGCCAAGTGCCATCAAGTTCCAATCATGACAGGCTATGTCCGTGATTTCCCTGGATCGTGGCATTCCTGCCTTTCCCAGTGCTCCCAGGGAAGGTGGCAGTGCCACTTGTTTGTGCAGTGCCTGTGTGGGTGACAGGGTTTGTCCCTGAGGTGTCATTAGTGAGTGACACAGGGCCACGTGCAGCCTTGCAGGGCCTGGGCACCCCGAGGCGCTGCCGGATGCTCCCGGTGCCGTCCCTGAACGGGATCGTGCATCCTCTGCAGGAGCCCTCTGCAGCTCCCCCGAATTAATTATTCACTGATCATCACTCAGACCTTATGGATTAGGGAGCAGGGCTGGCAGGGGGTGGATGGAAGATGGAACAATTTGGATTGCAATTAGTATTTCATCTCTTCCCTTGCTCCCCGTTTGCTTAAATTGGAGATTGCGCCTTAGCACCAAGCAAGGATTTACATCCCAGCAGTGGAAGTTCCCTGTGCACCAGAAAGCAGCAAATCCACTGCAGTCCCTAAGCTTCCCCAAGGGATCAAACACTCAGTTTGAGAAGTTGAAATATCAGGGGAACATGTTTTCCTTAGAAAATGGTGTGAGGGAACAGCAGTGCCTGGATTTCACCAGCCATGTCCTACTCTCAGGATAACAGCATTTAGATGTTGTCTCTCTCCATCCTGAGGGAATGGAATGAAGCTCTGCCAGGAAAGATTCAGGCTGGATTCCCAGGAAAGATTCAGGCTGGATTCCCAGGAAAGATTCAGGCTGGATTCTAGGAAAAGGTTCTTCCCCTTGGTGTGTGGGGATGTGGCACTGAACAGGCTCCCCCAGGGAATGGTGACAGCCCGAGGCCACCAGAGCCCCAGGAGTGTTTGGACAGGGCTCTCACACACAGGGTGGGATTGTTGGGGTGTCTGTGCAGGGCCAGGGGCTGGACTGGATGATCCTTGTGGGTCCCTTCCAGCTCAGGATATTCCAGGATACTGTGAGCCCTTATCTCTCGTCTCCCCGTGCCACAAGGAGTGTGCTCCTTGCCAGGAATCCTGTCTGGGAGAGGGAACCATCAGGGTGAGCAGCCCCAGAGGGGCTGTCCCGCTCCCAGGCAGTGTCATCCCAAGTTCAGTTATCACAGCAGTTACCAGGAGTTGGGAACTCTGCTCCACCAGGAGCCTGTGTCTAATTTGGAAACCTCGAGGGGTTTTTGATTGTACCAGTAACCACAGTCTGGGTCACACTCTGCAATAATTATCCTGCTGTCTGAGAGGTTGTTAGAACATCCCTGGAGGAAGGGGCCTGCTTGCATCAGAGGAGAATTTAGAGGTATATGCTGGCAAACCTTCAGCACCAGAGATTTATTTAAGTTAGTTCTTTTAATTGCTTTCCAGCATCCCAATTCTGTTATAAGCTCTCTGAGCCATCTAGGGAAGTGAGTGTAGCTCACATTAATCTCCTCAATCCTTCTCCCTCTAACTAGTCACTCCCAGCTTCATCTGCACAGGCATTTGAGCCCTACAGAGTGGGTAATAATTTTGATTCTGTTTAAACATGTTCTAACAGAAGATATAAGATAGGAAAAACCATCAGCTGACTGCAGCATTGGGTTCTTTCTTAGCTCTCATCTCTCAAGCATGGTTATGATCTTTGTATAGCACTGCTGCCTCCCAGGTCTGTTGGCAGCTCTGTGTGTGATATGTATTCATAGAGCAATTCCAGCCCTTGAGTGAAGCCTGCAAGAAAAGGGCAAAGAATTATTTGTCTTTTTTTTTCATTACCGTGGCCCTCTGATACCTGCTCTGACACACACTTGAGAGAAGTTTGCCTTGATGCCTTTATATCTGAAGCTGTCTCTCTGTACAGGGTGTCTCACCCTCGTTAGATAAAGTCACTCATGTTGAGGCTCTCCCTCACTTTATTAATCACAGTCCCAACCTCACTCAGCAGCAGAGCCTCCACACACCCTCAGTTACACACCGAGAGCAGGGAGGGAGGGACAGAGGGACTCCAAGGAGCCAGGGTCAGCTCCCTCTTATTCCCTCACTTGGGAGCTTTGTTCTCTCTTCTGAACGGTAAAAAAAGTTTCATTGTCTTAAAAAAATAACAATAATCCTGTTTGAGTGGTGTGAAGATTTTGGTCTCAATTGCATCTCGTATCAATGAGTTCCACAGACAGACACTGTCTGATACATAATTTATAGCACTGACAGTTTTTAATCTATTAAAGCCCATTATCTTTCATCTTCATTATCTATTCCTTGGCCATTTTAGAAAAGGCAGTAAACAGAAGTAGGCAATTCATTCCTGATTTTACCATGCATTGTTTGCTGATAAGGTCCTGTTGTGTCTCCTTGTTTCTCCCAGCTAAAGTCACTCTTTTTGAATAGTTTTCTATGTTTTTTGTCACTTTGAGCCATTTCCTATTCAGTGTGTTTGTTCATGTATTATGTTGTTGGAAGAAACATCTTTTCTACACCTGTTTCCCTTGAAAGCACTGGCAACTCTGTGCTGGGCATCTGCCAGCAGTGGGGACAGGGGCTCCAGGGGTCCCCCAGGGACAGGGGCTCCAGGGGTCCCCCAGGGACAGGGGCTCTAGGGGTCCCCCAGGGACAGGGGCTCCAGGGCTCCCCCAGGG
>VXBR01003155.1:881990-898365 GCA_013400215.1 Cisticola juncidis | reverse complement strand
TCCCAGTCCAGCCCAGCTGCCCCCCAGCCCCTCCTCACCTCCTCCTCGTCCTCGGGGGTCTCGGGGCGGTCCCGGGGCTCCCCCAGGGGCTCCCCCAGGGGCTCCAGGGCTCCCACAGGGGCTCCAGGGCTCCCATGCCCTCACTCCAGGCACATCACAACCTGCTGCCTTCCTTCCAGCATCCCTTTCCATCCCAGAGACTCCCCATCCCCTTGTGTCAGAGGAACACATCCTTTTGTTTACAATGAAAGGAGTCAGCATCACACAGAGGAGAGAGATATAAAATAACAGAGCCAGTAATGATGGGAATCCCCCCATGGAACAGGAGTGCAGCCTCTGGAACAGCAGCTGCAGCAAATGCATCCAGGTTATCTGTGCTGCTTTGTGCTGAGAAGGCTTAGGTGTAATGAGAGTGGCTGCATCCCGGGAACCTCAGCAATGAACAGTGACATTTTCCAATAACAACTTCCAGAAATGGGAGAAAGCATCCTGTGTGTGACTGTGGCCCTGAAGGACAGCTCAGGGCTCTCCTCTCTCTGCCTCACAGCTGGACAGGTCACCAAGCTGCCTTCAGGCAACCAGAAGTGACTCCTAATTGCTTCAGTCTTGGCTGAAAGCTCATCAATAATTTCCTGGGCTGGCTGTCCTGGCACTGGTGTTCTGAAACTCACGTTAGATTTGATTATTTTTTCAAATTAACATGCAAAGCATGGCTTGACCTAAATAATTCCACCAGTCCAATCGTAAGTCTGAAGGTTTTAGAAATACCAAGTTCCCTTAAACATTTAAGAGAGGGATTTTTACAGGGGTGTGTAGAGATGGAACAAGGGGCAGTGGCTTCAGAGTGACAGAGCACAGGGTTAGATGGGATTTGGGGAGGGAATCCTTCCCTGGGAGGGTGGGGAGGCCTCCACAGGGTGCCCCTGGATCCTGGAAGTGCCCAAGGCCAGGCTGGACAGCACTTGGGATAGTGGGAGGTGTCCCTGCCCATGGCAGGGGTGGCACTGGATGAGCTTTCAGGTCCCTCCCAACCCAAACCAGTCTGGAATTCTGTGATAATTCCCCAGCCCTGATCTCTCCCATTACCCTGCTCTGTTCCAAAGGAGCCCGTGGTGTTCTGGGTGCTGCAGTGAGCCCAGGCTGGGGCAGTGTCAGCTCCCAGGACAGGCTGTGCTGCATCACCTGCATCACTTCTGTTTCCTGCCATGGGATGTGTTAAAACCACAGCCCCTGTCACCGATGAGCTGAGAAAGCATCACTCAGCCCTGAATGGCTTTGTGGACACTTCTCTGCCTCTGACATGTTTTTCTTTCTATAAATGTCAGTGCATAAAGAGCACAGGATTCAATTTGATTTGTGCTCCTGGTACATAAAGAGCTGCACTTGGGTGTCAGTGCAATGCATTGGAGGAAGTGACTCCTCCTCACCGTGTTCAGCTCTAAAACTGAGTTAACATAAAGAGAGCTTCAGAGCCCACTGGATGCCTCTGGAGATGAAACAGTTTGAACAGTGATTACAGCTGTTCCTGGCATCTGACTATTATTTACAACTATTTGTGAATCTTCAAAATCAGACTCATTTCGTCTCACCTGAAAAATCTGCTGAGAAATCTTCATTTTTTGTTGAAAAATTACTCAGGTGACTAATGCCCCAGTTGAAAAAAAGTCATCAAATGCAGCAGTTTGTGATGAGGACTGAGGATGGGCTGTTTTGTCCTGGGATTTTATCTCCCATTTCCATCAGAAAGTGCACTGGGAATTGTTTCCTCTCAGTGCAGTCTCTCTGTGTAGCTGTTTGCTGTGCTGCTCCTGAGGTCACAGATCTCCCACTTGGCTGTGTCAGGGCATCCCATTTGTACAAACCTCTCACAAACCAGTTTAAAGGTTCTGCATGTCCCTGCCATGGCTGGCTGCATTTGGCATTAACCAGAAGTCCACTGCTGGTAATTCTGTGTCCCCTTTTCCCAGAGCTCATCTTTGCACCGCCCTTTTCCGTGCTACGAGAGGTCACATTATTCCATGTCAGTAAATTTGTGGAAAAATCTGGCATTTTCATTTATGGCCATGAGCTGCTGCTGCTGAGCTGGAACGAGCTGGGAATGTGTCAGTGCTAAACTGTGAGATTGCATAATTCTGGTTTACACAACAGCACACAGGCAAACAAACCGGGACTGCTGTGTGGGATGGGCTCGGGAGCCCGTGCTGGATGACTTTCAGCACTTGTGTTCCTGCAAAAGGAGTTCCTGCTCCTTAATTTAGCAACCATAGATCTGATCTTCACTTTCCTGAGGAAGGTGGGTGGGTTTGCTCAGAGTTTGGGGAAATTTTGCTTTCCCACTCTCCCTAGTGGCTCGGAAAGGTGGAGCCCACACAGTGCTTTCCATCGTGCCCTCCCCAGAAGGGAGTGGTTTTCCACCACAACAATTGGCAATTACGGGTCTTATTTTAAATAACATGAAAACAGAGCAGGCTGCTCCCACCCTGCACTCTGCAGATGGGCAGGGCTCTGAATCCTGCTGGAATAATCACTGATACTAATTATAGAATTCGGAGAAGACAGCGGGGCCGGGCCAGGCTGGGCTGGGCTGGGCTGGACTGGGCCAGGCTGAGCTGGGCTGAGCTGGGCCAGGCTGAGCTGGGCCAGGCTGAGCCAGGCCAGGCTGAGCCTTCCAGCATGAACTCCAAAGCAGCAAATCTCACTAATTTCTCCGTTGTGATTTCTGCTCTTGGCTTTGTTTCCCTCCCCTTTGCTGCCCTTGCACTTCCAGCTCAGAATGTGTAGCAGCATCGTAGTAAGTGCTTGAATGGCTGGAAAATCCTTTCATGGCAAAGATGTGATTGTTACTTATTTATTTTATTTTTGGTTAATATGACTGGAATACAAATAGGGCTGTGGTGCCTAAGGGCCTTGCATACTTCCAGTAATTCCTTATGACATGTGTCAGGTTTTGTTTTATTCAGGTGGGTGGTGGATATTAAACAAGAAAGCAAGCTTGCATTTCTCTGCAGCTGTATTTATACGCACACTGCTGGCACAGAGCTGCTTATTAGGAGAATGTCATCTCCACACTGCCTGTACCTGAAACAGTCTGCAAATACCGTGTGGGCTTTAAGAGAAATCATCTTAAATCAATCAGATCTCCCAGCACCGGAGTGTCCTTCCTGCCTCATCCTTTGTCCAGGCAAAGAGGAGGCTGCCAGAGATGTTCCTTGAGCAGTGCTGCAGCCAAAACAGTCCTGTCAGAATGGAGTATCGATCTTCTAATTGCTGTGCTGCTGTTAAATGAGTTGTTCTGGGGACCAGGGGGGAAGCAAACTCAGATCGTGGCTGGCTGGCTTTGCTTTGGCTCTGCTGAACACACCCAGGGTGTTAATGTGGGAAATTCAGCAAAGGGAGGAAGGTGGAAAATCTTTGTGTGTGACACAGACATCGAGAGGGCAAATGAGACTCACCAGTGGGACAGGCCTATTCTCTCAGCAAGCACAAAGCAGCCCTTTGGCTTCAGACACCCGGGCTGCAGCCAGGAGAGAACAAATGGCAAAGCAGAGGCTTCTTATGCAAGAGTCCCCGGGAGGGGCTGCTGCTCTCCATCAGCCCAGCTCTGCCTGCGCTGCTGGGGCGCTCCGGGCAGGGCAGCTCTGCAGCTCTGCAGCTCTGCAGCTCTGCAGCTCTGCAGCTCTGCAGCTCTGCCTGTCCTCACACACACACTGAGGGGTTTGTGCCCTCTCTGAAGGGTTTGTGCCTCCTCCTCCTCCTCCTCTTGGAAGGGTTTGTGCCTCCTGCTCCTCTCTGAAGGGTTTGTGACTCCTGCTCCTCACACACACACACCGAAGGGTTTGTGCTTCCTCTCCTCACACCCCCGAAGGGTTTGTGCTTCCTCTCCTCATTCACATCCAAAGGGTTTGTGCTTCCTCTCCTCATGCACACACTGAAGGGTTTAAACACTCACTGAGGGGTTTGTGCCTCCCTGGTGCCTCTTTGCTGCTTTGGACCCGGCCCCATGGACAGTCCCTGGTGCAGGTACAGAGGGATGAGCTGCTGGGACAGGCCAGCCCTGTGGCCATGGAATCTCCACACAGCAGCCACCAGAGGGGCCACCTGGAGACAAGGACATCCCTGGGAAAGGGACACTTCTGGGACAGGAGTGAACTGCACCTCCCTGGCTTCCTTTTAAAGCCTCTGGTCAGGCATTTTGGAAAGTGAAATGCAGAGCCCGTAGTGAAATCTTTATGATAAAGAATCTTCCTGAGACAATAGAAACAGTTATCATCCACATCTAACCAATAAATAATATTTCTTAATATAGTTTCAGAAAATGCAGCATATGTTTATGTGTTCAAACACATCCTCTTAGGAGAAAAATGGCTTCTTTATTTTTCTGAAGATTAAAATGCCAAATCAACTAATTACTTTTCTTTGAAAACCTCTACCACATAAAACACACACTCTCTCAGTGAACTAAATTGATTTATATTCCACCATTAATTCTTTATAGCCCATAATTTGCAGAACAACAAAGCTGGTTGGAAAATGTGCCCTGTTGAGGGACAAACAGCTTTCTGAGTAAGATGGAAATATTTTGGCATGGAAAAGAAACGTGGGTGCAGCTGAGGCTGGGGCACAGCCATGGACTGGAGGAGCCCTGGGAGAGCCTCCCGAGCTCCTGGGCAAAACCCCTGCAAACTGAGATGGGAATGGGCCTGCCTGAGGTCACAGGGACAGGAATGTCCACGTCCCCCAGCTGGGACCATCACTGTTCTCCATGCAAACATCTTCTCCCAAGCTTTTGGGTGCTCTCCTGGTGTTCCTGCTGTTCAAGCCCAAGTATATAATTTAATTAGGTGCCATGACCTTCCCCTTTGGGTGGTGTTTCTATTGGCTTAAGAATATCTGAGATTTCTCCTAAAGTCTCCATTAGATTCGTTTGCATTACCCATGGAAGATTTTATTTTTTATTATCAGGACAGTCTAGAAAACTGGAAATAAAATTACATTTGGGTTCTTCCAGTAAATACATCAGTGACTGGAATCAAGATCTCGGTAATGAAATTGGAATTTATCTGTTGCTGTTTTGGGGTAGTAATAAGATGACAGAGAATAATCCAGGTACAGAACTTTGGCAGATGAATGGGATGTTGCTCAAGGGGGTCTGCCAGGAGGGCTTGGATTGGAAGTGGAATTGGAGGGTGAGAGGGTCCCACGTTTGAGACTCCCCCTGGATTTCAGGAGGGGTCACAGGCTGCCTGCTGGGCTTGGGGCACTGCGTGGTTTTTATGGAAACCTTCTGTTTTTTCCCTGAGATGGGATCTGTCAGACATTGAGTAAATGCAGGCAGAGCTGGCAGGGAGGTGTTACAGCACAGGAAAAAGAAACACAGTCTTAAACAAATTAAAAGATGGTAATTAACCAAATGAATTTCATCCTGGAGATAATCAGACGAATATATTTAGAAGGAAAATAATCCCAATTCTCAGAAAACAGTAATTAAAATATACTCATTTTTGGGAATGGTTAACAAGCTAAATTGGAGGCAGCAAAGCAGGCTCAGGCCCTGGTGGGTGCTCCTCAGGATGGTGTCTGACGAGGCCCTGATGTGTGATCCAGCCCTGCCAGCATCAGAGTCAGGGCTGGGGAAGTTCCTGAGATGCTGGAGGGAGAGTGGAGCACAGGCAGGGCTCTTATCTGGGTCGCTGGCAGATAACAGAGGATGAATTTCATAAGCACGTGTTTCTGAGGTGTCACCAGGGGGGAGGTGAAGAATTTAGGGTGGCTAATTGAGAGGTAAACAGAAGCAAGGTGAGGAGATGCAGGCATTGGGAGCTCACCTGGCTGCACCCCTGCAGTCAGAGCAGCTCCCTGGAGAAGCAGGGAAGGCTCCCAGCCCTGCAGGATGTGCTGGAGGAGCCAAGCACCCAGCAGGCCTCCCCGGCTTCCCAGTGGCACCAGAGCATCCCAGTGCAGGTCTGAGAGCAGCAGGGTATGGGGGAGCTGGGGGAACAGGGGAGGAGGTCTGGGGGCCTTGGTGGGGACAGGGTTTGTTCTCTGGGGTCTCTGCCTCAGCTCAGCTGCCTTCCAGCACCAGAGATGGGCATTGTGCCCACAAAATACTGACTTGTTCCAGGACATCGAAAGCTACAAAGTTTGGGGAATTTTTTGCCTTCCTAATAGTTGGATCTGTTGAAGAGAAGTGGTTAGATAGAGCACAGAACTAGAAAAATAATGCATTTGTAAATTATTTTCAGGATTTAGTCCATGAAACACAGTGTCAAAACCTCATTGGGAAATTTGTCTTTTCTGGGTGGGCAGATGAACCTTCTCTCCTCTACCAAATATGGATAAATAGTGTTTTTCTAGGAAACACCCAGCTGATCTGATCATAGTGATTGTAATTTGACATCTGTGTGCACACACAATAATTACATTGATCTAATTTATTACTGAAACTGCCAGTAGGTGAATCGATGGCTGATGAGAAACAGAGTGTTTGGGTATTCATTTCATTTTCTTACCAAAATGCCTGCAGAGAGGACAGATCCTGCTGGGATGTCTGGGAAACAGACCTTTCCAGGATTCTGCAGTTTTTACCTGTCTGGGAAAGGGACTGAGGGTGGAGAATGCCCATGAAAGGAGCTCCATCCCCACAGGGATTCCAAGGGTGTCTGTGGGAGGGCAATTCCTGTACCCAGTGTCTCAAATGCACTCAGCCCCATGAAATAAACTGTTAAACAAGCTGCTCCTGGGACTATTAATGAACCTGAAATCCTTAAATTGCATATTAGGGGCTTTCTGTTGGATTAAGCCTTCTGCACATCACAATGCTCTTAACTAGAATTTGTGTGCATGCAAGAAAAGGGCTAAAAGCTGAATTAGAAAGAAAATGTCAATAGTAACCACATAAATTAGCATGCAGATTTATAATCTCTAATAATGGCTATTCTTTCAAAGAGTTTATCTTTTTTTTCCCTCACCCAAACTTTAAATATTTAGTTTTAAATTTACATTTTTGGTCTTGTACCATCTCAATTTACAGCTTTGGCTAACAGCTCATCTGTTTGGGTGTTTCACTGTACCCTGAATTCTTGTCTAAAACAGAATTAGGGATGCAGAGGAACTGACTGTGGGTGTTGAAGATAATACTGGTGGTGGAAAATTAGTGTGGAAAAGTGGGCTGGGAATGACCCCATGGATACCAGTAAGCAACAAAACTGCTTCCCCCTCTCAACCCACCCCTGCAAGCTATCAGCCTGTCAGAAACTGGGTACCAAACAGCTTCAAAGGACCACTTAATGAGCAGGAATCCTGTGCTCTTGAAATGAATAAATATCCCATTTTCCATGTGTTTCTGCAGCGCTCTGCCCCTCACAGCCTCTCGTTAGAGGGGCCCTCTCAGGCTGCTGTTTCCCTTCCCCAGCTAATTACACCGGGCTGGAGTGGGCGCTGGGAGTCACAAGTGACATTCCTGACTGTCTTTAGGAAGTCGAGTTGGGAGAGATAGAGAGTTCCATGGAGCCCTCTGTGACCTTCCAATGTAGCAGACATTTTCCTTATTTTATTTTTTTTTTAAGTTTGACTTCTTCAAAAGAAGATCTTGAGCCCTGCTCAGATTGAGCCAGCTCTATCTTGCAGTCATTAAAGATTCAGTAGCACCTTTTAAGTCCATGTTAGGAAATTCAGATTTTTCAATTTAGTCAAGCTGTGTCTCCTTTTCAAGTACTACACTGCTCAGTTTTGAAGGTCTTCCAGGATTTCCAGTGGCTTCTTGCAGAGCAAGAGCCAGAATGTGTTGTTTTAATCTAAAACCTCAGGGTTTTGTGTGTCCCGTGGCTGATCTGCCTACAAAGGTAAAAATGTCACATAGGCTGAGGAGTCCCCCAAGTGAGCAGGGTATTTCTGCCCTGCTGCTGCAGTCCTTGCTGAGTGTGGCTTGGTTATTTGTCTCTTATTTATTTATTTCTGTGTGTGGGATGGAACAGAAGCAGAAGTCTCTTCCCTCCAAGGGCTCATAGCTTTTGAATATTGAAGGTTGAAGCTCCTCGTTGTGCTGAGCTAAACTGCTGAGCTAAACTGAGTGTACTTTGAAATCTGCTTCAAGGTCTGAACTCTGTTAAGTGGCCCTTTCTCTGTTTAGTCTTAAGAGGAGGAAAACTCTAAGCCCCTGAGTGGATTCACAGTCACACTTTAATTAATCATATCTTTACAGCATGTGCCAGCAACTGTTGGGAGGAAGGAGATGCCTCTAATCCAAATTCACAACAACAACAAAATAAATGCACTGGAAATATCCCTGGCCAATAAACTGCCTCCTCCTCTAAGAAATAACACTTCCCACAAACTCAGGAAGGCTGATGAGAAGCAGATTTCTTCCAGGCTCAGTCCTAGTGAAGCAAGGCCTGTTAGTGAAGCAGGAGGGCCAGGCAAACCTGTGTGTGTGACACTGCAAAGCTGCTGTTCCCAGAGCTCGGCCCCTCTGACTTTTCCTTTTGTGCCTGCTGCTGTTGTTGGCCTCTCAGTGTGCTCCAGAACACTGGGGATAGATTTTTGTCCCTCTTCCCCAGTGGTTTCATTCAGTCTTTATTAATGACACAGGACACAGGACACAGGACACAGGACACAGGACACGGGACACAGGGCACAGGACACAGGACACAGGACACAGGACACAGGACACAGGACACAGGACACAGGACACAGGAGTGTTGTGGGGGCTGCAGTGAAGCTCCGGGCTCAGGCTGAGCTGCTGGGGAGGAGATGAGGGCAGGAGCTGCAGTGCCCTGGTCCCTCCCAGATGCTGAGCTCCCTCCTGGGGACAGCCCCTGGGCTCTGGTGAGGGACAGTCCCCCTGCATGGCCCAGGCTGGCACAGCCCAGCTGGCAGCTCCTCCCTGCCCTCTGCAGCTCCTGCCCCTCCGAGTCCATGGCAGCTTTGGCAGGGGCCCAGCAATGCTGCAGCCAGGGGCCTTTGAAACGTGGATTTTGGGGCTGTATCTGAGAGATTAATCACAGTCACAGCAGACACAAAGGGCTTTATGGGCTGCCACAAGCTGTGAGTCACCAAACACAACATCCAGGTTGTCTGAAGCCTTCAAACGTGTTGGTTCAGAGATTCCCTCCTCAGACCTGTCCATGGCTCCAGCCACAGCTCGGGGTCACCTGGCCTGGGCAGTTTTTCCAGAACCTCCTCTGATTCACTCCATGCTAATAACATCCCTGACTTTCACAGAATTATTATATAACTTTGACTACTTTGAGTTTTCACTAGTTAAAAGCCAGGACTTTATTTCTTTCCTTCCTTCTATTTTTCCCCTTTTGGTGTAACAAAAGTGTAGAAAAAAGTCTTGAAATGGTGTCATTGAGTAGGTAGAGTCAGAAAAAGCTGCCTGTGTATTTACAGTTAAAATAGCAAAAACAATATTTTAAGACTCTTTTCACCCAGTTTTGGAGATGAACATGCAAATCTCTGTCATAGTGAAATATGCATAGAGGTGTTTTTAAACTTTTGGTTACTATTATTATTGTTTCTTTCATCTTTGCTGGGGTGTGGTAACAGCAGTGTCACACTCGAGCCTGCTGTGTGTTTCCTCACACAAGGAATGATTTTCCTCTGTGAATGGAACGTGGTTAACCCAGGGAGAACAACTGTGTGCCATTGCTGTGGGAATGTTTGTGCCCTGCAGGAATGTGGGGCTGTCCCGTGGGGCCAGGCTCCTGTGGGGCTGCAGTTCCTGGTATCCTTTCAGCACTCCAGGCAGGAGCCTTCTTCCCTCTTGCCACCTAGAAAATGATGTTTGATCTGATCCAGTTGCCCCTCTTTGCCTTCTCCTGTGAATTTCTAGTTGAATGAGTTCAGAAACATCAGTAAATTTTAAATTAATTTCGAGTGCAGTTTGAAAACACAGCCTTGACTATCAGCTTTATGGATACGTGAAAAATCCATATGACCTTTAGAGTATTTCCTTGCCTTTAAATTAACTTTGACTTGTTCAAAAGTAAAGATTTTCTGTGTGCTTTATTTTTGGGTTGAGGATGGATTTAATTTGGGGGGTTTTAAATCCTTTAAGCTATTTGCCACTGTCAGTTATGTTTTTTAATCAGTCTCCTTGTCTGAGCACTGCTTCCCATCTGATTTCCAGTGCCGGCAGTGTCAGCTCCCATTAGAAATACAGAGCCTGGCACGTCTCACATTCCCTTGAACAGCTTTAGCCTAAAGTATTGGGGAATGCTGCATCCTGGTGCTGGAAGGCCCTTCTGAGACCAGACCAGATGCTTTGGAAAATGTTCCCTCTCCAGGTTTGTCCAGAGCAGAGAAACCCTGTGTGTGCAGAGGGAGAGCCACGGGCACAGAGTCTGGGCACTGGGGCAGAGGGGGCACAGCAGGCTCTGAGCCCTGCTGGGGCTGGGGTGGCTCCTACACCACAATTCCCCTTCTCCTGCCTTTCCAGAGGTTTCCTGCTTGTGTCCTCTGAGCTGCTGAAGCACATTCCCACCGCAGGTCAGAGTGTCCTTTATTGAGTTGTGTCAAAGAGTTGGACAGGCAATAACAAAAACTGGGCCAGGGTGCATCTTGCTGGTGTTACTCAGGCAGTGCTGCTGGAGCTGCACCATTTCCCCCTTCATTTTCTTCTGTAGTTTTCTTCCAGTCAGGTCTCCACTCCCAGTCAGATGTAATTTTCTTTATTCTTTTACCTGAGGCCAGAAAATGGAAACATCCCATTCCTCCTAGGGTAAGTGAAACTTCGCAGTCCTTCACCATGGAAACCAAATTAGTTCCTAGTGTTTAACTTGCCTCCATGTCCAGATGCTCTGTTTGCCTGTGATTTTTGGGAAGGCTGTAGCTTAATGTCTTTCTCCATTGTGGCCGAGGCAGAAGGAGGCTGGCAGCATGGAGGGTGACCAAGCAGGCAGAAATATTGTAGTGATGAGTGACCTGAGGCTGTGTCACAGTCAGCAGTGTGTAGATATAGTTATAAATATAAATATAAATATAAATAGATTTGTCATAAGGTATCGATCTTGCTCTGTGCACAGAACCTCCTCACAGCACACTAAGAAAATCGTACCTTGCCTACAGAAAGATCTCAACAGGGAACAGCTCCCTGGCCGTGATTTTAGGCCGTTAGACCTCGGAGTCTCTAATGTCATTTTAGCCGAGCCAGTGAGTGACACCACAAATAACCAGCCCAGCCCATGCTGGGGTCTGCCCCTGCCAGGGCGAGATGGCTGCAGCTCCTCTCAGCATCCTTCGTTCTGAGCACACCACGAGGAGAGGGCCGGTTCCACCCCTGTGTGCCCAGCGCGGTGCGCCCCAGCTCTGCCTCCTGCGTGATTAACAAATTGTGTTAATTGTCCGGCCAAACCGGGGGAAACTGCAGCTCCATCTGTGTCTGTGTCCCCCTGCTCCGAGGAGCTGTCACCGGAGTCTGTTCTGAATAATTCAGGCTCTGAGTGCAGTTTGTAAGATAAAGGGAAATAGCGAGTGCCTGTGGCTGTCTGCAGTGGCCGTAACTCCTCTCCCGAGGCTCCAGGAGGGAGCTGGGCAGGAGCCCCGAGCGCAGCTCCTGCTGTCCCTGGGAGCATCTGCACACAAATCAAATCTCCTGCTGGGGGCCCAGCCCTGCTCCTGTGCCTGTCCAGCTTCAGGGCTCTCCCCCGTGTCATTCCAGGGGTGAACTCCTGCTGGGAACAGCTGCAGGAATGTGAAAATGTGGCAGAATGGAGCTAAACCCATTTTAGCTCCTCTCTGGGAAATTCTGTAACTTCTGTTCTTTCACAAACTTGCGTTCAGTTCTGTGTAATCAAACCAGCCTGACACGATTCAGGCAGAGGGAGGGAGGATCTGGTGACTTTACAGTCAGGGCTGAAGGACTGCAGAGCCCAATCTACCCCACCACGTCTTTTCCTTTATTTGAATCCATGGATACCTGTCACAATATTTCTCTGAGCAGTACTTCACTTCATTAGGTTGCATTGTTAACTGTGAAGGTCCTGTCAGTTTTTATCTATTGTTTCCTGCCAAGTGTTTGAAACAATCAGAGGTAAATTATACAGCTCATTCCTTAAGCAGCCACATGGCAGTTTCCTGAGGGGCACACAGTGGCACGGGATTAACAGAGAGAAGGTACAAGATAGGAGCAGGTTGAGGTTTTGTATCAGCAAAGGGATGCACTGCACAAACCTCACTGCTCCACACCTGCCCTCCCCTGCTTGGGGTTTTGCTGCTTCTTGCTGCCCTGGTCCTGCCCAAACCACACATCCCTGCAGAATCCTGGAATCACAGAGGGCTTTGGAAAACCCATCCAGTGCCACCCCCAGCCTGGGCAGGGACACCTTCCCCTGTCCCAGGTCACTCCAATCCCTGTTCAGCCTGGCCTGGAGCACCTGTGGAGAGTTTTTTCAGTGTTGTTACCTGGCTGTGCCCTGCAGCCCCAGGTCCTGTGCAATGTTAGTCTGTTCTAGGGTAAAGTGATGAGGCAGAAAGGCTTCAAGGCTGCTGAGCCATTCCCATCAGGATCAGCAATTTTCTGTGGGGAGACAGAGATTCGTTCCTCATCTCAAGGAGGGCTGTGAGGAAGCTGTTAGCCTTGATTCACTCAAGTGCTTCTCTTCGGGAAGACATTAAGCTGTGCCTAAGTGTTTTGCTAAATAGAGGAGACCTTATTGCAGGGAACTTTAAAGGCACATTTTACAGCTTAAATCTACCTCTGAATGAGCCTTGCTGACAGAAATAAAGGGAATAACAGACTGATGCACGCAGAGTTGTCTCATGATTTTTAAAACATAAGGTCATCATTTACAAACTTGGCTCCTTCAAGTTAGGGATTCAAATGCTTATGTAGGTACATAAATAAGTGGCCTAGTTTTCTGGTTGCTGAATCCATTAAAATCAATGGAAATTTTGCATCTCTGAATAAAATGTCACTTATTTTGCTAGCTAATTTTAGGTACCCAAATACAGAAACTTTGATCTAAAAGAAAGATTTTTTTAAAAGCTGCTGAATTTTTGCCATGCTTCTGAAACATCAAGCTCGTGTGTTTGTGTTCCAATTCCTCCTTGACGCCTGGTCTTTGGGGGAATGCAAAGGAAATCTGAACTGAGCCCTACATGAAGAATTCACCTGGAATCACCTCGGTGTGGAGGAAGGAAGGTCTTCACCTGTGGAGTGTGCAGGACACCCCATCCACTCTGTTCAGAGCCTGGCACAGGGAGAGGATCCAGCAGCACAGCAAGCCCAAGCCTGCTGCAACAATCTCTCCGTGGGATCAGGAATTCCTGTAGAGGCATTTTTGGTGTCATCATTTGGTCAGGCAGATACAATCTCGGTGCTCTGTCCCTGCACAGAAGCTGCCAGGTCATGACTTGTTTTCCTGTTGGGTCTGATCAGTGCTGGTAAGGTCAGTGTGGTTGCAGTAAAATGAAGTGAGAGATCACACACTTTGGGATTGAGTTTTATAGCACTGAATATAAAAATGAGAGGGAAGAGTGTCCTTTTGTCCTGTGAGGGCACTGATTTTCATTGCTGTGCATGGGAGCTGCAGAAATTAAGTCTGAAATTCCACATCAAGGACTTTCCTCCTAATGGATTCTGTCTCCTGAAAGTGAGAGCTTCTCTCTTTAGCATTTGTGCCTCGCACTTGATCCACAGCTTTTGTGCTGTGCCCAGATCATGTCACAGATATCCCTTCTCTCTCTCCAGCTTCCCAGCTTGAGCAGCATCACGTTCAGGTTGCTTTTCCCCTTCCCTTTGCAGCCTCAGCGCATTTTCCACAGTGTGTATCCTATCCTGAGCTCCTCAGCAGCATTCAGGCTTCTCCCATATCTTCTTCCTCCCCTGGCTCTGGGTTCCATGTCATCTTTGTGCCTTTTTGTCTGACAGTATCTGTATTTGGAAACCAGAGCCTGTCCCACTCACAGCTCTCTCCATTTGCCAAGCCCCTGGTCCTGGTCCAGATCCTCCCTGAAGCTGTGGCTGCCTCAGCCTTGAAAGTGTCCAAGGCCAGGTTGGACAGGGCTTGGAGCAGCCTGGGATAGTGGGAGGTGTCCCTTCCCCCCCAAAACATTCTGTGATTCTGTGAAAAACCATTTCTCCCTGTGGGCCTGATCCCACATCCACTGTCCTGGGCAGTCCTGTCCCTTCCACATCACCCGATTCCCAGTTAAATCCAGCACTTGTGTCTTCTCCTGCTCACAAAACAGCCTCAGTGAAGAGTGAAGAGCACCAACTCCATGTCACAGTGCACCCCTGCTCCTCTGATGTCAGCAGGAAAACTTTCATCTAATTCATAATTTACTACGTACTTCCAGATTAAGAAAGAACCTGGAATGGCTTACGTACACAAAATATTCAAAGGCCAGAGGGACCTGCAAAAAGAAAAAAAGTATTCATTTCAGTACATTTATTTTCCAAGAGAACAAAAAAAACTTCTTTTTTTTAAACTGGGTCAACACTACATCTGCAGCACTCAGCCGTTTTCCATACGACACGATCACCCACTCTGTTTATCTTTAGGCAATATGCTCTTGCAAACTGCCAATTAATTGCATATTTGGTGCCTGCTCTCTCCCAGCATCCTGGATAAACACGGCAAGGCAATCACGGGGAGCTGCTCTTGGCTGCCAGGGGAAGGAAATCTGTCATTGTCTCAGCCTTGTTATCTGCAACCAAGGCAGACTTTTAGCAGCATTCTGCTTGTAAACACCCTCTTTAGACACCTTCTGATTTCCAGAGATGGCTCGTCAGCCACTCTGCCCTGCTACCTGCAGCTTCTCAAATCACTGCTTTCCAAAATGTTCAATTCAGATTGTCCTTGGTAAAAGGGCCACCAACACCAGCAAAACATGATGAGAGGGTCCTTAAAATGAGGAGATGGAGCTGAGTCCAAATAAATATAAGAGACAGAAAAGGGGAGAAGGGGATGTCAAGACTGCTCTGCTTTGAGGGCTCTTCCTGGAGATTTTGTCAGGACTGCTGTTTGGAACAGGTCAGGTTGTGATGTGGCCTTTTCAGAAAGGTCCAGCCTGTTGGTGTTGGTGTTGGCTCAGGTCCTTCTCATCCACTCTAAGCTAGAAGTATCTCCTACTGTGTGCAGGAGTTGTGTAAATCTATATCCAGAGAAAATGATAAACCCAAGGAAATCTTCTCCTGGACGTGCAGCATTTTCTGGCAGTCCATATTTTTTCTTTCTGAATAGTGGGAGGTGTCCCTGACCGTGGCAGGGGGATGGAGATGGGTGATCTTCAAGGTCCCTTCCAACCCAAACCACTCCAACTCTTCATTTCTGTCCCTGTTGAAATCCCAAGAGAAGGCTCTGCAGAGATGATCTTCCTTGGGTTGGGATGGTCACCAGCACATCTTCACTCTTCCTTTATTTCTATCACACTCTGAAACCCAGTGACTCCAAAAGAGGCTGACTCTACAGTGGCTGCAGAACTGGGACAGAATCTTCTCCTGGGGCAATCCTCAAGAGGATTTAAACTGCCATCTTGACATTGAGTTGTTGGAAATTAACTGTTGCTTCCAGGCAAGGAATGATGAATGGTCTGAAATGAAGAGATAAGCCAGCATGTGAATACATTCTCCCAGGCTCTCACAGACCTTCAGTGTTATGAGCAGCTGGAATAATTCCTAAAACAGGGAATATTTGATGCTGGGTCAATTCCTATTTTGATATGCTGGTGTACATGGAGAATAAATGAGAATAATTACTTTAAACCAGTGTAATGAGAAGAAAAACAAGCTCCTTGTGTCTTAGAACAATACAGATACACATTTTTGGGAGTCGTAGGGGGTTGTGGAAAATTAAACAAAATATTCCAGTTGTTTTTCTTTTATTTCTGTCATATGCCAGAACTTTCTCATTGACAGGGTGAAGTAAAATCTGTTGGATTGAGCCTGTTTACCAGGTCACTGTGGATTATTGTAATATTGGACTACAGTGGAGATGGGATCCATATGTTGCTGTCAGGGACTAGAGTTTATTATTGCACTGGGGATGGCTAATAATAAAAATTTAGATTTCAGGCAGATTTGAAGGGAATGTGCTTTAATTCCCGTCTGTCTGGTTTGTGGACAAACTCCCGTGTGCCTGGACTTCTTTACAATTTCAAATGTAACTTGTAAATACCAATAGAAGCAGGCTGCGAGCTAAGCTGACAGCAGCTATAGTCTGAGCTTTAGAGATGAATTGCCTTCAGGAAGTAATAAAGATCAGAGCTGCCCGATCCTGGAGCAGCCACCTATGGAGAGATGTTGACACTGCACTGACAGCCCCGGGAGCAGCACCGAGCCCGGGGAGGGTCAGGGATGTGCACTCCTCTGACACAACCGGCATCACTGCTGCCATCCCTGCTGCCATTCATCCTGCCATCCCTGCTCCATCCC
>VXBR01003155.1:871206-881927 GCA_013400215.1 Cisticola juncidis | reverse complement strand
TGCCATCCCTACTCCATCCCTGCTCCCATCCCTGCATCCATCCCTGCTCCCATCCCTGCCCAGTCTTGGGCAGTGGTGTCAGGCCAAGAGCCCCCAGCAGGGCTGGTGGATATGGAATGTTTTGGAAGTGATGGGAGATAGCTACTGCATAAATAAAGAGGCAATCTTAAAATTAATCAGAGGTGCAGACAGAGCAACCCGTGTTCAAACTCTCCCTTCTTACCTCGATGTTTGTTGTTCTGCACTAATTATGTATGAGACAGAAAAATGCTGGATGAAGTTTAATTAGGAGTGAGCTGCTTTGTCATGTAAACCCGAGCGCAGCCTGCGAGCCTGGCTCGCCGCCAGCACCGGTGTGCGCTCCTCGGCAGCGGGAAGGGGCTGCCCGCAGATGCCTCCCCTCCGAAACACCGAGCCGCGAGGAAGGGTTTGAATTACAAAGGGAGGGAAGGGGCTGAGCCTCCCAGCCCCCTCCTCCCTCACAAAGGGCAGCAGTCAGTTTACTCTCATAACCCCTCTATCAGCTGCAGAGGAAGTCTCGCAGCCCGCGAGTCTGCGAGCGGTTCCAGGGCCGCTGAATCCAACCCGGGCACAGCCGGCCCAGGGAGGGAGCCGGGGATGGACTCGCCCTGCTGCCGGAGCAGCTGAGGACCTTTGCTGGGGACCTCAGCACTGCTTTTCTGTCCTGAGCTTATTCTCCTGTCCCGATCTTGTTTCCCTGTCCCGTGGAGGCTTGGGTAAGTGCCCGGTAGTTTTCCACTTACCTTTCTCTTCGGTGGTTCACCAGGATCTGCCAGAGTGCAATGGTACTGCAGTGACAAAGTGTCCCTTTGGGACACAAGGCACAAAGCGCCTTTGGGAGCTCGCTCTGGAAGTGGGTGAGCCAGATTAGACAGGCTGGACCTTTACAATCTTTTGAGTTCACATACTGCATTTTCAAAAGGGGCGGGGAGCAGATACGGAGAAAACAGCCTTCCCAGCATGGTGGGGATTGCTGGGGCTGCTGCAGCTCGCAGCGTGCCGGATTTCCAAGGCTGGAGCGCCGGAGCAGAGCCGTGCCGAGCTCTGTCAGGCGGCTCGGTGGTGCAGATGTTTGTGCTGTTTCCTGTGGAATCGGCCTGAGGGGGCCGGGGCAGCTGCGCCTGCAGAAAACCTCTGGATTCCATCACCCGCCAAGGATCGCAGCGCCCGGGCTCCCTTTGGCCCCTCGGGGACACAGGAGGGTGCAGGCACCGAATGGGTTCGTGCTTTGCTGGGAGGGCGTTTGCTCCGGGCCTGATGCTCTTGCAGAAGGGATCCGGTGTTGGGAGCACCGGGCCAGCGATCCCCTCACACCCACGGGGAGCGCAGCGGAGCGTGCGGAGGGCCAGGCACAATTCACTGGTTTTTCAAAGCCCTTGTAAAAGATCTGCGTGATTGTAAAGAAAGAAGTGGCCGTGCCTGGGGTCGGTTTGCAGGCAGTCCGGGGTGTGGGTGGCTGGGTACGTGGTAGGAGCAGACGGAGAACTTGAAAGGGAGATGGACTAAAACTTAGGCAATGTGTGAAAGCGAATGTCCTTTCCTGGTGTCCCTGCTGTGAACTAGAAGACTAACCCTGAAACGATTTTTAAAGCTGTCTTTGTTAGTCATCCTTCATGCAATTTGTTTCTTTATCATGTTTCATTTTGAGTACAAGGAGACAGGCTGGTTCCACTCCCCTCTCCACTCCTCCTCTATTGTTATTCTCTCCCAGCTTCCCGTATGATTGTCCAGCTCTGCTCTTTGCAGAGCCCAGCGGAAAAGGATATGGCTGAAAAGAAAGAAAGTATTTCAAATTAAAATTTGGCAAGTGTTTGTGTCCTCATTAGGCTTCAGACACAATTCTTCCCTCCCATCTCCTTTTTCCCAAAAGTTGGAGGGTGGCTGGTCTCACCTGCAGTACCTCAAACAGCAGTGGAATCCCTCTTAGCCCTCTTGGCCATGCTCTGGCCAATAAATGCAGCAAATAATAATCACAAAACAAAAGCATATCTATAATAGTATGAGCATAAAACAAAGCATATTTATAATAATATGAGCAGCTTGGTCTACTGGAAGGTTCCCTGCCCGTGGCAAGGGTTTGGAACAACATGAACTTTTAAGGTCCCTTCCAATCCAAACTGTTCTGAATTTCTGTGATGCCTATAACTAGAAACACCTAAATATAATGCAAGTAGGGAATTCTTGCATTGAGCCTCACTGAGATTTGTGAGCTGGGCACAGCTGATGAGCTGTCCCAGCAGTGACACTGAGATCTGCCCTAGGCAGGAGCAAGGATCGTGGCTCAGAGCGTGGCTGCAAGGAAAGGAGTGTGCAAGGAGGGAGGAGAGGTCATGGCCCCATCTCTATTGGTTCTCATTAAGCTGTAGCTTGATGAGCAAGTAATTAATGGTTATGTTAATGCTCAGAGGTAAGCTGATAGGACTCTCCTTGCTTCCTCTTGATTCCCAGCCATGACTTCAATCCTTTTGGGCAGCACTGATGGAGCAGGGCTGGGTTTGGGTGGGTTGTTTGCACCTCCTGGCACCATCCTCCTTCCCACTGCACAGCAATTAGCGGGAAGTGTCCCAGGGCAGGGCTGGAGCTGGGAGAGGAGAGCTGCCCCGGGGCTTGTGGAGATAACAGAGCCCCTGGTGAGGCTGGGCCGCCTCCTGTGGCCTTGTTAGTGCCAATATTGGCACAGGGAGGTGGAACAGCAGAGCTGGGACAAAAGGGAGCTCCAATTCCTCAGGAGATGCCTCTGTTCCCTCCCTGTGCATGCAGCTGCACTTCCCAGACCGCAGCCCATGCTGGTGCTGTCACAGCCACTCACCAGGCTGTCCTGGAGTGCACCGGGAAGCTGGGAAGATAGTGAGTGGGATGAGAAAGCACTCAGCAATTCCCTCAGTTTCCTTCTGCTCAAAGTGGCAGAAATAACACCTTTCTTATGTAAAAGGCTCCCTCAGCTCCACTGGGTATTGTACAGAAACACCCCCCTGCTTTGCTTCTCTGACTTGCACCATTTCAGACCTGCAATTTGATGACAGATTTAATAAGATACAATTGTCACTCGTGTTGAGAGGAGACATTCAAAGAACTTGGAGTTGTATCACCTGGGAGACCAACATGTAAAGGCACTGCTCTGCTCAGTCACAGTTTTAGGTGCTGAAGACCCAGATTTTGAGACTTGATAAGACTCAAACTTTAATACTTTTAAGGACTTTTCCAGCAGATCTTGATGGCTGAAAACTTGTACCAATAGTCTCCCTTCCCTCAGCACTGGCTCTTTCTTCCACCTCTTCACCACATAGGAAATTTCTGTCTATTTTTAAACAGGCACAGTTTTTCTTCATGTCATCCCCTGTGGTAACACCATCACCCAGGAATGGGAGGGGAGAATGGCCCCAGTTCCACTGGGCCTGACTGGGACCTTGCTGGTGGCACTGGAGGTGCTCTGTGTCTTGCTGGGGCTGTGGCACTGAGAGGTGACAGCCTCTGCCCTGCTGCTGTGGGAGGGTCTCACGCTCCATTTCCCAGAAAGAGCAGGATGCAAATTGAGCTGCTGCCATAAATCTACAGCAAAGACAATAAAAACAAGAATTAGACTGATAAAAATGATTAAAAGGCTTTACGAAATCCTCTAAGCAGTTTGTCATATCCTGCAAGGTGATTGCCCAGGACACCTGCAGCACAAGCCAGCCTTTTCCAGCGTGCCCCCTCGGCCAGGACATCAATAAAAATGAGGATTTATGAGCTCTGTCATGGGCAGCAAGCAAAGCATCAGGCAACAAATTAATCGCTGATTGCAGAGCAGTGCTGACTGGGAGCTTTCTGCTCTCTCTTGGCATCACTGCAAGGTTGTTCGTTAAAAAATTAGTTTGATAAAGAGGCCCTTGACTCCCAGTGTGTTCCTCTGCTACCTGCTCACCAAGCCCGAGGCACTGTGAGCCCAAAGGTGCTTTTCACTGTCCAAGTGCTCCAGCTTTCAGTCATCGGAATGTGACAGCACTCACAGTTCTCTCTGCTTGTCTGTTCCTTCCCAGCCAGTAATTTTGGGATTGCAGGATTCCAGTCTGGGCTGGGAGGAGCTGGGTCCTGCTGGTCCACTGGAAGCACTTGGGTGCAGAGCCATGTGTCCTGCTAAGCTGCTTCCCTTTCCTACACAGAGGTTTTGCTCATTGTTCTCTAATTTCAGCAGGCAGGAAAAAGCCCACTTTTAAATTCTGTTGCCTGCCCTGTCCCCACAGCTGGTGCCACCATTGTCCCTGGTCCTACCCACACCAACTTCCTTTGTTCTCCGCCAGGCAGCTCGGTGAGGTGATTGTTTCCACAGTAATTTTATTTCTCCCTGCCTGAGACCAGAGCAGCATTTCCCAGTGACTCAGGTCACCTGTTGGTGGCCTTTTGCTGTCCCTCACACGGGGGCAGTGCAGGGTGGTGCTCCCCAGGTTAAGGAATGCTCCCCTGTCCCAGTGACAGCCACATGCTGCTCAGGAGTGAGGGACACGGGCTGGGGAGAGGGAGCTCTGTGGTGGCAGTGTTGGGGATGTTTTTCCCTGGTGGATGTGTTGGGGATGTTCTGCCCTTGTTGTGCCCGACTGGTGCCAGCTGATCCCATCCAGCCTGGTTTGCCCACGGCTGCTTTACCCCGGAGCCATGAGCAGATGCTGAGCAGAGCCGTCCCTGTTCGAGGCACTGCCTGGACGAGCTCCACAGGACGAGCTGCCAGCAGCTCTGCTCAAGCTGCAGGCTCAGTTTGGTTCATCAGTCTTGGCTCTTACTTTTTTTCCCCTTTGTGTTTCCTTTTTTGAGAATGCTCTTACATCAGAGCCAGGCTCTGCTGCCCATCTTCGGTGCTGGGGGGTGACACCTCCTCTGCTCCTGCTCGTGCTCACAGCACTTGTCAGGCTCTGGACAGGGAACAGGGCATTCTCCATCTCAGATGGAACAGCAACACCAAATTTCATCACCTAGGTTTCAAGAAAAATAAACTGTGGCTGGACTTAAAACCTTGCAGTGAGGACTAATGGAGAGAGGCTTTTATGAGCATTGAGAATATTTGTAGCTAAGCAACCAACATCAGTAAGAAGAATAAATCAAAAGTTTCAGGGCTCTGCCTGCCTTCAAGGGTCAGGAACTGTATTTCCCCTCTGTTAACAAGATTGCCTTCCTGCTGGAGGCAGGATCCTGTGTTAGCTGGAGCTGGTTCTGGGATCCTGAGCTGGGAACAGGAGAGAAAGGACAGAGAGGAGTCTTGCCAAAGGCCACAGTGCCAGGCAGGCCTCCCAGAGCTTCCAGGAAAGGCTCCTGGAACAGTAACATCTAACTCATAGAGATAATATTTTCTAATTACTCTTGTATAACACCAGAGAGGGGCTCTTTATCAGGAAGTGTAGTCACAGGATAAGGAGTCATGGCTCAAAGTGGAAGGCAGGAACACAGCAGAAGTTTCTCCCTGTGAGGTGGGCAGGCCCTGGCACAGGGTGCCCAGAGCAGCTGTGGCTGCCCCTGGATCCCTGGCAGTGCCCAAGGCCAGGCTGGGCAGGGCTTGGAGCAGCCTGGGACAGTGGGAGGTGTCCTTGCCATGGCAGGGGTGGCACTGGATTGAGCTGTAATGTCCCTTCCAGCCCAGCCCATTCTGAGACTGTCTGATTCCAGGCTCCCTACCAGCTCCAGACCATTTTCCATCCCACAGATGGCAGAGCTGAGTGACTGCAGGACTGCAGCAGGTTTTGTTTGAAACAGTGAATCTCTGTGGCTTTGTTCACTTTCTATATTTGCACAGTTCCTGTTGCTTGGGGCGCCCATCCCGTTGCTACAATTGCAGCCCAGATCCAAGGCCTATTAGATAATTGAGCTTTATTTTCTACAAAGATATTATGCTGTGTTCTTCATTAGGTTGCACCAGAAATCCTAGAAGCAAGATATTTTACTTTAAAATATATTTTATTTATAAAAAGAAAATTTCCCAGAAATGCCAATGGGAATGGCAACAAATCAAATTCCAGGATTAATTTCTCAAAGGAACTTAAAAAAAATACCATCTTATAACCTCAGGATATTTTCCATCTCTGCTTCTTCCTCCTGCTTAGTCAGGAGCTGGTTGGAAAAGATGCTCCAGTCCCTACCCAGTCCTGTCAGGCTCATGGATCACCAGGAGCCCTGTGAGTGCCCCCTGTGCCATGGGCAGATCCCCTAAAAATGCTTTGGAACAAACTCTTGGAGCCCTGAGCCCGCTGTGCACGGCTGCACCGCACCATCCATCCAGGCCCAAACAGAACTATTCCCTCATCAAGGGCCCCAGAGACCTCTTTGCTCACACTGACTCTAGAGCTGGTGTTAATTAGAAACCTGTGCATTAAGGCCGGATCTCCCAGTATTTCTGTGGGGCTGTATTCCTGAGCCAGGTTTATTGTTTTAATGAGAGGAATTAAGTGTAACACAGGGGAGCTCCTGTGCTCCCGGCGTCCCAAGCCCTGTCCGGTCCCACCCACAGGCAGTGCCACAGTGCCCTCGGCAGCACTGCCCACGTATTTGACCACTTCATGGGGCATTTCCTCTGCCTTTCTGCCTGGCAATCTTCCTGCAGCACTGAGCATTTCAGTGGAGTTTAAAAATGGCTGTTAATTTTTCTGTATTGGTAGCTGATCTGTGTTCAGAGCACCCCATTCCAGACCATGACAAGCACAAAACTTTGCAGAGGCAGGCGGGATTTTCCTGTTTTCTCTCACCCCAGCTGTGGCCTGGCTGTGCCTGGAGTTCCTCAGCTGTGAAAAGCACTCAGGGATCTGAAAGCAGAGGGGGTTTCTGTCCATTAGCACCAGTGCTCGCAGCAGCCCAGCTGGGTGGGTGCCTGTTCAGTGCCACAGCTGGGCTCGAGAGGCACCTCCAGCAGCAAGGACTGAATGGCCCTGGGGGATTTGGGGATAGCAGGAGGCCAGCACGGCCCCAAAGGGTTATTAATGATAGCATTCCTTCAAAAAGGGCTTTATTTTTCTCATTAGGGAAACTCTCACTTTTGGAAATGTTGCAGACACATTTGGAAGCGGCACCAACTATTTTAAAAGTTCAAAAATGCACTGGCAGGTGTGAGGGAGATGTTCTGGAAAGAGAAGATACAGCCTGGCTTAAGAGAAACCCAATGTATTCAGAGACATCCAAGCTTTTCTGTTTGATCATTTTTCTCTTCCCGCCCACCTTGGATCAGCTCCCACCCCTGCACATGCAGGATCTGAACCATCCCAGCCAGTTCCAGACCCAGCCCAGCTCCCAGCCCAGGCAGACCAGGGCAGAGCTCCCTGAAGCACTGCTGGATTTGTGAAATGCTTCCACAAACACAGACAAGGACGAGCTGGTGGGAAACAAACTCTGCAGGAGCTGCAGGCAGGGTGCAGGGGGCAGGACAGGAGGGGTGGGGGAACAGGGACCCAGCAAGGACAGCCCCTGCCTCCCCTCCCTGCTGCCCCTGGGCTGCCCTCTGGGCAAGGGAACGACCAGAGGAGGGTGAGACAGGCTGGGGACACTGACCACAGCCTAAAATTCATGTTGGGAGTAATTGTTTCAACTTTCTGACTCCATTTCTGGAGCTTTCCCTCCTTGTCTGGTTGTACTTTATTCAGTTGGCTTCTCTCAGTTTTTTGTCCTGGAGGATTCCAGGCAGGCTTCTCTCTCTGAACATGAGAATTTGTTCTTCAGTGCTTCTTTTAGGGTGTTTATCTCCTTTTAGACCCTAAGTGCCTGTTTTTTCCCATTACTTTCTCCCCCACCAATCACAGCCGCTGGTCTTCAATTCAATTTTTACATTTAATGAAATAGGCCTGAAATTAAATGTTCTTTAACAAATCCCTGATCAAGGTATCTCACAATAAAAGGTACTTTGATATTATTATTATTATTATTATTATTACTAGCGCAAAATAATGACATGCTTGTATCCTTATCAAGTGTAATTCAGGGGATCAATCATTTCAGCTGCAAGGAAAAGTTTGTTCCATCATTTACTGAACTCACCTGCTCAGTGTCTTGCTCCTGTTTATTTAGATTTATTATTATTTACTGTTTTTTTAGGTCTTGAGATCAAATTGTTGATCACAGTGCTCTGAGGTTTGGGTTTATGCTTCACTGGGCAAACAGCAATCATCTAAATACAGGAAAACAAGCTAAATATAGAGAAAACTGAATGAGAATATCACATTTTTGATGCCTGTAATGTGAAGCTTGACAGACCCACTAAGCACCTCGCTAAGAAAAGCAAAGCAAGCTGCAAAAACCTCAGAACTTGCCGAGATTTTCTCATTGAGAAAAATGTTTGTGTCTTCAACATGAACTACAGAAAAGAGCAACTGTGAACAGTCAGACATCCCCCGTTTGTGTCTGAACTGAACTCCCCAGCAGCTCCTGAGTGCCTGTCCCAGCTCCTGGGCTGTTGGTGTGAATGAGCCCCAGCCCTGCTGAAGCAGCTGGGGCAGATGTGGCCACCTGGGCTCCAGGAACGAGGCCTCCCAAAGCTGGGACAGCTCCCAGAGCAGTGGTTCACACATAAAACCACTGTCAGAACTAGGTCAGCTGGATATCAGAAATCTGTGTGTGCTGCTCTCCAGCTCCAGGGCAGTTGTGCCTGGGCAGGCAGCAGCAGCAGGGAAGGAGGGGGCTCCCACTGCTGTCAGCGCTGAGCTGAGGAGATGGCACCAGCAAGAGTCCTCTGGGAAGCAGAAACCAGTGCAGGGGTTAAAAACAGCCATTGTTGGTGTGTGGGGGCTTTGCAGACAGCATTGCACATCTCTGGATCTGGATCTCTGTCCTCTGAAGGACATCCCCAGCAGATGCAGGCAGCCGGGGCGTGTGTTCAGTGCTCTCTTGGCAGCAGGGCTGGCAGAGCTGACCAGCCACAGATCTGTGTGAGGGGCACTGGGAAAGGGCAGAGGCACAGACACTGCTGAAACAAGGCACAGGAAAAGCATTCCAGGGGCCTGGGCCTGGTTCTTGGTGCTCTCTGCACTGGACATGGAGCAGCAGCAGAGTGTGAGTCCAGCCCCTCAGCATCCCCCAGCCCTGCCTGTGTCCTGCTCCTCAGCCCTGCCTGAGCAGTGACCCCTCCTGCCAGCTCTTCCCCAGGAAATCCCTGTCCTGCCCCACACTGTGCACAGCAGCCAAGGGACAGGAATGTCCCTGCTGTCCTGTGCATCCAGGGCCTCACACAGCTCATGGCTGGTGCCAGCTCTCCCACTGGAACAGAGGGACAGAGCCTCCCACGGGACAGGAGCAGGGCAGGAGTGTCTGGGGAGCTTCTGGGGCAGCACAGGAGTCACTTTGGAAGGAGGAGCATGGAGGGTTCGGGCTTGTTCCTTTGCATGTGGCCAGCCAAACGTGGCCAGCCAAGCGTTCCTTTCTTCTCACCACCCTTCAGCTCCTCTTTGATCTGAGCTGCATTTTTTCCTGGAACACTTCCAGCATTCTCAGTGTAGCTCTGAAGCTCCCTTTTTCCCTCCCTATTCAGGCCACATCCCTCACATTTAAGAAAGACGCTGCAGTGGTGACGTGGGACTGTGGTGTGTAAAGTCATTTCTGGGGAAACATGTTTGACTTCCTCAGATGTTCCTGCTCTCTCCTCCCAGAACAAACACAGAACAGGCAACAGCAGCACAGGCTCCCACACTCACCCCAGAGTTTGTCTTAATGCAATGTGCAAAACCAGCCCCATAAAAGGTTCAAGCTGTGGTTCGGTGCAGATGTCCAATAAACTGAGAACTTTTGGCGACCCTCATTTCCAGACTGACGTGTCAGACAGATGCACATGCCAGAACACACTGGGAAGCAAAGACTGTGTTGGGAGAGATGCCAGGAGCCAAAAGATGCATTTGCAGAGCTGTGGAGCAGCAGCTTGGCCATATCTGGCCCAGGCTGCAGGATGGTGGAGAGAACCCCCGGGCACTGCTGGGTAATGATGTTGCTTTTAAAAAGGACAACAAGAAAGATGTTGCACCCTGCTCCTGCTAAGGAGGCTTGGAGGCAGGAGAGAAAAGGCTTCTTTCTCTAGAGGTGAGCAGTCACTTCTTCCTGCAGCAGCAGAAGCCTGACACTAGATAAGTAGCTGTGAGAAGATTCATAAAAAAACTAATTTATAATTTGCCAGAATATAATCCTATTTGATCAGTGTTATTCAGTTCCTCTTTCTTTTAAAATTCAGTGCACTTAACTGTTCTACGAGGGTTTATGAATGTTTAAAAATTGCTTTGTGGTCCCTAAAGTAATTTGACAAGTCTGACAGCTATTGATTAAAAACCTGAAATTATTCAGACTGTAGGATGACTTGAGGGATTAGATAGAAAGTTTTTTCAAATGTGAAAGGAAATAAGATGTTGGAAAGTAAATATGTTCTTGAATATTTTTGAAAAATCCATTACAACTGTGAAATTAAATTGAAATGAGATACTTGGTGTGGAGATGAAGGAACGAAATGCTGGCTTTACTATTTAGGCATGGGGTAGAACTCCCCATCCCAGGCTCAACAAATGCTTCCCTGCAAGCTGCTGGTCTCTGGCACAGATCCCACCTCAGGGTGCTGAGGGAGCCTTGGGGAGCTCCTGCACCTGCCCAGCCTGGCCAGGGCCCAGACAGCTCCTTCCATCCCTCTGCTCCTTCCCTCCCTCTGCCCCTTCCATCCCTCTGCTCCTTCCATCCCTCTGCCCCTTCCACCCCTCTGCCCTTTCCATCCCTCTGCCCCT
>VXBR01003155.1:858490-871047 GCA_013400215.1 Cisticola juncidis | reverse complement strand
CCCTCTGCTCCTTCCATCCCTCTGCTCCTTCCATCCCTCTGCTCCTTCCACCCCTCTGCTCCTTCCATCCCTCTGCTCCTTCCATCCCTCTGCTCCTTCCATCCCTCTGCTCCTTCCATCCCTCTGCTCCTTCCATCCCTCTGCTCCTTCCACCCCTCTGCTCCTTCCATCCCTCTGCTCCTGGCAGGGCTGGCAGGAGCAGGGCTCTCTGTCCAGTATGAACTTGAGGATCCATAACCAAACACCCCCAGCTCTGAAGAAGGAACTCCCCCAGGTGCTGCCAGCTGGTTGGGAATGAGGAAAAAACCAGTTCTGAGTGTGTTTGGGAGAATCGTCCTTCCCTGTGGGGGAATGGGCTGCTGGGCACAGAGCCCCTGAGCCCCTGCTCCAAACACAGGAACTGGGGCTGTTCCATAGCCCAAGGGAAGTGTCTGGCTGCCCTGGGGGCAGCTCAGTGGAAGGGATCAGGTCCCTCAGTGCTGGGCTGGTGCAGAGCGTGTGGGCAGCTCTGCAGGCTGGTTCTGCCCAGGGGGTGCTCCACAGACACCTGGTTCTGCTTGTGATGGTGGTGGCACTGCTGGTGTTTCATCAGGTAATGGATGGCTTTTGGCATTGGGTAAATTCCAGAGTGATTCTATCCATGGGGTGTTTGTTATGGAGATAACCAAGGGGTTTTTATGATGATCCAGTTCCCTGGATGGAGCAGCAGAGTTCTTGATGTGGAGGTGCTCAGTAGGCAGATACAGAGGCCTTGCTTGGCCTGTTACCTCAGGGCACCACAGGGCCCTTTTTCATCTCCAGTAACTCCCAGTTTCACTGGGATCAAAAGCCTTGGTGAGGGAAGGTACCAGTGGAGCTGGAACCAGGTGTCACCAGGCTGGGCACGGTATTTTAAACCCTTGTGCTATATATGGCCCTCAGTTATATCAGTGACAGTATTAAACTTTAAAAAGATGAGTGGAAGGAAAAGAGACCTTCAAATTTGGTTACTGCCAGGAAATAATACTCAGCAGCACATAGTTGTCATTCTGCAGCAGACACAGATTATCCATAAAGCCTGTACCTCCAAAGTGGAGGAGAGTAATAAAGCCGACCCCAGGCGCACTTTGAACTTGGCCACCTCTGATTAATTAAGTTTTTCCTTCCTTGAGCCTGATTTAGTACTTATGCTGAGAATGAAGGATTTAAGTTAAGAAACTGTTGAGAAATTGAAGGACAGCTCTCATCCCCTCTTTCCCATCTCATCCCCTTCCCTATCACATGCACACACATGTGGGTAGCAAAGGGCTTGATGTGGCTGCTGAAAATCAGGCTCTGAGGGCATTCCTGGCCCAGAATTCTTGTCATTCCTCCTGCACCACTTTCGCTGTGGATTTTTATTCCTGCCAAGCCTGAAATGTCAGCAGGGCATGGCAAACATCAGCTAATTCTGGCTGCAGGTCTCAGGGCAGTGGAAGGTGTAACAGTGATCCTGCATTTATATGGAAAGCAAGAAGGTGTCTGTGAGCTCAGGAGTATCCTTTCATTCATTTAATGACAGAGCTTCCTGGGACATTTATAATCCCTCTGTGGCAGGGCTGAGGCTCAGCACAGCCACACACTCCGCGTTCAGAGAGCTCCTGTGCTTCCCACAGGAGCCTGTCTCAGTGAGGTTCTGATGAGAAGTGCAAATATGAGGCAGAGTGGCCCAATTTTGGGTTTGCTGCTTTGGTGCCACATCAAACTGTTTAAGTTTAGAAGGAGTTTGTAGAACACAGTTGGGAATATGTTTGCTCCTGCCAGCCAAGGGGATCTTCCCATGTCCTGGGAAGTCACTCAGCCCCTGCTTTCCTTGGAACTGCTGTGGCTGCTGCTCTGTTCTAATTTACACTCAGTGACTGAGGGGCAATGGTTGTACCTGGGTAGTCAGAGCTAAAAAACTTATCCCAAATCATTCTGCTTATCCCGTATTAGACTTCCTTAACCCACTTCTTTTGGAGGAGAAACAATTCTTTAGAGTAATGAGAGAGTCTGTTTTGATTGAAGGATGTACAATAATCTGCCCTGAATCTGCTCTGCTGCATTGTACCAAACTCACTTATTTTCTCTATATTTGTTCACAGTCAAAGCATAAATAATTCAGCATTTTGTCTCTCCCTGTGAATGTGAGAAGCATGCTTGCTGATTCCAGATCAGATGGAGCAGTGATGTTTATTACTCTGATGTTGGGGAATGATTGTTGCATATTTAATATCACCATAAATAAAGCTCCTGTAGCTGCATTCCCACTCGTGGGATCTGAACCCTCTGATCTGCAGTCCTCAGAGCTGAGCTGGGGTGGAGGCAGAGCCTTTGCCTGCCCTCTGTGACACAGGGCACGGGTGACAACTGCGTCTGCAGCGTGCCCAGCCTGGCTGGCATCCACCAGCCCGCAGCACTGCCAGCCCCACCTGCTCCAAAGTCATTTATCTCATCCAGAAATGCTCAGAGACTTGCACTGTGTGACAAAGCAAATAGCAGAAGTAAAACAAACCTCATTAAAATAAAGTGGCTGGATGATAAGGGGAATGGTTACCATACCTTTAACAGCAGTATTTCTTTTCTTCATTTTATCTCACTAATGCCTTTAAAAACTGCCTGAAAGTATTTTGTAGTAATTACTAAAGGAGCTGGAGTTTTTAGCAGTCTTGTAATGGGAGCTGAACATCTCTGATTTTAGTGGCTTTTTTTCAAAGTGTGGGGAAGGCGCCAGGCAGTGAGTGAGGATCTGGGCCATGTCTATTATTCCTATTTATAATTAAAATTCCATTCCAAGTGTGGCACAGGTATTGCAGCATCCTGCAGTCCTGGGCTGGGTGTTCTGCCATCCATAACAGCCTTGCAGGACTTTGTTCCAGCCCCTTGCTGGACTCCAGCTGGTCACCCAGCACCACTTTCCATTTCCTCCTCTAAAATTCCCCCCATGGAGAGAAATTCTTGTACATTTTACCTAAGGCACTTGCCAGGATAAAGGGAGCAAGGCACTGCTTGGCAATGGTGAAAAGCAAGGGGAGAGAGTGAGCTTTGTCCATGAGCCATTTGCAAGCCAGGGCTGTCCCGCTGGGTCACATTCCTGTTCCCTCAGCCTTGGCAAGGATCGCTGCTTTTCAGTGGAGTCCAGCGTTCCCAGTGTTTCCAAACTTGTTTTGGAGTTTGCAGCAAGCTGGGAGCATCTCTGACAAACAGTTTGTGTGGCTGGGACTGAGGGAGGGAGAGTCACTGTGCTGGAACAGGGACCCTGCACGGCCCTGAGAGCCCAGGGATGGGCCTGGCTCCTCCCTGGAATGCTGAGGGCTCCCAGAGCCTCCTGCCAGTGTCACAGGGGGATTGGGAGGTGACTGTCCCCACTGTGCCACATTCCATGCTTGGATCTGCACCCCGGAGCCATCCCAGCGCCTGGGGCGCTCCCGCAGGAGCCAAACCCACTGCTGTGCCCCAGGAGCAGCCCCCTCTCCTCCCGGGCTGCAGACACTGCAGCAGCACCGAGCAAAACCTGTCCCTTGTCACCTCCTGATGGGGTCACTGCCCAGCACGGCACAGTCAGGGTAACAGGGCCGGGCAGAGGGGAAACCCCCCAGCCCCGCTGGAGCTGGGCACTGTTAAACAGACCAGAACTGCTCCAAGCACTGCCTGCACTGGCACACAGCCATCCTGCCTGTTCAGTATTCCAAAAGCAGAGGTAATAACTATTTTTGTCCCTATTCTCATTTCTCACGTACATATAAAGGCTCGGGTGATGTTTAGCTTGACAAGCCAGGCTGCAGTTTGGATGCCAAAAATCTCCAAACTGTCATGGAGGGAGACAAGGATAAAGGAAAAAACAACTTAGATGAAAGGGCTGTGGACTCAGAACTGCTGCATGTGGCACACCTCCCAATCCTCAGAGAAACTTATTAATTCACATTGTGGAAGTGTTTATGGTGCACAACTCAAGTGGCTTCCTGGCTCCACTTGGGATCTCACTGCATTTAGCAAGAAGTTGCTTTCACACTTCTATAGGCAAAGGAATTAAAAAGTTGTTTTGTTTCTTAAAGTGTGTAAAGTAATAAAGTGCTTAAGGGATGGAGTAAGGGAAGCCACATGTCAAAGGCAGGCCAAGACTGTACTCAGGAACTGCCCATCAGCCTAATGCAGGGAGGTTTTTATTGGCTTCTCCCAAACCACAATGTTCAGACTTGGATATAACATTCAGTCCTCTGCTGCATCCTTGCAGCTCCCAGAACTGAAACTGGTTTTTGCCCAGGGACTGGGCTAACACATTCCTCCAGCTCTAATTGCTTTAAGAAAAACAAAGCTAAAAAAAATCCATAAGCAAAAAGTCTTAAGTTATTATCCCATCATTTGTGACATGGATGTGAGTGTTGTAGGCACTTAACAGACAAGGCACTTGGCAGCCTTTCCCAAATTCTCTGTATTCTGTGTGGCAGCTGCCGGTGCATCTGGATTTTGCAAGAGCTGTAGGTTGGAGAGCACAGAGCATTTAACTCATCCCTCATCCCAGGGAAGATTCCTGCCTTATCCTCACATCAGCCAGCCAGATCCTCATCACTTGTGCTTTTCTCAAGTGTCCAAAGAAATGAAGAAATCATGGAACATTTTCCTCACTTGGCAATCGTTTTAATCTCAGAAGTCTGCACTGTCCCTGTCCCTGTCCCTGTCCCTGTGAGCCCAGCAGTGTGCACTGCCGCCCTCGTGGGCTGTAACTGAGGCAGGGCTGGAGGTTTTGCGGTGACTCAGCCCCAGGGCAGGGTCCGTGCTGTGATCGCTGTGACAGCGGTGATGCCCGGGCAGGGCAGGGTGAAGCGCAGCGCACGGGTCCCTGGCGGGAGCCCCGTCCCCAGCGCGGCCGCGGCTCTGTGCGGGGCTGCCAGCCCGCTCCTGGGCTGGGGGATGGAGTCAGGGAGCTGCAAACACAGCGGGGCAGAGCAGGGACACCGCGGCTGCAGATAGGAAATTGAGTTAAAATAAAGAGAGGTGCTTTGTGCCTGGTTTGAGACCAATGGGCAGGGAAGCCAGAACTGCTGGGGAGCGCTCCAGGAGCGGCACTGGGTGAGGTCCCGGGGCCATTTACCCCCTGGCAGCCCCACGGGGGCTCTGCCTGGGGCACAGGGTGGGCACCCCACAGCACTGCAGGGGCACAGCCCCACACACCCCTGGGCAGCAGCCCGGGCAGGGGACACCTGTCTGTGGGGCAGTGACTGGGCTCCTCCCCAGGCTCCTGGCCGGGCTCCTGGCCGGGGAGGTGGCACAGCTCCTGCTGAAATGAGCTCCCCTTTTACCTCCATTGTTTCAGAGCTTCAGCTGAATCCCTGGCATTCAGCTCTGCCTGTGTCCTCCCACAGGATCCTGCTCCGGGATCCTGCTCTGCCTCCCACCCTGTGCAGGGACATCAGGAGGTGGCTGGGGGTGCTGTCCTGGAGAGGACAGGACAGTCCAGGGCCACACAGAATGTCCTTTTCCAACAGCCCCAGTTGTTTCATGGAACCACTTCAGGCTTTAGTGCTGCTGGTGCGGGATGGTGACATCAGAGGCTCGGGGCTCCCGTTTGTAGGAGCAGGAAGCAGCCGGGACTGGTCGGGCCAGGCTGGACTTTGCTTTGTCGTTGTGTTCAGAGCACGGTTGCTCATTTGGAAATCCACTCGGTGCTTTCAGTTTTGGTTCAGTGGGATGGTAGATAAAGGCAGCCAGGCCCTCTCCTGGAGGCAGGCAGGGACAGGAGGAGCAGCCTGTCACCGGAGCCAGGTAAGCCACGCTCATCCCAGCCTGGGATGGGACATTCCCGGGCTGTGCCCACCAGGCCAGCACCCCCTCCTCCCCTCCCTGGCTTCCTCACTGGCCACAGCACCTGGAATTCTGTGCAGGCTCCACCACAGGCTGTACATCAGTTGCAGGCACGGTGTAAATCCAGGGCAGCCTCATCAGCTCAGGAGCAGATTGCAGTTCTGTTTCTGAGAACATACGCTGGCCCTGCGTACTCCCAGGGATTTGACCTAAGCTTAGCATCTGCCAGGATAAGGAAAAGTGGTTTAGTGCAGTGGCAGAGCAGCAGTTCAGCGGATGGGCAGCAGGGCAGAGGGGTTTGTTGGCTCTTCCCTCTTGGATGATGGTTTTATATTTCATAAGAGGAAGAAAAAATATCTGTGGAAATTGGTGTTTTGAGAAATTAAATACAAGATCTAAACCAGATCCAAAGATTTGCATTTTCTCAAAAGAAAGTAAAATAAGAATTTTTGGGCTTTGCCCTGCAAATTTAACCCTGCAGAGTTGAGAATTGCAAAGCAATGCCAGCGGTGGTGAGTGGAAAAGGCAGAGCCAGGACTGTGAGTAAGGAGTGAACCCCAGCAGAAAAGTAGGTGTCTGTGCAACTCTCTTTATTTTAACTCAATCTGCTTTACATCAACTCAGGCTCTGAGTGTGTCTGAGCAGCTTTAACTCTTCCTGTGATCAGTACAGGCTAATGGCCTGAAATGCAGGTTTAGACATCAAGAACGGAGTGAAGTTGCAGGTGAGACAGGCACAGGTTACCTGTCTCACCTCAGGGAGGTAACTGAGGCTGGGCTGGGTTGTGGGGAGCTCTGTGGTGGCCCTGAACACCTGTAACAGAGGAAAATCCTTCCAGAGTCTGTCTACAAAAATTCTGTACAACTGTGAGTGCAAAATACAGTCATTTCTGCAATGATGATGAGCTGAGTTTAATTTGGTTAATAACTGAGGCAAGTTAATCCTGTTCAGGCAAGGATCAAACCAGTTTCAGTGCATCTGTGTCAGTGCTTTGCATCTGTCTAACTAGATTGATTTAAAATAGCTTAGTTAGAAAAGGGAGTTGCTTCTACTGTACAGCTCCTGGACTGGGGCTCACACCTGCCCTGCCCCTGCTCCATGCCCTTCCACAGGGGGAAGCTTTGGGTCAAGCTCCCCTCTGGCTCCCTGGTTTAGGAGATGAAGGTGGAGATATTCATGAAGTCATTCAGGAATTCCCACGTCCCCTCCAGAGGATGGTATAAAGTGTTTCTGGTCAGGATGATTTCCTGGAGTGTCTGGCATTTACAGGAATGGCTCTGCAGCTCCTCCTTTTGCTGGCAGCCAGGCTCTGGGGCCTTTCCCAGGATTTGTGCCGAGGTGTGGGCTGGGTGCTCGGGGCAGGAGCAACAGGAGCCCTTGGAAGCTCAGCAGGGCTCAGGTGGAGCCAAGGGGAGAATTGTCAGCAGCAAGGCTGACACACTGCTCATTGTCTTCTTTAATTAATGCATTATTCAGCCTGCCTGAGACACTCTGTTCTTCTGGGGCTGATTTAGATCTGCAAAGCTTCTTGCCACCGTGGCTGGCGTGGTCCTGCAGGTAGCTCAGGGTGCATTGGCATTCCCAGACACATTCCAAGTGCAGCAGGCTCCAAAAAGCGCCCAGCCTGCCTTCCCTGAGAGAGCAGCCCTGGCTGTGGGCTGGAACCCAAACCATGCTCTCCTGTCAGTGGAACAGGCAGGGTTTCCATCCTGGGGGAGCCACATCCACAGGGTGTGACCCCAGCAGTGCTCACAGAGTCCCTGATGCCCCAGCCCATGGCTGCAGGGGAAACTGAGGCACACAAAGGCAGAGCGACCACACCAGCCCTGTGTAAGAAATGACAAATCCTGTTTTTTTCAGTCTGTACCTATTCCAGGTATCACTGTGATATTCTGTCAGCTCTTGCTGTACAGAGATTTATATGAAATCGTTTCTATTCCATTGAAGCAATTTTCAGAGATTAATTTTTGAGGGTATTAGCATTGATTCCTGAGCACACGTGCTTCCTCCTCCCGCCAGTGGTCCATATCCAGGGAAAGCTGCATTGTCTGAGCTGGAGGAAAGCTCACTTGCCCTAATTTATTGAAAAAATTAATTTTAGATTTAAAATGGGGTTTTCATTTATGAACCCCGCTCAATCTGTTCCTCAGTCCCGAGTGTTCACCCTGACCTTTCCCTTATCTGGAATCCTCTGGGCTGTACACTGTGTTCATTAGTGAGGCTTCAGGGGGAGCAGCAGCTGTGGGCTGTGGATAAGGGCTGCACGCACGCCTGCCTCCCTGCTTATCCAGGTACCCCTGGCAGCTCCTGCCTGTAATTTAATTTAGGGCAGTGCCAGGATTTGGACTTTTTAAAAGAGTTTTTCACAGTTTGTAAGTTTTAATAACAATTTTTTACATCAGCTCTGGAAGTAGCAGCCTTTGGCATTGCATGGGGAATGCAGTAATGATACTTGCACTTAAAAAAATGAGCTGGAGAAGTGATGCAGTGCACCCCAGGACTGCCAAATTTAATCCCTGGAGTCTGGAATGCTGAGAGTCAGGATGGCCCAACGAGGTCCCTGGGGCTGACCTGGGTTTGGTGCAGAGCTGAGCCTCACATTACTCCAGGGGAAACAAAGGGGTAATTCCCAGAAAAGGCCAGAGAGAATTTCATTCCATTTGAAATGAAGGTTCCCATGAGAAGGATGTGCTTTATATCCATCCCTAGAAGACACTAAAGCCTATCTGGCTAAAAGGCAGATGGCAATTGGGAGAAATTAGCTTTATATCCTGGTGCCAGCTATGGATAAAAAACCACAAACAAACTTTCAAATGCTTTGAGCTTTTCTTCTTTTTTCTTTAAGGGAAGTTCAGCAGCAGCAAAAGAGTATTTTCCCAACTTTATTCTGATTATAAATTTTGCATTCTTTGAATATTGCTTTTTAAGAACATCATTTTGTTGAACATCATTCAGCCTCCATAGTCAGCTCTGTCCTATTAAACTGAAGCCATTAGACAGGCCAGTATTGTTAGACAGAAGGACAAATCACAGGAAAATGTAGTTTAGATGCTAAAACATCTATTTGTGTTTGTCAGGCTCAAAGTCATTTGCCACTGGTACCCCTCTGTAGTTTAGATTTGAAATTCAGAACTCGACTCCTGCAAATGCCTCGGCTCAAATTGTGGTTGAATGTTAAGTGGTGTCTCTGAAGCGAGACTAATCACACAGAATGATATTGGATGTTTGCAGGAATGGGACCTCACAAAAGGGTTTCCAAAAATCTGCTGCTAATAACAGTGTTCTGTTTTAAATAAAACCTGCAGAAAAGATGAGTGGCATCTCAGTAACGACAGGTTTCCTGTGGATTGGGATTACATTCCTGGAGGAAACTCTAATGCTTATCCAGGAGAGCAGAAAAGTGAAGCTAATTATAAGCAGAATGAGAAATTGGCCAGTCAGATGCACTGTCTGGGTGTTTGAAGGGAGGCTGGAGGCAGAGTGAAATACTCTTTCAGTGTAAACACTTCTGAAGCAGTGCCCCATTTTTCAGGGGTGCTCGAGTCACTCTGCCCCATCACTGCAGCTCACCCTTGGGGGTGAATGCAGCAGGTGAGAATCCAGTAGCAGCCAGGCAGCTGTGCAAACTCCTGTATTGTAATGTCAATTGTGCTGGAATATGGGATTGCTCAAACTTTATAGAACAAGTGCATTTATGACATCAACCACCAGTTGATTTTGATTGTAAATTTGGAGTAGATCTGGATAATCACAAGCCCTTCCACTGCTAACTCCTCGAGGTTATTAGGAAATTGTTTGTTTCCCAGTGATAGACAGCGTGGTCATAAAGCACAAAGCACTGGCTTCACAGTCAATAAAAAGTGAGAGGTATCTGGGTTTAATAGCTCTGCAAGGTAAACATGGCTGGAGTGTGGAAAGGCTGCTGCCCAGAGGGTTAGAGGCAAAGCTGGGACCAGGGAAGAAAACATGACCCAAGAAAAGGGGACTATAAACAAATAATAATGGGGAATGGAAAACTTCCTGTAATAACCCGTGGAAAAACACTCTTTACCTGCCCTGACTGGCAGAGTGGCTGTCCTTTCACAAATGCCACTTGTTGAGCAGTGAGCAGGGCGGGTGGTGCTGGGATCCTGGCAGGAACAGGAGGTGCAAATGTGCAGAAGGGGTGGGGTGGAGGTCACACAGAGGCCCGGGGACGATGCCAGCACTGCAGGGACAGTCACAGCTCTGTGCCCTGCACCTCTGTATCAGCTGCTGACAGAGGAAACAGCTGTCTGAGGGAACAGCCCCTCGTGCACTCGAGGGGTGAGTGTGAGTTCGCTGGAAAGGAAGCTGGATGAACCCTGGCTTGGGCAAAAGGAGCTGAGACTTGGATGTCCAAGTTCTCCTCGGTGGCAGTAAATGCTCCCTGCAGCAGTATTTGAACACTGAGTCAGTGGAATGTGGCTCCTTCACTGCCTGGCACTCCCTGGGCACGGGGACAGAGCAGTCCCCAAGGCCCTGGGCTGCAGTTTTAGTTTCCTTCTGTGCCTCCTGAGCCACAGGGGTGTCCAGTCCAGAGACCAGGGAGAGGGCAAGGAATGGCCTGTGCATTCCAGACTGTATCCCAACAAGTTGGTGTGTTTTAGACACAAGCCCAGCCCCAGAGTGATCAATGGGACAGGGGCACAGTGACACTCCCCATGTCACTTTGGGAAAACACAGTTGTCACTTGCTGAGGTGAGTGTGGAGAATCAATGTGCAGCACGACAGTGCCACAGGCTCCAAGGTCAAACGTTACCTCATCCCCTGATGCCTGGCTCACTTCCCAGTCCTGGACAGACCAACCATCTGGAATTTCACATTTGGGCCAGGGGGAATTGAACTGGGCAGTTCCCAGCAGAGAGAGCTCCTTCCCCAGGTCCTGCTGGCCTTTGCTGCCATGTGGAAGCTGTGGCAGAGCTGTGCTGGGTCCTGATGGCAGCTGGAGCTGCCACAGTTCCCAGCAGAGCCAGTGCAGGCTTGGTGGGTTCAGCACTTCATCCCAGAGTGTCCTAATAAAGTGTCTGAATGTGAACAGAGACTGTTCCAGTGCTGGACTGCACTGGAACCTGAATCCTCCCCCTACCTCTGCCTTGGCTCTGCCCCCCTCTCCACCCACTGCAGGTGCGAAGGCTTGAAGGCTCGTTCCAAAGTTCAGGTTCTGCGTTCTCGTGCCTTGCCAGGAAGATAAAAGGGTTGGTAAAAGTGTAACTTGACCTTAGCATTTCACAGCAGCCACGGAGATAAGCTGCTGCAGGAAATACAGAGAGCAAAACACGGATGGCTCTGGGCAAGGGGAGCCCACAAGGCGAGAGCTCCCTGTGAGGACCCAGGAGGGCTCTGGGGAGCCTGGCAATGGCTCTGCCCTGCTGACCAGCACCGCAGCCTGGCAGGCACCCTGGCTTTGCTCTGCCACACAAAAGAACCCTGTGCTGCTGCTGCTGCTGCAGATTTGAGAAGATTGACTGAAGCTGCCTGTTATTATTATTTTTGGCCACTCCAGCAATGTATCAAAAACCTGACGCTGGGTTGATGCTGGTGCCCTACTTTATAGAAGCCCTGAAAAGCAGATCAAGGACAGCGAGCTTGTCTCTCTGCATGGCATCTGCCAGCAAAGGGTGAGAAAACTTCAAACCGCTAGTGGGGGGAATGGGGGAGGCAAAAATGAGGCAGGATGTGCTAAATCCAGAGCGCTGTTTGCACACTTCAAGAGAAAGGGGGCCTGCATGTCCTGCACTAAGGGGGAAGGTGGGACAGGCAGACACTGGGTGTTGTGCTGCCAGCGTGGCTGGTGAGCTGGTGCCATTGTCCCTGGGGTGAGCTGGGGACCAGTTTGCTCTGGAAGGAAGAAGGGACCCTGCTGGCCTTAGGTGACCGTGCTCGTTGTTAACCAAGCCCAGCAATAATGCTGCTTGACGTTTTGTGGATCCTTTGGCAGTGAGAGGGTCACGGCCACCTCTCTGGCTGAGAAGAGGCTCATAGGGGAGGCTGTGCAGAGAGTTAGCGTTGGAACTGGACAGAGAACCTGTGAATTTTGCCTCGTTTGTCAGTGCCGTGCACGGTGCTGGCTGGAAGGATGGTCCGTCCGGGAATCCGGCTGGTGCGTCCCTGGAGGAGGCGAGACTGGTGCCTGCTGACTCGGGCAGGACCTGCCCGTCTCCCTCTCTGAGATCTGCTCCCTTCTCCCGTGCTCCGCGGGAGCCCCGAGTGTTCCAGTCACTTGGGGATGTTCACCGCTCTTGGCGTTCGCCCCTCCGAAGCTGAGCGGCGTTTGCAGCCCAGTGCGGCTTCCTCTGCTGATCCGGAGCTGCCTCACATCAGCTGCAGGATTTGTGCTTTGTGCAGGCATGGACAGTAGCCTTTGAAAAGTGGAAGAGGAGGAAGCAGCCATCAGTAAGAGGCAGGGGACAGTGCCATGTGGTGGTTTTTCATTTACTAGATAGTCCTACTTTGTTCTTGATGAGTAATGGAGGCATTTGAATACGCCAGGATGACAGCAGCAGTCTGGCTCTGGGAGCGTGTCGGCGTGGGCTGGCTGAGGATGGTGGCAGTCGGGACAGCGGGACCATGCCGCGCAGCCTTCCCGTCTCCTCTCCGCCGCCTCACATCTCCTCTGCCGCTCACCTGCTGCCCCGGGCCCCGCGTTCCGTGAGGCCGCCCGGGCCTGAGCCCCGCGCCCCGGACCCCGCCGGGGGCCCGGCCGGGAGCCCCCGGTGAACTCGGCGCCGATGCGGGCG
>VXBR01003155.1:774461-857930 GCA_013400215.1 Cisticola juncidis | reverse complement strand
GTGCGGCCGCGCTCCGTCCCTCGTTCCGTGCGCTCGCGGTTTGTTTTCATCGCCGTTTCATCATCCGTGGCCGGGCTCGGCAGCCGCGCTGTGGAGATGGGCCTTGCAGCTCCATTTCCGTGTGCTTGGTCCAGGAGGACACATCCTGCCTCGCCTCTGCCGCCTTGTCCAGATTCCGCCTCCAGACTGATGTTACGCAAAATTTTGGTGATAAAATCAAACCCCTTATCCCCACCTTGCTCTCCCTGTGGAAGGCGGTGGTTCCGGGGTGTAGCTGGGAGCACCCGGGGGGTTCTCCCGCGAGTTCTGGCAGGGAGCAGGCGGCTCTGGCCCGGTCCCTGTGTCCCGGGTTTGCTGCTGCTGCTATGGACGTGCCCCAGGTGTTTGTTGGTCCCTGCTCTTCCCCGGGGCTGTGCTGTGGGAATGACTTTGTTCTTAGGGCTTTGCTGTGGCTCGGGCTCCAAACTGGAGTGGTGGATCTGTCACTGCTGTTTGCATCAGATGTCCCCAGATCTGACACTATTTAAGCTGGTGTGATAAAAAGGCGTTTTTTGATACAAGTGTTGATTTCTGTTAAAAGTGTCATATTGACATTCTGCTTATGGGAAAGAGGGTCCTTGAAAACATTTTTGGTGATTGAAATTCAGGTGTATTTCTGACCACCTTTGCATCCTGCTCTGGATGCCCTTTCCTTGCTTTTGCAGTTCCTCTCTTGCACAAATGCCATTGCTGTCCTTGCTGGTTGTCCTGGGCTGGGCTTGCACGCTGCCCCTGACAAACTTTGCAGTGGCACATTGTTAAACAAATACCCAGGAAAATGTCACAGGTTAAAATCATCCTTCAGGTTTGCTCTGGCAAAAACAGCATTTGGAATCTGGTATGAGCTGACAGAGTCCTTTTGAATGTAATTAATCCTGCTGCCGGTTGAAACTGAGAACAGTCTGAAAACAAGGGCAGGCATTAATAAGTTTAATTACATGTCCTTTGTGTTGCTCAGGGAAGGTGTTGCGTTAGTGAGGGCAACCTGTAACGCCAGGTTCCCATCTGAGTGTGCTGAGCTGAGTTTCCCAGGCAGAGATCAGCAGCTGGAGTTCAGGGAACAGCAGGAGAAAGTTTAGGGCAGCAGGACGTGGAGAAGGGTTTGCTGCTGCATGCGGAGACCTCATCCCCACGTCCTCTTCTGCAGGAAGAAAAACATTCCTCATCTCCTGGAAGCCTGGAGTTCTCCTGTGTGCTGTTGGTGGTGGTTATTCCCATGGCATCGCTTCCATATTTATTTGTTACATTGAAGCAGGATGAGGCTCAGGGGAGGAAGGGATGAGAGCTCCCAGCAGCGGCGGTGAGGTCAGCGGGAAGCGGGCCCGGCGGGGGCGTCACACAGCCCGGGAGAGCTGTGCAGGGAGTGGGAATCAAATCAGAGCAGGGTGGGCTCTGCAGAGCTCAGCCCCGGTGAGGCTCGGCAGGGACAGGGCACAGGGCACAGCTCCAGAGAGTGGGGGGTGATTTACTCCCATCTGCGACTGTTAAAATCCTTCTCCCACCCGATGGTGCAAATCAATTTACCGGAGTTGTGCACTTGGTTCTCAGTCATAACAAACCCCTAATCCCTGGGCTGGAGACAGATTTAGATTCTGTCTGTGCTGCCTGTGGATCTGCCGGGCTGTGCCTGGGCAGGGAGGGGGTCAGGGTGTCCTAAAGAACCCAGCTGGGCACAGAACAGAACTGTCAGCCTCAGAGAGCTGCTCACAGGGATCTTTCCTGGCCAGGGGACGTGTCACAGAGTCAAACATGTAATTTGGGAGATCAAATCCTTCTGACACTGGGGAAGCATGCACGCTGCCAGCTCTGCAGCCAGTGTCCATGGGACTTCTTTAGCCCAGGGCCTGCACTTCCTCCAGAACTCCCCAATCTGCTCATGCTCCCAGAGCACAACAGGAGGAGGTTTAAGAAAGGATCTTCATCTTTTTCTCCATGTCTCAGTGTTGAGTTTTGTGCCTGCCCCATTCCTATGCAGCCACCCACCAGGTTCTCTGTTTGTTTCTGTCTCTCAAAAAGAATCAGGAACATTTTCATCATAAAACCACAGGAGCAGCAGCCAGGTGGTTTCAGGCAGGTGAGGCTCTGAAATGAGGACTGACAGAATTTCCTCTTTGCAGCACTGTTTGCTGCCCCCATTGCTCAAAGCCCAGCCCTGGAGTTGGGTGAGGAGAGGATGGATTGTCTCCCCATGCTTGTTTTTGTGAGTCTTCTCTGCAGTCCACGTAGTCCTGCTTGGATGTGGTGAGACTCAAGTGGCTGTGGAGGGCACAGGCAGAGGGGATACATCCCTTCACGTGGTAATGTTTTATGACTTTTATTATTTAGCACAACAATCCTCCCTGATTGCTCTCAGGCACCAGAGCTCTTTCTTTAATAACCAGAGACTGGCTGCTGCTCTGCAGGACTGCCAGGTCAGTGCCGGTAGCAGTAATGTTATTTCTCTTTAGCACTAATGTGGTCTTTTATGAGATTTTTTTCCTCCCCCCTTTATTTCAACTGAACTTTAGGCAAGTAAAAAGGGATTTAAAAAAGGCCCTTGGCAAAAAGAACTGAATGTGCTGTTTGGAAAGAGGGTTCCCGCTGTGAGATGGCTCTGGGCAGCTGGCCCTTCCCAGCCTGTTAAAACAAAGGTGTAGGATTGGAATTGGATCAGCTGACGTAAACCAGGACAGGACCTGGAATACAGCGAGTTATTGGAGCAGGAGATCAGATGGCCCCACAGGCAGCATCTTCTCAGTGATGGTGGGGGATGAAAGTGAACTAAAGTGCCTCTGTAATCTTGGCAGGGTGTGTTCACCACCAGCAAATGGTTCCTGGTGCATTTGGCTGTTTGGGGTGGCTGATGGCAGCACAGGCCTGCAGGGACTCAGGTGTCCCTCGCTGTGGGTGCTGCTCTCAGGCTCAGGGCAGCAGCTCATGGCCTTTCCCTCACTGCTGGGACAAGGGGAAGGCTGTGGGAGCAGCCACAGGGACTGGCAGAGGTTTTCCAGGGAATGGGCTCCTGCCACGATGCCACCGAGGGCCACGAGTGCTCTGTGCCCTGGAACAGGGACCAGAACGAAGGGACCGTGTGCTCTTTGAAGGCAGAGGTGGGACAGGAGTGGGACAGAGCCCTGGGAGGGGGCTCAGCTCATCCTGCCCTGCCAGGGCTGCTCTGGCACACAGATCCTCATCCCTGCTGCTGAGAGTTCCAGCAGCTCTAATTAATGACACCTCCCCACTTAGCTCTTGATGCACAGACAGATGCTGAGTTTGTAGGGCTGGTTTGAGACCTGCAGCGCTGCCCCTGCACAGAGCAGCAGAGAAATGCATCTGCTGTGACCTGGGCCAGATCCCAGAGCACTCAGGGGTGAGGACATCGTGGGAGCAGGTCCTGCTGAGCCAGGGACCTGACAAAGAACCCCCCTAGAAAAGCCCCCTGCATTTTAGGATCCCCAGAGGCGTTCAGCAGAGCGTGCAGGGATATAAACACACATTTGCTGAATCTGGTGAGAGCATAATATGTCCTGAGAAACTCCCCCTTGGTAATCCTTTGAATTACACATCTGCACTCCCACCCGTGGCCATCCAGCTGCAGTAGTTTTAGATGAAAAATAGACTTGTTTTGTTTTAATTTTTACAAAAATTCTTAGGCCAGCATGAGGCAATGCAATGTACTGAGTTGTGGGTTTATTTTATCAGTATTTATATTTGTCTACACAAGAATGCAAGTCTCAGCTTGGTTATTTACCTTTTCCAATTTCATCTGTAAAATATGGAAATAAGATTTACCAGAAATGCCTTGACTCTGGGCCTATCTGGGCTGGGTGAGAGGTCTGTACTGTCAGTTCTTGAGCTGCTGGATATTAGTTCTGCACTCAGCATCCAGAGGTAACTTGATCTGTCTGCCTGTATTACAGTTAATTCACAGTATCATTCAGAGGAAAAGGATGGGGACCCTTTTCTCTGAAAATAGTGTAAAATTGCCACAGAGTACTGGGAAATGACTGTGCTGGGTTCTAGAGATCAATTTACTCGCCACAGAGATGTGGGGTGAGTGGGCAGCTGGGAGAATGGCTGATGGCACAGAGAGCCTCTGCCAGGGCTTCTGATCCAGCCAGGGCTGTGCCAGCCCCAGCAGGGCTCTCAGGGCCTCAGGGCTTGGGTTCTCCCCTCAGAAACGCTGTGCTGGCTGCTCTGATGTGTTCCTGGTGTCACCACAGCTGGTCCTGGCTGGGAAATGTCCCCGAGCCCTCAGGCAGCGTCCCCAGGCTGGCTGGCCCTGGGGAGGAGGTGGCCCTGGGAGGAGGTGGCCCTGGGGAGGAGGTGGCCCTGGGAGGAGGTGGCCCTGACACTCAGAGCTGTCCGTGGAGCAGCTCAGGCAGGGAACAGCCACAGGCAGTTCTGTTATCACCTGGGGCCTCATGCATGGCCTGAATCTGAATGGCAAATCCAGAGAAGCACCTGTTTATCTGCTGCTGCCCTTTATCTGAGCATCTCCTCGGGCTGCTCTCTGCACCCAGCCTGGGGTGTGATTCACTGGAAGGGATGGATTTTGCATGCACTGTTGACATTTCTCTCTGTTTTGGTCAGCTTTATTCTGGAGCACAACGAAACAACACACGCATCAGAACAAGCTGGGAGAATACTGGGAGCATACTGGGAGCATACTGGGAGCATTGTTGTTTGGCTCATGAAAGATCACACAGAGAATATCACAAACTGCCCTTATTGCTGCCCCCCCGTGCCTTTGGAGAAGGCGTCACTCTCCTGTGGACAGGGACACTTGGTCTCTTTGGGCTCCCCAAAGTGCTTGCCAGAGGTTTTAAAGGTCAGAGTTACCAGGGCTGGAGCTCTGGCACAGGAACATCTGACATGGTGCAGGCTGTAGAGAAGGCAGCTGCTCCCTTTGCACTCAAGTTATTTTTTCCCTTGCCACTTTATGGCTTTGCTGTGTTTTCCCTGGGAGTACTTAACTATCTTTATTTTTATTTTTTTTTCCCTTGAGCTCTCTGGTTTTGCTTTAAGAGTTACAGCAGCATTGATTGTATTGGCTGTCTCAAAAATGGTGCTCTGCTCACTGTCTGTGGGCTCCCTGCTGCTAAATGCTGCCAGTGGGGCTCCAGAGCATTTAGATCAATCAATAGGGCTATGGCAGCCTTGTTTTCCACACTGTCCCCATCCCAGGGATGTGTGTGACACAGAGAGGGGACTTGGGCCCAAGGGTTGTTGGTGACACATCCAGACATGGGTGTTTGGTGGGGTTCTGGCACCACCAGAGCTCAGCACCAGGCAGCTGGCCTCCAATGCACCCACACAGCACAGGGGGAATCTCATTTAGGAACACCCTACACATGGGATGTCTCATTTAGGACACCCCACACCTGGGAATTCTCATTTAGGAACACCCCACACCTGGGCAGTCTCATTTAGGACTCCCCATATATGGGATGTCTCATTTAGGAACACCCCACACCTGGGAATTCTCATTTAGGAACACCCTACTACACATGGGATGTCTCATTTAGGACACCCCACACCCTCAGCAGTGTGGTGGCCATTTAGAGTTTGATTCAGTTGCTCAGAGACCCTGCAGAGTGCAAACCTCTAAAGAATTGACTTCTGACTGTACCTGAGGTGGGAAACTTCATCCTACTGCTCATAGTGACTTTCAGAGTAGAAATTACAAATGGGACAGTGCAGCAGGCCCTGTTCTTCAGGGCCCTTGGATATTTCATGGGAAAACATTCCCAGGAATATGGTGCAGTTGTTGCTGACAGGTTTCTCTGGGAAGGAGAGCACTGACAGCGTTACCTTTCTCCTGCAGATCCCATCTAATGCCGAGGCTGAAAGAATCGCGCTCCCACGAGTCCTTGCTCAGTCCCAGCAGTGCTGTTGAGGCCTTGGATCTCAGCATGGAGGAGGAGGTGGTGATCAAGCCAGTCCACAGCAGCATCCTGGGACAGGACTTCTGCTTCGAGGTAAGGAGCCCTGCTGGAGCCAGGTGGGCTCTGGCTGCTACCAAACACTGCTGCTCACAATGGCTGCACAGAGACCATTCCAGAGGCAGGAATTGCTCCCCTCTTCCCAGGGAGGATCATATCCACACAATCAGGGCAATGAGCTCCCTGTAAGCGCTGTCGCAGCAGAGCTGCTGGCACAGGTGCTGCTGCTCAGGGCTGGGTAGCAGCAGAGCATAAATTTGTTTATGCTCCTGCAGTTTATGCTCCTACAGATATCAGGAAGTGCTAATCCCCACTCAGTGTTCCCAAAGACATCGCATGTGGTCACAGAGCCAGCCTGCTGCTGGCAGTGGGAGTGTGGAGGACTTTGTCTGGAAAACTGAAGCTTCCCTTGTTTGGGTAAATAGAAAAATCTGTGAGTATTTCAGATTCCTTTGACATCTGTTATGGCATGTGGTAAGGTCTGTGCTAGCGGGAGGGAGGAGGACACAACCCAGGCTGTAGCTGGGTAATTCAGTGCAGGTTATTTTGGGAATCATTTGTCCTGGATTGTGGATGGCACAGTGTTATTGCTGATGGCAGTGGCTGGGTACAGATCTGGAAAATGGTTTTGTTACAGTACTGAGGTGGTGAATATTTGTGTTCCTGTGAAGAGCAGGTAGCACCTGTTTGAGCTTGGACAGAGAAGCAGATAAATGGTGTGGATTGTGCTGTGGGGGTGATGGGGCTGCAGGCTGTCCTTGGGTGGGTAGTGCTGGGTGAGAACACATCAGTGTTCAGGAGGAGTCAGACTGGAGAGATGAAGACATTTCTCTTTACTGAAATTGGCACATTTTGAAATAAGTGAGTTAAAAGATCTATTTCTTAAAATATAAGTGGGTAACATGAAAACAGTCTTACCAAAAAATAGCCTCAAACACAAACTCTCTAGCTGGCTGAGGTATAAATTTTGCAGTGCTGTTCATTCTTTGTGGAATTGAGCAAGTGCAATGGGTCAGGAGGGGAACAGTTTTGTAAATTATGTGTCCTCTATTACATTCCACTCAAGAAAGATAAAATGAAGCTAGATGGAAAATAAATGTGACATCCATAATATAAGACTTATTTACCAATTCTGTTCAGACCTCAAGAGGAGAGGAAAGGGATATGCACAGAACTTGTAGAAAGTTGAGTGAGAGGGAAATTACACAAGCCATGCACTTGGAAGGAGGCAGAAAATTTTGGGATTAAGTGAGTTGGATAAAGAGAAGTCACACTGTAAAAAAAGAATGTGTTAATTGCTGTTCTGCAAAGCCTGCAGAGGAGAGGAAGAATGCCAGGAAACAACAGGGACATTGATTTGTCACTGGTGGCTGCTCACCAGCAAGCTGCAGCAGGAGGGAGCGAGGTGAGAGCTAAATGGCATTTTGTGTCACTGCCTGGGTCTGGTGTCCCCTGGGAGCCTCCTCCAGGCTGGGAGCGAGGGCAGCCTGGAATGAGCCTGCATCTCCTGGGATCCCTGCTGGGGCAGGGCAGTGAGCACAGCCCACAGCACTCGGGTCACTGCTGGGCACAAAGGAGCTCAGGGGTGTCCTGGAAAAGCAGCCCTGACCGAGAAAGGCAGGGTGAGAAGGGCCTGCCAGGGCTGAGGGAGCTGAGGAGTTTTCTGTGCAGAGGATGGAGAAGGGGCTGCCCCATCCCTGCCCCTGGGGCTGTTGTGGAGCTGCTCCCTCGGGAGATGCGTTGGGAACGGGCAGCGCTGCTGCCTCCAGCTGAGAGTGAAGCTGTGCCGGGCAGTTCCGGCCCTGCTTAGGCATCACCTCCTGTGGCCGGGCAGGGACAGAGCCCCGNCGGCCGGTCCGTGGCCAGCAGTGCTCACCTGGGCCAGCTCACCCCGGAGCTCTGACACGGCTGCAGATGGAGGGAGAGGAACTGGCAGCGCACCCAGACGGAGACAAAAGCGAGAGGTGCCAAAGCCATCTGCAGTGGAAAACAACCAAGTGGCTCCCTGGGAGGCAGCTGGTGGAGGAAGGTGCAGGGAATTGTTCTCCCCTCCATCTCCACCAGCCTGCACTAAGGCATGCTCAGCCCTGCTCCCCTCAGCCCTGCCAGGGAGCACAGTCAGCGCCAGGGCAGGCCTTTTCCACAGGCTGCATTTGGCTTGTGCTGCTTACTTAGTTTTGTGAAACTTGCTTTTTTCTCACTTGCTGAGTACTTGGCAGTCGGTATTTACTTGTTTCCTTCATTGATTTTTAAAAAAAAAAAATTACTCAGCATCATCTTTCTCCTTGCAAGACTCCTCAGTCAGCAAATCCCCCTGTGCCACTGTGCGTGCTGCGTGTGCTGAATACACCGTGGGCATCTGGGCAGTGCCAGGGCTGGCAGCCCAGCCTGCTCCTGGCCCTGCTTTTGGGGGTCCTGGCCCAGGCAGGGCCTTCAGGGCTGAGGGGCTCTCGTAGGTCTTGGCACACCAAAGCCTCATCCCCTGTCACAGTCCTGCCTGAGCCATCCCAGGACACAGCAGGGAAGGACAAACTGGGGCTGCTCAGCACAGCTGGGCCTGTGGCCTCACCCCGGCCTTGCTCAGCAAGGGGGAATTCAGAGGGGATAAATGTAGCAGCACTGAATTGATCCAGCTGTGCAAACCCTGGCACTGCTGGCCTGGCCCTTGGGACACCCGGAGCGGCCCCGGGCACGGCTGGGCCCTGCCTGCTCCTTGGAAATGCTCAGGGCTCACCCACCATCCCCTCTTACCTGGGGCATGTCCCTCAAGTGAAGCCACCCTGCACCTTAGGACTGTCTTAGACAAACAGGATTTTATCCAGGATCACCCATCCAAGGACTGGGATAATGAATAGGAAAAGTAACATTTCAGAAATTAATGAGTTTTATTAATTGAGTTTATCCTGTACATTAAAAGTATTCCAGCATATCCAAACTCTTGATGAGACCAGAATACTCTCTTTATAAAGATAATTAATATCTCATGAAGATCATTAATGCCATATAATATTTAAGTCAGAACTCAAAGCTGGGATCTGATTGCAGATCTGGGGAAAATCACATTTTTGGTCACACATGGTGGATGGGATCTTCAGCTCCCATCAGACCAAGACACACCTCATATCTGACACATGATTTTCCCCTTCTCTCACTTCAGTGTGACAGTTACAGGTTTCTTAGGTTTTGAAAGATGAATTTATAATTGGTTTAAAATTGAATAATGAATTTGGCCATGATAATGCCTGTGTTTACCTAATGTGGCAAGAAAATCCAATCCTGTGTTAGAACTCCACGTGGGAAGGCTCAGGGGTGGAGGTGACAGGAGCATCAGCAGCAGAGGAGATGAGCAGGGGGGGTTGTCATGGGAGATTTTGAAGGAGCTGGAATACTCTGGAGTGTGAGAGGATGCTGGAAAGATCACACTGCTGGTGTGGAGTCTGTACTTGGAGCTACAGGAGAGCTTGGGCTCAGCAGAATGGATTTTGCAGGCAGAATATAAAAGCAAGGACTGGGATAGTGCCTGTCTGAAGAGGAAAACCTCTGGAATATCAGGAGTTGGAAGATGCTCTGTGTTTTTATGTAAAGACAGAACAGGCCTCTTCTCATTCTGCCCTGCTCTGTGTTCAACTTATCACTGAGGTTTGCTAATGACAAATCTCAGTGAGTGCCAGCTCTGCTGTAAGAACAGGTTGGGCTTCTGGGAGATACATGAAATTAAAGGAGATTGTGTCTCCCAGAAGCTGATAACCCAGTGCACAGTGTGTAAACACAAACACTGGGAGATGATAAAGCACTCACAAATAACTCTGCAGGTTGAGACTGGCGGAAATGAAGCTCCATGGGGAGTTATTTAAAGCACCAGCCAGGTCCATTCAGCCTCCCAGCAGAGCTGCAATGGTCAGCATTGCTGGACAAAGCAAATGCAAAGGGCAGAGGGCTGGATGGCAGCGTGGGGAGTGTCTGTGTGTGAGGAGCAGGGCAGGGACCCTTTGGCTTTGATGCCAAAAGGTTGGTGTGGGGGCACAGGAAGAAGAATTGGTGCTGGCATTCCGGGCTGGGGTGTGCTGACCTGTCCCCATGACCTTCACATCCAGGGCTCCAGGAGCAGCAGGACACACAGGGGGAAGGTGGGAAAGCTGCCTTTTCATGCCCAGTGTTCTGCTGGAAACAAGGAATGGGTTGTTACTGTCACAGGCTTTGGGCTGAGCCTGGAGGAATGCCAAGTAACCACTCAGAGTTCCAATTTATCTTTAGTTCATCTAAGGATTTGCACTTTCTCAGTTGTGGAACTTGGTGGTTTAGAGCATCACATGCATGGGGCCCATTATCTAGTGTTTTCTGGTGTGGAAGAGGAGAAGTAATTGGAATTTGCTTCTATGATTATTTCTGTGACATACAGGGTTGTCCTGTTTTTCCGCCAGCCCTAGGGGCTGTTGCTTCATGCTTGGGTAAAGCTGTTTACTTAAAAAAAAAACAAAACCCACTAGCATCTTCCCTAAGCCCCCTTCCACACTGCAGTTTGCTGGTCAAGACATAATCCCGTTCCTTTCCCTGCAGGTGACAACTTCATCAGGCAGTAAGTGCTTCTCGTGCCGTTCGGCAGCAGAGCGAGATAAATGGATGGAGAACCTGCGGCGTGCCGTGCACCCCAACAAGGTATGGCTGGGAGGAATTGCCTCTGCTCCAGCTCAGTTCCTCGTTATTACATTTTATAGCCCAGTGCCTGGAGCAGCAGGGGATGCATTGTCATTGGAGTGAGGCAGTGGAACTCGGGGTCAGCCTTTCTCCATATTGCTTTCTTCCACAATTACATTTACAGACAAGCACCAATTATTCCTTCCCTCTCTTCTCAGCACATGCTGCTTCAGCTCTTGCTAAGAATTGATCAGACCTGAGGAATCTTCAGAGTTGCTGTTACTGATGGTAGTTCCCCCTTCTGTAGGACTTTGACCTCCCCAAAGCCGTGGGACAGATGTCAGGCAGCAAAGCAAAGCCACAGGGCTGAACACTCTGAAGAGTTCCTGTGTCAGGGCCTGTGTAGGGATGGAGAGCTCAATGTCCATTTTCACACAAGGCAGGGGAAGGCAGAGCAGCTTTCCCTTCCCCAGCCAGTTGAGGTGCAAAGTCACCTCCTGGGATTTGCAGGAACAAATCCTTCTCTTCACTAGGACACAGGGACACCCAATATGCATTTTTATGGCCCACCAAGACTAAGTACCTCCTAAAATAAAACATACAGCTGCTTCTTCCCTGCTGTGCTGGAGTTGGCTGCAAAGATTGGTCAGGATTAATGCAGGATTCCACAGCTGATGAGCCCAACCAAGTCTTCTGATGGGATCCTGTGCACTCCTCCTGGCTGTGCACACTAATTCAGTGCAGGCATGGTGGGTTCTACAGGGGCCCTCAGTCTCAGAGTTTGTTGTTCCCAGCACAGAGCCAAATGTCAGAATAAAAGATTTCCTGTAATGTCAGAGTGTGAGCAGTGGAGGGGAGAGGTGGCCTCTGCCTGCTGCTCTAGTGGAGTTCAGTGTCTCCAGTGCTTTCCAAGGGCTCTTCCTGGTGATCCTGACCTGAGAGGGCTGTGGGAGGTTTGTGTGGTCACACTCAGCAGGAGAAAACTCCTGGGAATGTGATTTGGGGCTGGGCATGTCCCTGTGGCTCCAAGGTGCAGTGTTGAGTGGAAATCCACTTGGAAGGGTTTCCGTCATCTCAAACCTGCAGTATCTGATGGCTGACTTTCCATCTTTGTTTGAGTTCACAGACAATAAACTCTCTGACTTGATATTTCTGTCAGGAATTCAGTGTTCCTGTGCAGTTCCTGTGTGCACTTCCTGAACCTACAGTACCCCATTGTGGGCTTCCAGCAGAAATGTTCCTGCCCAGACTCCTGGGCTGAGCAGAGTCAGCTGTGGCTGCTGTTTCAGTGAGGGCTTTCCAAACAAAACAAGGTTTGCAGAACCCCAGCAGTGGTGCAGCTGCCAGTGCTTTATCTTTGGAGTCACTCCTGCAGCAAATCCCCCTGGATGTTCTTCCAGGATGAGGTCAGCATCACGAGGGAGCTCTGAAAGATCCACAGTACTCCTGGCTTTGTTATTGTTCAAAGATATCCAAGGCAGATTTCTGTCTCTAAATTGCCATGATTCCCCCATGGGACATCCTCTCCCGTGATTCCTCTCTGTGTTTAATTTGGGTGCTCTGGACTTCTGCCCTAAAATACAGAGAGGTTTTCCAAACAGTTCTTTCCCTGCCGTTGATGGTGGCATTCCCACGAGGGTGAGGTGATCCCTGGGTGTTACAGGGAATACCATGAACTCAGAGCTGCTGGAAGCTGCTCTGCTGGAGAAACAGGAGGCTGTGAGATACCTGTCACAGCTCCTGCTTCGTACAAACCACTCAGGACCAGTGAGGTTCCTTTGGATTCCTCAGAGGCCCTCTTGGCAGGGAATGGGAAATGGTGCATTTATGATTTGGAGGGGTTTTATCTCCCTTGTTCCTTATATTAATTGGCACCAACAGACATGGAGAGCACGATGATATTTTGGAAAATTAACATAAGTAGTGTTATTATGCAAATTCTTGAGAGCCAGTATTTCCTTAAAATAAAGTGTAATTAAGCCTCCGCTCATTTAGCACATCCGAAATAATTAATTCATATCTCCAGTTTTGTTGTGCTTGGCTTTGTGGGGTTTTTTTATTGACCTTTTTTTCTTTGCATCTTTTTTTCAGGACAACAGCAGAAGGGTAGAGAACATGTTAAAATTATGGATTATTGAAGCCAAGGACCTGCCAGCTAAGAAAAAGTACTTGTGTGAATTATGCCTGGACGACGTTCTTTATGCACGAACTACCTGCAAATTGAAAACTGATAATGTCTTTTGGGGGGAGCACTTTGAATTTAATAACCTCCCATCCCTCAAAAACATTACTGTGCACTTATACAAAGAGACTGACAAGAAGAAGAAGAAGGACAAGACCAACTTCCTGGGGCAGGTGAACATCGCGGTGAGCTCGGTGACGGGCCGGCAGTTTGTGGAGAAGTGGTACCCGGTGGTGAGCGCCAACCCCGGCAAGGGCAAGGCCCCGGGGCCCATGATCCGCATCAAGGCCCGCTACCAGAGCATGAGCATCCTCCCCATGGAGATGTACAAGGAGTTTGCTGAGTACATCACCAACAACTACATGGTGCTGTGCTCGGTGCTGGAGCCCTCGCTGAGCGTCAAGAACAAGGAGGAGATGGCGGCAGCGCTGGTGCACATCCTGCAGAGCACGGGCAAGGCCAAGGTAGGACCCTCTGCCCTCTGCGCCGTCCCCCTGGCACGGTTGGGAAGGCTCCTCAGCTGGGCTCTGGGCCATGGGTAATGGGCTCTGTGTTTCTGTTGATTGCAAACAAGCTGGTAGCACGCACAGCACGAGTTGCTTAATTAGCAGAGAGGTTGGTGGGACCACGAGACACCAACTGAGCCACTTTGCTTCACTCCTCTCCTTCTGGAGGCTCGGGGGCCAGGCTCTTCCTGTATAAACAGGCACAGTTGTGAAAGTAAGCAAGAAGGCAGTTTCCAGGATGGAATGTAAGCAGTGCTGGCCTGAGCTGTGCAGCCTGTGTGTGCTGGGTATCCCTGGGGAACCCTGCAGGTTCCATGCTCTGCACTGAGCACCATGCACAGTGGGAGCTGAACAGGAGTGAGCAGCCTGTCCAGAATTCCAGACCAAGGTGCCTGCAGGTGTGCACGTCCCTGGATCAGCTCTTGGTGTTCAGAGTCTGTCCTGCTGCTTTTGGAAGGGGTCCAGGGGTGCTCCCATGGCAGTGCTTGTTGGGGGCTGATTGCACATGGTGGAAGTTTGGTCTTTGTGGAGCACTTTGAGCCTCCTTCCTGGCTGGGAATGCCCTGGCAGGTCTGGGGAAGACACAGGCCAGGAGGAGACAGAGACTCGGAGTTCCTTCTGGTTGTGATCCGTGAGGGAGCAGGCAGGGTGGGCCGAGCTGGAATGCCCTTCCTTGCTGAGGTCCCAGCACAGGGGCAGGAGTGACCCTGCTGCAGGGCACCCTCCATCCGTGGTGCCTGGCACAGGCCCTGTCAGGGCTGCAGGAGCTAAAGCATCGCTGTTGTTCTCTGTTACCATCTCCCTGCACTCTGCAGGGGAGAGCTGGGGAAGGGCAGGATGTCCAGAGCTTTTGCAGTGCTGAGGAGACACGAGCTCCTCACCTGAGGGGCAGTCACAGGGCTCTGCCATCCTGGCAGCTGCGCTGCTGCCGGGCCCGTGGCCGGGTGTGGATTAGGTTTAGTTACCATCTGTCAGACAGGGAAGTGGCTTTGCCTCCTGATCTAGTTCAAGGCAGACAAAGCTCACTGAGAGGATTGGGAGCCGGGGGCCTGCTGTTGCAGCAGCAGAGAAAATAAAATAGCTCCATTAAATCCTGCTGACCCTGGAGTGCAGGGAGGGACCGTGGTCCTGTGTGGAACAGCGCTGTGGTGCTGTGCTTGGTGTCTCTGCTCGCTCCTGCCAGGGCCCCAGAGCAGTCAGTGCCTGTTCCTGGGCACAGCCTTGCCCTGTGCTGCCCCAGGGGCTCTGCTGCCCCTTGCTGTGGCTCCTGCAGCTCCAATGTCAGGGCATTGTGCAAACAGCATTGCCATGAAGGACCCTGTCCATGGCCTACACAGCTCTGGTGCAAAAGTGTCATCCCAGCCGTGATCACTGTGGATCGTGTGTGGGCATGGCTGAGTGGTTGTCACTGCTCCAGCATTTTCCTCTGCCTCTCAGCACTGGAGAGGCTCCAGAGAGAGCAAGTGTGTTCCAGGCATGTGTCTGCATCAGTGCCTGAGATCCCAGAGGCTCCACACAGGGGACAGGCAAACAGTAAACAGACTTGATGACTTTTCCCCTAAAATGGAGCTTCTGCTTTCCCTGCCTGTCATTTGCCATCAGCATTAGCGCAGGGTTTGGGGAGCTGTCAGAGCAACAGGAGTTATTGGAGCATGGGAACCAGGTGGTGCATCCTGGGCTGGACAGGCAGGGAGAGAGAAAGCAGCAGAAAGGTACAAAAATCATGAATGAGAGAAGAAAGCAGCCCCTCAGCCCTGCTCAGGGGATGTGGGTGCACCCCAGTGCCCCTCAGGAGCGTTTCCTGTGGCTGCCCCACCACGCTGACCCCTGAGTGCAGGGACAGCAGGGCAGGGCCCCCCTTCTCCAGGCCCTCCTGACTCTCGAAGCTTTCCCGGGCTAGAGGCGGGTTCCTCATCCTTGTGCATCACCAGGAGCCCTCAGAATCCCCCTGCCCTGCAGCCGTGGCCATCGGCAACCACGGATTGATTTCTGTGATGAAGGGGTTTTGTGGCTCTCGGCTGCTGTAGCTGAGCTAAAGCAGCAATTACCGCGAAACAAGCGTCCAGTAGATTATCTTGGAAGACTCGTTAGCAGCTAATTGCTGTTGTGCTGTTTCGGGCCCTGTTTTCCTGCAGCGATTTGCAGTAAATACGGGGTAATCCCTTAATGAGGCCGGGGTCGGTCCGTGTGTCTGCCCGGAGCTCGGGGCAGCAGAGGTGCCACAGGGGCGGTGATGGTGCCACGTGCCAGGCACAGCCGGGTCCGGCCAGCGCTGTCCCTGTGGGGCAGGGCCACCCTTCCCCAGAGCCACCTCGGACCGAGGGACACCTGCCAGCCAGGTGTGGTTACCTGGGGCTGCCAAAACCCAGAGTCCCTCCTGCCAGGGGAGAGGACATTGGGGGCTGCAGGTGGAAGGGGGACAAGGGCTGTAGCTGATTTTTTCCCCTGAATCTCTGTTTCTTCCTGGGCTGTGTAGCTGTATCACAGTAGGTTAAAAGGTGGAGCATGAAAGCAGGGAGTTCCCTCTGGAGTCAAAGTCCGTGCTTCCCTTGATCTCTGTGGGAAAGGGCAGAACTCCGGCCCTGCAGCGCTGGGTTGGTGTGCACGGAAAGCCCTGAGCTGCTGCCGAGGCAGCGGTGCAGAGAACAGGGTTTGGTGATGTTTGGAGTGCAGGCACTCAGGGAGGGAGGAGCTGCCCCAGCCCGCTGGAAAACCCGACAGACATCAGTGCTCCATCAGCTCTCAGCACACACAGAGGTGCCCTTGTGGCAAGAAGGGCTCAAAGAGGGAGATTTGGTGGTTGAAACAGAAATGTGCCCCCTCAGCTCAGTCCTTCGCTTGTTACCTGTTTTCACCCTCCTAGTGAGAGCACTGATGATTTGTTCCCTGTAAGGATGTGGAGATGCTCGATGGTTTTCACATCCTTTACAACCCACAGAGTCATACAGCAGTTCTGCTGTCGGGGTTGGAGTTACCAGGAGAGCTCAGTCCTGCCTCACAGGGCTTGATGTGGTCCTTGTGATGTGGTTGTGGATAGGTGGCTGCATCCTTCCCAAAGGACTTCTGCTGCTTCCAGAATATTTCCCATGCTTAGATTGTTTCAGGCTGTCTTAGAGCTCCTGGAGCTCAGTTCATGACCATAAATATACAAAAAAACTTCTCTTGTCCAGAGCTCTGGTAGATCAAACCCAGCATTAGACAAAGCTCCAGCTAACCAGCTGCTGACTGGAAATAAATATTTATGGTATTGGGAATGGAGTGAGGAACAAACATGTGTGCTGTTTGTTTGTGCTGTGAGGTTGTACCTCCGCTGAGCAGATGTGGCTGCTCCCCCGTGTGATCTGCTGGGATCCCACGTTCCAGTGGCACAGCCAGGGCTGGCTCTGGGACCTGCAGGGCTCAGGCAGGGACTGGAGAGGTCACTCCTCTGTTAGCTGTACCCCTCATGTTTGCTGATTTCCCTGAGCAAGGTGATGGACATGGACTCCTGTGAGTTAACCCTCACATTGCCATGCACCACCTTTTCCCAAGGAGGATTAGAAAAAGAAAAGGCCAAAAGTGCCATGGATGAGTTCCAGGGTTCAGAGGAGGGAACATCACTCCATTTCCTGGCAGAGGAGTCTGGAGCAGATCCCCAGAGGAGCTGTGTGCTGGGAGAGAGAGAGCCTGGGGCTGTGGTCCTTGGTTTCACACCGCCTGTCCAGGACCTTTCCCTGCTCCGCAGCCTCCAGCGCCGCAGTTCCCTCCCCTGTGGGAGTGTCCCAGTGCTCCTCCACCCCAAACCTGCAGCCCCACCGACCACTCGTGCTTTTCACCTTTGCACGAGGGCCCAGCTGGACTCAGAGCTAGTCTTTGAAATAAGCAATAATCTTATTACCTTTATCAATTCAATCCTCTTAAGGTTAAGTCAATCCTATTAATCAGGCTTGTGATTTGGAGAACCTTATTATTTCAAAGTCAATCTGCCCATCAGTCAGTTACGACAGGGGAATGATCAGCTCAGCCTGGGGGGTGTGAGTGCCACGAGTGTGGGGCCATGGGGTCCCCTCACTCCTGGGCACCCCACGTGCTGCAGCTCCAGACACATCCCGGGGAGGCTGGGCTGGCAAAGTGCAGGATCCTTCCTGCATTTGGACAGGACATGTCCTGCAAGGCCTGTGTTGCCTGTCAGCTCCCCTGAGGTGCTGCTGCTCCCAGCACAGCCCTGCCAGGCACAGCTGCCTCCATCCTCTCCCCCCGGGCTCAGGAGCTGGAGGGTTGGGCACTGCCAGAGCCACCCCAGGCACTCAGAGCCCCTCGGGCCAGGGCTGCCAGCTCCTGCCTGCATCGGGCTGGTTTGTGTGCAGAGTGGAGACCAGTGCAGCCTTGTGCTGTCATGCTCTGAATTTATTTATTTATGAATTGCTCTTCTTTATCAGCATATGTGCAGCTACTGGGGTCACACAGGTTCAGATCCGTCCAGTCTGAAGCAAAAAGCCTTAAAATAAACATGGGAACAAGCCTGAAGAACACTGCCACAGCCCTTAATTTTGGCTGTAGACCTCTTCCTTCCCCTCTCGACTCCCATGTAATGAAATAAAGCATCTTATTTTCTTCCATTGCCAGGGGCCCTAACTGAAAACAACCCCCTGCTGATCTGTGCTGCTCAGAAACAGGGAGTTTTATTGGCTTTAGTTATTGCATTTTATTCAGGACCTTGTATGTGGGTGAGTGAGGCCCCCGGAGGGATTTCACAAGTATTTGCATTCCATTTGTGTCTTCTGAGTGCTGGCTGCTGGAGTACTTAAGGCAGAGATAGCAGAAGTGTGAGCCAGAGCCGATGTGGCTTTTCCAAAGGGAAGGAGTGGAGGTCTGGCCGGTGGCCCTGGGGCAGCAGTGGCAGGATGTCACTGTCACAGGAAGTGGCCCAGGGCCATTCCCGCGGCCCCGGAGCTGCCAGAGGAGCTTGCCCAAGGACGCTGTCTCAGGGAATATTGACCCCGACACATCCCAGGGCCAGGTCCTGCAGCCCAGCCCCGCAGGGACAGGGAGAATCCTGACCCATGGGATGCTGCTGTGCCCTGGCTCTCCCCTCTTTCCCTGCTCAGCTGCAAGGCCGGATTCTGCAGTGTTAGTCTCAGCTTTGGGTGCTAGTGTAATGGAGTTCTCTGGGACTTTAGCAGCTTTCCTTTCCACTTGGGAGACAAGGGCTCCTTTTCCCAGCTGCTGAGCTGCAGATGCTCCATGGGGAATAATAACAGCAGCAGAGATTTCCAGGGGATCTTTTCCGGCTTTGTGTTGAGCCCTGCCAAGGAATCCTGCCTCGTTTTGAATTCTAGAGAATTCTGCAGTCACCCAAATTCACATTAACTCTGGCTCCCACTTGGCCCTGGGTGTCCAGGACTCAGCAGTCAGTGCTCAGCTGACAAGAGGGGGAAAAGCAAACACTTGGCTAAGAGAGGCTGTAAAACTCAGTGTTCCTGAGATAATTAGTATGTTGGGAAAGTGACAGGAAAGAGAATCAAGCAAAGCCAAGGTCAGCGGCTGCTAATTAAGAATCAGCACCTTGTGTCAGCCTGAGCGGTGGCTTGGAATTGAAACGTACCCTGGGAGAGCCCCGGGAAGATAAAGGTGATAGAGTTACCCAGATAGCTGCTAACGGGATTGGAGCGGGGTTTAAAGTTTCATTCCAGCTTGGCTGATAAAAAGGGCAAAATGAGAGAAAATAGCAGAGGGAGGCGCGTGCTTTGCTTCCAGGAGGGATTTTTGCCTCTGCAGCTGCCGGAGCATTGCAGACGTAGCAGGATTTGAGGAAGGGCATCTTCTGGCTAAAGAAATAATGGAAGTGACTTTTTTTTTTTTAGCCCACAGCTCCTCCTCTGGCGTTTTTGGAGGGTTTTGGGGGAAGGTCAAGGCAGTGTGTTGGTCCCAGTAGGTGTTGTGGGAAGGTGGAGCAGTGGATCGTTGGTACTGCAGGGGTGTCACCTCCCCTCCTCCTGTGCTCCTACCTGCCTGCCCCAGGGCTTGCCTTTGCCTGGGACAGAGGCACAGTGATGGAGGGGCTGTGATTAAATTATTTGGGTCTCTTGGGTTCAGGGAAAGCTGTTGAACCTTGATTAAACTTTCAGTACAGAAATGTCCACGTGAAAAATGAAACAGAGCAACTTGCCTCTGATGCAAAGCTCCCATCCAGCCACTGGCAGGGAGGGGGATCTGATGTTCCCTCTCCCAGTGTGGGTTGGAGCAGGCTGGACCACGGCAGCTCTGCTGTGCTTGGGGACAGCAGGGACAGGGCCTGGGGCACTGTGTGGCAGCCTGGGGGGCTCCTGCTGCCCCTGCCAGGAACGGGCTGTGAGGGGAAATGAAGAATTTCTTAGTGGAAGGTTATTACTAAGCAGATTGTGTTGTTTTAATGGAAAGGAGTCCAAGAAGGTGCCCTTAGTTGTGGAGGTGGATGAATGTGAGTGTCATCATTTCTCTGTCTCCTGCATGGGGGCAGTCAGGGCTTAACGTGGGTGTTTGCACAGTGCCAGCAGCCTCCTTCCATTGTCACTCAGGTGAGTGGTGACACCTCAGCACCTGGCACTGCCAGGAGGAGCCAGGCAGGCTGCTCTGCCCCTTGGCAGTGCAGAGCACAGGGATCAGCAGTAGCAGGTGCCTGGAATTCCTCCTGGATCAGGCTGCAGCACACCCAGATCAGCAGCGAGCACAGGAGCTCCTGCCCCCTGCTCCCCCTCAGCTGTGGCTGAGGCAGACCTGGAGCTGGCTCTAAAACGCTGGTTTTGCTCTGGAATTTGCATTTGAGGGCAGACAGAGGGCCTGCTCCAGCTCACCCCTTCCATTGCTCTGCAGCACCAGGGATCATCACATCCCATGGATTTGGTTGTGTGCACATCAGACCAAGAATGTGCCCAAAATGGGCGCTGTCAGTGCTGTTTATCTCCATGAATAGGGAGGAAATGGAAATTTGAGTATCTCGGTGCATATCAGAGGCTTGTGTCTCAGCCATGAACTGGGTACAGCCATGACATGGAGCATGGCCCTGGTTTGCAGCCAGTGCAGTTAGACACCAAACACAGCCACGTTTAACAGGGGAGAAAAGGTTCTGCCCCCACAGTGTGAGGCTGACACAAGAGAACCCACAAAGCAGAACCAGTGGAAAGGCAGATGCTGGTCTGGGATGAGGCATTGTTGGGGTGCAAGAGCTGAGCCTCTCCAGAGGTTTATTTCTTCTCATGTCTGAGGGAATTTGGGCAGGTGGTGAGGCAGTGTGTTCAGTCAGGGCCACCTGCAGCACCTGCAGGCCCCTGGGTGTCTCACAGGTGGGAGCTCTCGGGGCTGGGGAGCTGCAGCTCTGCGGAACCAGTGTTTGCATGGTGACCCACCATGGGCTTTGCTTTCCAGGATTTCTTGACTGACCTGATGATGTCTGAAGTTGATCGCTGTGGTGAGAATGAGCATCTCATTTTCAGGGAGAACACACTGGCCACCAAAGCAATTGAAGAATACCTGAAGCTGGTGGGGCAAAAATACTTACAGGATGCCTTAGGTACGTACAGAGCGTTGGCAGTCTCGCCAGAGAAGGTCTCCAAGCTGAATGGTGGGGATGTCCCCTGAGCCCTGATGGCCACCAGAGGCCCCAGCGCTTTCCTGCTGGAGGGCTGGGTTCCCTGGCAGCAGGTCTGAGCCTGGACAGGGCTGTGCCTGCAGTGGGCAGCTCCTGCTGCCAGGGGAAGGTGCCTGCAGAGCTGGCGCCTCCATCTGCTTTGGGAGGAGACACAGAGGGGGTGTCTGAGGGGACACCAAGGGGGCGGCTGAGGAGGAGCCCCCAAGGGGGGGTCTGAGGAGGAGACCCCAAGGGGGGGTCTGAGGAGGAGACCCCAAGGGGGGGTCTGAGGAGGAGACCCCAAGGGGGGGTCTGAGGAGGAGACACCACGGGGGTGTCTGAGGAGGAGCCACCAAGGGGGTGTCTGAAGGCGTTCGCTGCCTGCCGGGCGCCTGTCCCGGCGCTGCTGTCACAGGCTGAGCACCGCTCCCCCTGCAGCCCCGCCCGGCTCCTGCAGCCCCGCCAGAGCCCTGCGGGCCCCTGCAGCACTCCCCAGTCACAGGAGATCTCCCCAGTCACACTGATGCGCTGCCTCCTGCATCACCCAGCACTCAGAACCCTCCTGGAGGTTTTTTTTCCCAAGTGCTGGCTCTGTTTATGGCTCCAAAAATACTTCTCTTGATGCAAATGAAAATAATTAGAAGCTTGTGCTTGTGGGCAGGTCAGGAAGGAATTGCTGCATGCAGGGAACAGAGCACAAGGATGGGGAGAGGCTGCCTTGGAAGCTCCATGAGCTTCCACTGGATCCACATCCCAGGGCAGCATGAGCAGAGTTTCTATTGAGGTGTTAATTTTTTCAGTATGTTGGGTTCCTGCTATTTGATTTGTATAAGTTTAGCAGGGAGCAAAGAAGCATAAATACTTTATTAAGAGAATAATAGTAATAATAATGAAAACCTTGAGGAAAGGGAAATAATTGAGCAAATTCAGGCAGAGAGCCCACAAGAATAGCACAAGGAATATTATTTATTTTTGCCTTGTAATACTTTCTGGTTGAAGGCAAGTCTGTAAGTAGATTACTAATAAAAATTCTCAAAAGCCAGGAGATTAATGATATCAGAGAATTTTGAAGTACTTCCTTTTGGGGGCTCACTGCTGCCAGGCCACTTCCACCTTGTGCAGGAGGAGCCTGGGGCTCCTGCTCACTGTGGGCTGCTGGTTCTGAGTGACCTTTTCCCCGGAGATGAATCACCTGCATGTCACAAGGTGGCCCAGGGCAGCGTGGCACTGTCCTTGGAACCATGGAGCAGGTGATGGGGCCAGGTAAGAACAGCAGGCATCACCTGCAGGCAAGCACAGCAGCTCCAGAGCTCCCTGGCAGAGCTGGAAATACACTGGAGAGGCTCTCCAGTATGTAATTAAAATTTGTTTTGGCAATAGGGAAGGAATGCAGATTGGAATGGGGAAAAAACAGGATGGGAAAATCCAAGAGAGTCAGGAATTAGGAGCAAACCAACTGGAATTAGAACAAAACCAAAGCAAACCTTTCTCCCAGAACATCAGCCAAGCTAAACGCTGCCTCCTGGTCCCTGTTACCCTCCCCCTTCTCCCCAGTCTGGGATGAGGGACTGATCCCCCAACCCTGAGTGCAGGTACCCAGGTACCCTGTGCCCAGGGGTGAAAGGTGGCACAGGAGCAGAAGCTCAGTGTGAGCCTCTGCAAGGGTGAGGAGCAGCAGCCAGGCAGCAAAGGGGAGCACAGGAAAACTCAAGGAAGTATCTTAATTTCATTTTATGTGATGTTCAGCTCAAAATAAACCAAGTAAATAGTTTCTTTCCTTTAATCACCTATTTCTCCTGTCAATCACAGTGGTTTGTCAGCACCAGGGCATAGGCTGCAGTAGCAGGCTGTGCTCCAGTCATTACAGGGCTGCAGCATCCTCCCTCCTGGACTAGCCCCAGGGAGGGCCTCTGGGATATTGCATGGGGCAGCACAGCCCTGGTGCAATATCCCAGAGCCACAGGGATGGGATGTGCTGGGTGGCACCCACGGAACTGCCAGGCTCTCCTGGCTCCCCCTGGAGACACAGAGAGCTGCCCCCACATGCTCCTGTACCCCTCTCCTCTTCCCCCAGTGTGATGGGGTGCCAGGAGCTGCATGGGCACTGGGGCTTGGGAACAGAGCTGCTTGAAGGCTGCACTCCTCATGTGTCCAAACCCATCACCAACTCTGTTTTACAGGGGAGTTCATCAAGGCACTGTATGAATCAGATGAAAACTGTGAGGTGGATCCCAGCAAGTGTTCATCTTCGGACCTCCCTGAACACCAGGGCAACCTGAAGATGTGCTGTGAGCTGGCCTTCTGCAAGATCATCAACTCCTACTGGTGAGTATCAGCAGTGGCTCTCCCTCCTGGTGCAGGGCTGTGCCTGCAGGAGCTGGGACCCATCTGTGCTCTGGCAGAGCTGTGCAGGGGAGCTGGGGGCTCTGCAGTGTCTGCTCTGGGGATGGGGCACCTCCCAGATCCTCTGGCCCGGTTGTGCCCAGAGGTGCTGAAGGGTCACTGGGGCACAGGGACAGGGCACTGGAGTCAAGGAACACCAAGTGTGACCAGTTCAGAGAGGTACTTGATGCTTAATGTGTATGAAATGCTGGAATAAAGGGCAGACACGCATGTCCTGATCTTCCACCCATGGAACGAGTTAGTCTGGATGGGACTGATGCATCTGCACCTCCCGGAGCACCCGGCAAAGCCCGGAAATCCTGCAGCAGGCAGGGCTGTGGCACCTGTGAGGAGCTGCCCCAGCACAGGCAGCTTTTGTTTGGGCAGATGTTCTCTGCTTGCAGAGTGCTGGAGCTGGGAGGAGGATGCTGTTCTGCCTGCTTGGCTTAGCATCCCACATTCCTCTGGATTAACCCCTGTCTCTCCCAGCCCGGGGCGGTTGCTGGGTGATGGGAGCCCTTTGCCTCCTTGGCCCAGGGCCTGGTATGCAGCTGGAGGCATTTCCGAGTTGTTTGTTCTCAGGGTGAAGGTTCTTGCAACTGGTTGGGACAGGCCCGAATATCCCAAATGGGCTGGGAGGCAGTGGATCCTGCTGGGAGGTGGTTGCTGGGCACAGCTGTGCTCCTGGTGTTCCTGCTGGGACTGGCAGCCAGGAGTCCCTGGGTCTGTGACACTGCTGCCTGCAGAGGTGACCTCAAAGGGAAAAAAGATGGATTTGGGACTCTCTTTACTTGGAGAAATAAAAATATTTCCTTTTTGCTAGCATCCTCAGAGCTTTTTTGGTCCTGATCATGAGAGAGGGAGCATTTTTGTGTCACTGCTGCATTTCCAGCCTTTCTGCTTAAAATCTGGGCTTAGTTTTTATTAATGTATTTATTTAGTAGAACACTGCTGTTGCAAAGCATAAACGAGGGATAATATTGGAGGAAGGAGGTCTTTGAGAATGAGGATTTCTTGTTTTCTCTCCTCTCCTAGCTGTTGTGTTCAGGTTAGAAAACTCATTATAAATAATCTCCCAAGATACTGAGTGTGCCCTCCTGGAAGCCAGGAAGGGAACTGCTTTTTCTGAGCCTGCTGGCAGAGAGCAGGGAGCAAGAGGTTCACTCAGGCTGCCGTTATCTGCCACAGGTACACCAAGGGCAGGTTCTGTACAGGTATCCTATTCCTTATCCTTGGCCAGTTAATAACTCTGACTCAGGCATGGGGTTTACCTGCTCTCCCAGGAGGGATCCACCACTTAGAGTCAGCAGGGTTATAATGGTTTGAATTAATGTCTTCCTAAAAATACCCAAAGCAGCACTCAAAGGTCACTCTAAAAATAGGCTGGAAAAGTGACCCAGGGAAAGTCAGGAATGCACAGGAAGTTTGTTGCTCTCATCCTGCCTTTCCAAGGAAGGCTGGGGCAGCTGAGCTGCTGCTCTGAGTGGTTTCCCCTCAGTCCTTTGAGCTCAGCGGTTCTTGGGGATTAATTGGGCTGATGAGTGTTGGGATTGGCCAAGGTATCCCAACAGCCACTGATCCTGCTTTAAATAGAGCACTGGAGTGTGCGTGCTCATCTGTGGAGAGAGTCAGGGAGAGGAAAGAGGTTCACAATAACCGAAAATTGTTATAATTATGACATAATTTGGACATCTGGGAAGTTTCAGAGTAAGCAGAATTTCAGCATGTGGAAGCTCGTTAGTGGGAAGTTGGGTAATGAATTACAGGCCCATTTGTCACATAAAGCCAACGATCCGAGTTCCATCCGCTGTGACACGAATAAACCTTCACGGGCTCCAGCCTGCGACGGGAACGTGCGGGTGCTGCATTTCAGGGGTTTGCTCTCCAGTCACTGCACAACCTGTCCTGATCAGTCAAGCTTCAAATTGCTTAAAGGATTCTCCTGTTTCTGGGCAGATACCATGAAGTGAAAGGGTTTTGTCCAATTGTGTGGATCAAGCCAAAGACAGAAGAGAATTTATCCCAAGATGTCGGCTAATGTTATCTGTAGAGCTCAGGGTAAAAAAGTTCATGAGGGTGAAAGTGTGAAGGCAGCACAGAGCAGAGGCTGAACAGGAGGCAGCATTTTCCAGACACTTCCTGGAGTGTCACTGCTTTGTCAGGAGGTCAGATGGCCTGAAATGGAGCCCAACGCCCTCACCTGCTGTTGTACCCCTGCTGTCGGGGAACAGCTCTGGGTGTGACACAAGGACACCGGTTCCTGGCCAGGGCAAGGGATCTGTGTGCCAGGGCCACCAGGACCAGTGGCAGCGCAGTGCCAGCCTGCTTTGGGTGGGAGTCTCCAGCTGAGTAAATAACACGTGCTGGGAACAGGATAAGGTGGGAGCAGGGAGCTGGGGAGGGCCGGGCAGGAACAGGCAGCAGTTCTCTGGTGATAAGGGCTGCTGCAGTGAGTGTCTGCTGGCCCCAGGGAATTCTGGCATCCAGGAAAGGCAGGCTGAGGGCTGTGCAGCTACAAGGCTGGAGTAACTCCGGTGGGGCTCTGTGTTTGTACTAGGCACAGTGGGATTTGATCCAGGTGCTTGAACAGGAGTATTCCAGTTTGCACAGACCTCCCTCCAAGCTCCAGCTGTGCCAGAAATTCCAGTGCTGCTGATGATTCTTCAGGAGATGCTCTCATTGCTGGCTGAGCTTCCTCCAACTCAGAGCACCCCACGGCACAGCCACCGAGTCCTGAAGAGCTTCTGTCCAAAGTCTCTTTCATATCCCAGTCTTCCCAGTTTTCTGAGGTCTTGGCAGCCAGCGTAAGGTCCAATAGAAGCTGCTTCTCTCACAGCTTTACAGAGCAGCTTTGCTTTTTCCCCAATGTGGTTTGAGACTCCTGACACTCCAACCCTGACAGACACTGCCTGTCCTTGTGTCATTCCAGTGTCTTCCCCAGAGAGCTCAAAGAAGTTTTTGCCTCGTGGAGACAGGAGTGCAGCAACCGAGGGCGGCCCGACATCAGCGAGCGGCTGATCAGCGCCTCGCTGTTCCTGCGGTTCCTGTGCCCGGCCATCATGTCCCCGTCGCTGTTCAGCCTGCTCCAGGAGTACCCCGACGACCGCACCGCACGCACGCTCACCCTCATCGCCAAGGTCACCCAGAACCTCGCCAACTTCGCCAAGTAAGCGGCTCTGGGCAGGGCAGGGGAGGGGACGGAACCTCGGCTGCGTGGGCAGAGCCACGGCGCCGGCACAGAGTCCCACACTGGCCACTCCCTTCCTCGCTGGAAAGGACCCGTTTGCTTCCTGTTGGCTTTTTCCCCACATCTCTCTGGGACTCATTCCCTCACTGTCGGGTCAGGGAGATCACTCAAGTTTCCAAAACAGGACATGTTTTATGAGCAGGAAAACAGGCTGTTTGACCACATGGACAAGCAGCGGGGTGGCAGTGAGGACTTTGTCCTGTGATGTCTGTGGGTGTAGGACCAGAACCCAATCAGCAGCAGTGATGTGCTCAGCTTGGGAACTGTTCCATCCCTCCTTTGAGCTCTGGGACCTTCTCTGCCATTAAAATGCAGCTGACTGAACTGGCAAGGCCTGAGAACAGGGACACCATCAATTTCTAAGCCCATTGGTTTGATGGAAACAAAGCGAGAGATTTCTGAAAATCTTTCCACTGGCTGTAGCTCTGAGCTACTTATCCTGAGCTCTGATAACAAAATGATGAGCTTTTTGAAACATGAATGGACAGTTTCTGTCTAAAGCTCCTTAGATCTGGAAACTGGCTTAGTGCTCACACTCACAGTCAGGAACACACGGACGTGCCTGCAGACACCGGCAGGAGATGAACAAGTGTGTTACACTAGATGACAGAAATTCTCTGTATTCCTGACCAATCCCTAACTAAAGGGTTTTCATATTTCCAGCACTTTGCAGGAAAGGCTCTTTAACTAAGCTGACATTAGACAAGCTGAAGTGATCAAGCTGAGGTGCCCTGTGCATGGCACTGGGCCGAGCCTGTCCCACGGAACCGCTGGCACAGCCCCAACTGCTGCCAGGACAGTCCAGCCACGAGGCCTCCCTGTTGTGCTCTCATCAGACAGGAGACTGAGGACAGAGAGCTGGGAGGGCAGAAGGAGGTGGCAGGAAGCCCGAGGGGACAGTGGGGCTGTCCCAGCTGCAGGGTGGCTCTTCCAGGCTGATCCCAGAGCAGTTGTGCTGGCATTGCTAGAGAGCGCAGGATTCCTGCCCCCATCCTGCACTGGGCTCCAGTCAGCCGAGAGTGATTGCTGTGACAGTGTCTTGATTCCCAGTGACAGGTCCTGTTTCTGGAGGCTGTGCCCTGACCCAGCTGTGAGACACTGGGTTACCAAGAACTCCTTTGTTTCTCCTGCTTTCACCTTTGTTTCTGCTGTGCAGGTCCCACACTGAGGAGGGCTTAGCTGGTGTTAATTTTTGTTCCATGGTTAGTGAGGTGTCCCACGTGCCTGCTCACAGCCAGGGATCCCAAAGGCTTGACAGGGTTGAGATGCCAGAGGAGGGTTCTTAGCTGTGTTTGTTGTACCTGCCCTTTCCGTGGACTGCACTTTTTTCCCCTGGATTTAGCTGAAATCCGTGTTGCTTTCTCAACAGGTTTGGCAGCAAAGAGGAATACATGTCCTTTATGAATCAGTTCCTGGAACACGAATGGACGAACATGCAGAGGTTTCTCCTGGAGATTTCCAATCCTGAAACCATCTCAAACACAGCTGGCTTTGAGGGCTACATTGACCTGGGCCGGGAACTGTCCACGTTGCACTCACTGCTCTGGGAAGTCATTTCCCAACTGGAGCAGGTATCCAGGGATGGCAGGGACAGCTTTGGGGATGGGAATAATGGAGAAAATGTTGTTCATGTAATTCCCTGAAGAGCCTGGCAAAGCTCACGGTTCTCTAGCAAAAAGCACAAGACAGTGGTGGTAATTTTTCTCTCCTTTCTGCCCAGGGCACTGCCACCAAGCTGGGGCCGCTGCCCCGGATCTTGCGGGACGTCAACGCCGCTCTCAGTAACCCGGCCTGCGTGCAGGTGTCGGTCTCGGCCGACCACGCCGCCTCCACGCCCAGTGCTGGCAACAGCATCTCTGCAGGGCTGCAGAAAATGGTCATTGAGAATGACTTATCTGGGTAAGAGACCAGCGGGGCCTGGCCCACACCAGGGACAAACGGAATTCACACAGGGACAGGCAGGACACGGTGCAGGGTGCCTGATCCACCGACCAGGCTCTCCCATTGCAGAACTGGGGCTGGATTAGTTCAGCTCTGAGTCTGGAGAGAGCAGCAGGTGCTGGTGCCAGTCCATGGCTCCATCCTGGGCCCCTCGAGAGCCAAAACTCAGGATGTGGTCTGGGAAATCAGGAACTTGGTGGTTCTGGTCTCAGCTGTTGAGATGTGGCTGCAGAAGGAAAATGTTCATCCTTTGAGGACTTGAGGGTCTGTTAGTGCTGACCTTGAGGTGATGGAAGGTGTTGTTAAGTAGGCTGTGAGAGATGTACAGGATTGGCTTTGCCCACCTTTGTACAAAGCAGGGGTGTGTGCTGAATTCCCTGAGATCCAAACCTGGATAGTTCTGGAACTATCCAGGCTGTAGAGGCCCCACAAGGAATTTCAGTCTACTCTGTCCATTTTTTATAAAACTGTGAGTTTTCACTGCTGAGCAGTGATTCACAGACACAGTCACCTACATACTTTTTGGCCTGATTAAGGAGCTTCATTCATGGGGAGGATGAGGCTTTTGCAGACCTCTAATGTTTCTGTTGGTGGAAAATGAAATGGAGCCCACACAAACGGAAAGACTGTGTTAGTAAAATAGTTTGTAAGTGGAAACTGCATAATATTTAACAATTTAATTAGGAATGAAAGGCAGCAATGGCACTGGACTTGCTCTAATCAGAGCTTTCATCTCTAGTGCCTCCCAGCATGAGGTGCAATTATTTAAATCCAATGCTAGGAGGATCTCTGACAATATGCTTCCCCCCCAATACTTGCTTACAATGCACCATCTTTGATCAGCAGAATATTCACATTAAGCTACTGCAAAGCTCTCTCTTCCTATCCCCAAGAAATCAATATTGCATGAATGTGCATTGCAGCAGGAGTGGGGGGATAACCTTCAGCTGCCAGGCTTTAGCTGTGCTGTGTGAGCGCTCCCTGGCCTGGCAGGGACCCGGCCCCAGGGTGTCCTGTGCCGTCCAAATGCTGGTCAGTGTGCCTGGAGGATCCTGCTGCCCAGGTACAGAGCAGGAGACACGTGGCTGGCAGGGAAACAGCCTTTGGGAGCAGGGTGACACACACTGAGCCAGAGCAGGGCAGCTCCCAAGAGTGTGTCCCTGAGCCTCGTGACAGTGCAGTGCCCTGTGTGCACTGTCCTCACTCCCCTGCCCGTTCCCGGGCCAGCCCGGGGCTCCACAGCACTCTCCCCACTCCTCACACCATCCCCAGCCGGGCCAGCCCTGTCCCTGCTCCTGCTGGGGCTGGGTCCTGTCCCTGTCCCCATCCCTGTCCCACACAGCTGCGCCACCCTGATTTCTGAGTGATTTCGTTTTCCTGCTCCGGTGCAGCATTCACAACTCTTCTTTTTTGTTTTGTTTTCCTCTCCTCTTCCTTATGCACTGACTTCCCCGCAGTCTGATAGATTTCACACGGTTACCATCTCCAACCCCTGAAAACAAGGACTTGTTTTTTGTCACAAGGTCTGCTGGGGCCCAGCCCTCGCCTGCCCGAAGCTCCAGTTACTCAGAGGCCAATGAGCCCGACGTGCAGATGTCTAATGGCAGCAAGAGTTTGTCCATGGTGGACTTGCAGGACAATCGGCTCTTGGACAGTGGGGCCAACGTGCCCGGCACGGCCGACTCCCTCAATGACAGTCAGTCGTCCCTGGGGCAGTTGCAGGGCGTATGGACCACACGGACTCAGCAGAACTGCGTGACGGGCATGGCCACCGTGCGCCGGGTGGGCCAGACCCCCACCACGCCCAGCGGCGAGAGCGCGCCCGGCCGGCCCCAGCTGCTGGCGCCGCTGTCCTTCCAGAACCCCGTGTACCAGATGGCGGCCGGGCTGCCGCTGTCCCCCCGCGGCCTGGGCGACTCCGGCTCCGAGTGCCACAGCTCGCTCAGCTCCCACAGCAACAGCGAGGAGCTGACGGCCAACAAGCTCGGCTTCGCCGGCCCCGGCGCTGGCNCTCCCTGCTCAACACCGTGCAGTACCAGCGACCCTCCAGCGGCAGCATCATGTCCTCGTCGCCCGACTGGCCCGGCAGCGGGGCGCGGCTCCGGCAGCAGTCCTCCTCCTCCAAGGGTGACAGCCCCGAGATGAAGCAGCGCACGATGCACAAACAGGTGAGTTCGGGCTGTCCACGCCCTGGCACTGAAGGGGCCAGGTGGGGTTAGCCCTGGAGATTGCTGCCATGGGAGGGGATGTGGCTCTGAGCTGCCACATCAGTGTCAACCCCATAGTGGCATCACATGTGGGGATGTACCTGGGCTCTGGCACCTCTGGCCCGGGATTGAGGCCCTCCAGGGCCAGGAGCACAGAGCAGCGTCCACTCCGGTGTCCCTCCATCACTGGCGCACTGGAATGGGACGGCGGTAGGTGGCAGAGGCCCGAGGGCAATGGCAGCCATGCCGCTGTCCTGCGCTACCATCTTGTCACTGCTTTGCCTCTCCATGCCCAGGCTCCCATCCCATGCCATAGTCAAACCCGCGCCATCTCCCAGGCTTGGAGCAGACCCTGATCTGTACCCGAGAGCCTCCCTGCTGCTGCTCCCATCCCAGCGGGGCCATGGTGCTCCTGGACATTCCTGTTTGTTCTGTGAGACCCTCCCGTAGGAGCGGGGACAAAGGAGCCGAGAGCAATGTTCCTGCTATGCAGAGCTCTGCAGTGATCCCAGACCACAGGCTGGGCTGCACAGAATTCCATTCCACTGTCCGTGGAGGTATAAATGGAAGGCAGTAGGTCACAGGCCTAGGGCCCTTTTATAGTGCTCATTTATTCACTCTACATTTCAAAACCAGCCCTACAGAACATTGTCACAGTCAGATCTCCATGCCTGAAGGAAGAGTTTTGAAAGAAAAGCAAACACAGAGACTGGACAAGCAGCAAGAGCCCACTGCTCCCAGACCCTGAGTTAGCTCAGGCCCTTCTCCAGCACTCAGTGCTGCAGCTGTGGGGCCTGGCCAGTGCTGCTGTTGGTGCTCCTGTCAGGGGCTGCTCCGTGATTCCGGTATCGATCCATAAGCGCTGGCATTAGCGGCGCCTGCAGCAGCCTTTGTGTAACACAATCAATGCTCGTTAGGGACAGAGGGCACAGAGCTGTGCAAGGAACACAGGCCTGGTTGGAGCAGTCATTCTTCTGGAAAGACAAGGATGCTCCAGGTGGCCATCAGAAAGCCCTGGCCAGGTTCTCTTCCCAGAAGATTCCTCCACTCACCCCTGTGGTCATCTCAAAGTTTCTCTTCAGACCTGAAGTCTCAGAATGCCTCTCCCACCCTCACTCTGCACGCTTTATTTGCATGGTGGCAGTGTGAGGATCTGTAGCAAGCAATGTTCATGAGCCAAGTCTGATACTTCAGATTCATAATTGTGGCAGTAGAAGACCAGACTGGAAGATTGCATGGGAAAGCCCGTGACCGCAGTGAGGAGATCAGACCAGTCTCCACTCCTTCTGACACAGAACCTCCTGTTCTGCCTGACAGTGACTGTGTTTCTCTATCAGAGGCTGGAATGAAGGAGGAAGTTTCTGCTATTTCTGATTTGTTACCTTGAATTCCCAAGTCATTAACTTGAATGACCAAGTCATCCAGATCCCATGTGTTCATCTGACTGTTTACTGCAGCTTATAACAAGGCAGGATGGAGGTGAAAAAGCTGAAGAGTGAATTCCTTGTAATGTGGTTGGAAAATATTTAGGCAATGCCACTGGCAGTTGCTGCCCAGGCCAGGACTGAAAGGCAGCAGACGTGACTGGAGCTCACTGACCACGGAACATTGCTGCTGTTAGTGATACTGAGCATTTAGACCTCTTCAGCATCCTTAGCATAACCTCAGTTGAAAAGAAACTTCTCTGAGAAGGCACCTGCATGGTCATAAGGAGCATTTCAGTTTTCAGATCTTGCTTTATGGAATCCATGGAAGCACAGATGGCTCCTAACAAGATGAAGCCTTCCAAGAACTCTGCTCATGGAGTGAACAAACCACATCCAGCCACTCTGCTCTCCTGCACTCAATGCCTTGCAGGTCATGTCCTGTGAGGTGACAGGATCTGCTCAGACACTGGGGCTGTGACTCTGAGCAGAGTTTGACCCAAAGTCATGTCCCACTGCAGAACAGGAGTTGTTCCTGCTCCAGCCCCAGCTGCTCTGGTAGCTCAGCCTGGCTCACTGCTGTCTGAGCAGCAGGGGAGAGGGGCTGCTTGGAAGGAAACCTTCTCCCTGCAGCTTCATGACCATTTGTGTTACAGGTTTTTCTTTTGTCATGGTTGTATCATTGTTTCATTGTAGGCCCCTTCTCCTGTGAACCCCAATGCCCTGGACCGCACTGCTGCTTGGCTTTTGAATATGAACATGCAGTTTTTAGAAGATGAAAGCATTGACCCAGATTCCAAGCACAGGGATAAGCTCAGGAATAAGGACGAGCTCAGCCAAGCAGAAAAGGTAAAACCTGATTGGATTGAAACAAGTTTCTGAATAGAGAGAGGATTTCCTTGAATGTCATTCCCTGAGCACCCTGGGGAGAAGGTGGGCTGTGTGCAAGTCCCTGCCCAGGAGAGAGGGGCCAGGTTGCTCCCTGTCCTACTCAGCATCACAGGGAACTTTTGGGGAAAGTTTGGGAGGTTTTCACACTCAGTGACTGGAATCACTTTTTGATGAAAGCAAGTAAGAGGCAGGAGCCAGGAATCAAGTGTTGATGCTGCCCTCAAACAAACTCTGCAGCCACCCAGTGTCTCTTACTCTCCCCATTCCAACTCACCCAGCTGCTGGAAGAAAGCTTAAACAGTAGATTAAGCACCCCTGTAAAGGAGATAGAGTAAGGCACAGGCATGTCCCACAAACAGGGACATGGAGCAGGAAGCAGCCTCCATGTCAAAAAGCTGTACACAGACCTAAAAATTACGTCCAGATTTTGGTCTCAGAGACAGCAGTGGTGCCTGGGGTGACTCTGGGGCACTTCCACGAGCTTATGGCAGCGTCACACAGATCAGGGCCTGGATAGTCAGGGGTCTGCCAGGAAGCCAAGGGCAGACTATTCAGCCTGAGCCCCTGGGCCCACAGAGGCCCTGTGCCTCTGAAGCAGAGGGGTGCTGCTCCCTTCTCCTTCCTGAGCGAGTCTAGGGTGGGAGAAGCTGGGAAGAGACAAAGTAGGCCTGGTTAGGGTGAAAAAATAAGTATAAAAATGAGGATCCAGCAGTCAGAAGCTGGGAAAATCCCATCTTTGCTGATTGCTGCTTTAGAGTCTTTCCCCGCAGCCTGGCTCTGTCAGGATTGTGGCACTTGAGCACCAACAGCATTTGGAATGTTTCCTCAATGTGCTTCTCTTCTGTCACACCAGCACTAGAGGCATTACCCTTCCCTTAAGCCCCTGTCCTGTTTCCTAGCGCAGACATGTTCCTGGTTTTGTTCCAATAGTCTTTCTGGTCTCTCTGTGCTCTGCTGTGTCATTTGAGGACTGTCCTCTCTTAAATCCAAGGAAAATGCTGAGGGCAGGTGTCCTAGGAGCTGAGAGGTACATGGCAGCAGCTCCCCGCTGCCCCAGGAAGATCAGGGCAGTTTTGTGGGTTCAGCCCATCCTGACTGGGTGCAGGGCAGGCAGTGCTGGGGTTACAGACTCTGATGGCACTGCAGGATCCCAGCGCCTGCCCCAAGCCCAGTGAGAGCCTGGGCCAGGCTGTCTCATTGCCATGCAGCATCTTCCCTTACTCTGCTGTCCCATCAGTCACTGACATTCCAGATCACCATTAGCATAACCTCTCTCCCCATTACTGTAAGACCTGAATGGTAACTGAGAATGAGACAAGTGTTCTAGAGACAGGAGCGACTCCTTCGGGCTCTGAGGCCTCTCCTGCTCTCCTCTGAGCTCACTTATGCTGCTCCTATTTTAAGGCTAGGGTAGGTATTTAATCTTTCCTCTTCAAGCAACTCCCTGCTGTCTGACTTTAGTGCTTCTGTGCAGCTGTACGGGTGCTTTGTTCCCTCATTGCTTCAGGTTCCATGTGCAAACCGTGATGTTCCTGTGCTGCAGTAAGAGCTTTGCTAAAGGAAAACCGCCTCGCTCCAGCCCTTTGGCATTCAGCAAGACCATCAGCTCCCTAAGTTTGCAGTGCTTGGGAGCTGCAGTTACTTTTGCTGTGAATGGAGGGCTGGCCAGGTCCCAGCACCAGCCTGGTCTGGGGTCACACGGTCCAGGAGGACTCTCAGACCTGGGACATGACCCAAGCCATCACTGCAGTGCCCACCCAGGTATGATGGCCAAAGGGAAAGGCCAACTCAAGACACAACAGAGTGCACTTCTCTCAATTCACTAATACCACTTGTAGCCTTAACTGCCTTCATGACTCAGATAGAAACCTTTTTCCTGAATCTGACTCTTTAAAGCAGCTTGCCCCATTATTAGCTGCATATTAATTATTCTAAAGTTATTCCAGTTGGGATGCTTTTTTAAAAGACTATGTCCAAATATAATTTTTTGAAATTAAAGCAGTTTTCCTGTTGACACACTCACTAGATTTTCCTTTAGCAAAACGAGTTTACTGAATGCTGTGCTGCCACAATAGCTGAACCCAGTTTTACCGAATCCAAAAGCTCTTAATTTTTTAAATTGCTTTATGTGATTCTACTGCTGATTTATAGCTTCACCCAAATAACAATACAACTGTGGGGTCTTGGCTTCATGCAGCAGCTCTTCTTGGACTGAACCCTGGTTTGAGATCTGAGTTAAATGCTGGGCCCCAGAAGGCTCAGCCAGCACTGTGCCCTCGATGAAGGGTGATGTGACAGCAGTGTCCTGCATTTGTCACTGCAGCTGGTGCCTGGTGCCCAGGCTGCCCAAAGCCCCCCGTTCATTGCTGCAGACTGAAGAGCCCCTGCGTGAAGCCCAAACCCCGCGGCTGCAGCCTGTCCTGCCTGTGCGAGCCCCGTGCTGTCGGTGTGAGCCGCTGGCCCGCTCTAACCTGCATTTCCCCTGTGAAATGCCAGACTCTGCTAACAGCCCCTCTCTGACTGCCAGCGACCTGCCCGCCCCGCGGACCCGGCATCGCCCCCGGCGCCGCGGAGGAGACGAAGAGGAGGTGTCGGCCGGCGGGGTTGTCTGACACGGGTTTGCAGCTCTAGTCTGATACAAGGACAGGGGCGTGAGCGGGTGTGGGGAACCCTGCGAGGGCAAACCCTGCGAGGTAACGTGGCACCTGTGTTCTCTCCTCCTGTGTCTGTCCCTGCGCGCCCAGTACCAGCAGGACCTGGTGGTGCTGCAGGACAAGCTCCGCATCTCCAACAAGAAGCTGGAGGAATACGAGACTCGCTTCAAATGCCAGGAGGAGACCACGCAGAAGCTGGTGCTGGAGTACCAGGCCAGGCTGGAGGAGAGCGAGGAGCGGCTCCGGAGGCAGCAGGAGGATAAGGAGATCCAGATGAAGGGCATCATCAGCAGGTACAGGGAGATGGGAGTGCTGGGGATGGCAGCAAGGCAGGGCAGCTTGGCTGGCATTAGAGCTCACCCCTTCTCAGGACAATCAGGATTCTTTGGAGGTGCAGGCAGGTTTCACATATGAGTTTTGCCCTCAGTGTTACCTGGGCAAGGAAAACCCCAACGTTTTCCTGATGCACAAGGGCAGAACTTCGGGAGGGGAGTGCTTGGAGGCTCTGGCAGGCTTGTTCTGTTCATATAGCTATGGATCTCATCCACATCCCTGCTTGTAACTCTAAATCCCTTCTCCCACCCAGTGGGAAGTAGTGTTTATGTTTGTCCAGGACTATTTCAGTGCAGCTGGTTTCACCTTTACCTGAGCCAAGCCCACTTAGTGCTTTCAGCCAGCCCTCACCACTGGGTCAGGCTTCACTGTGCTGTGTCACTTCAGCTTTGGGGCACTGTGCTAGAGAGAGCTCCAGGGAAGAGTAAAAGCCAAGAAAAAAGCTTGGTTTGTGGGTAGGAGGCAGAGTGTGGGGGTAATACCTGGGCCTAGCAGAGCCCAGCAATGTAATTTTTCTTGTGTGCACGGCCCCCAGACTGATGTCGGTTGAGGAGGAGTTAAAGAAGGACCACGCTGAAATGCAGGCTGCTGTGGATTCCAAGCAGAAGATTATTGATGCACAGGTGAGTGCCTCATGCCTTGTGACTGTCACAGCTGTCTGCAGCCTTGGAGCATGGCACAGAGGGCGTGGGGTGGCCCACAGTCTGGGGAGGGAGTGTGCCCACAACTCAAGTCAGTGAAAGGATCGCACCCTCTGGAGCATTGCATGGTGTTTTGTGTCCCAGTAATGCCTGGATCATTAGAACAGGACCTGGACACAGGGAACACACAGCCTGCCCACAGCCAAGCCAACATTTTTTCAGGTTTTTTCAGCCTTTGGGTTGTGATTTGCAGGATTGGGAAGCTCAGTTACTGCAATCAGTTACAGTGGAAGAGGAGCAACACATGATGTATGCAAGCCATGTGCTTGGAAAAGAGAATATGCAAATCCAGCCCATAATCTTTAGTCTGTCTAACAGAGGCCACCATGTCCCCAGCAACCAGGCCTCCCCACAGCTTTGTGGCTTAGAACTGATAGTATATTCTGGCCTTACACTTAACAACCCTATTGATCACTTGTGAGTCACTACTCAGGACTAATTCACTCTATAGCTAATAAAAGGGAGACGTAGTAACTTTGTAAAACATCCCAGCTTTTCTGGGGAGCAGTTTGTTCAAAGCTGCCAAATCATCCATCCCAATCTGTTCTGTGCTCCAGCAGAGCCGAGCAGACCCAGGGTGTCCCTGAGGTGTCAGTGGTGGTACCTGCAGCCTCCCAGCAGCTCTGGGCCCTTCTCCTGTCCCTGCACCTCGTGGGATACATGTGAGGTTCTGACCATGCCCTGCACGCTCTGCTGTTCTCCTTTGGTCACCTCAGGCTGTACATGGGTTGGACATGTGCATACACAGACTTCCAGAGTTACACACAAGCAACTGCTGTGCCTCTGAGCTGGTCTGTTCCTCTGCTTGTGGCAGTCAGAGGAGGGTGACACTTGTTCAGTGTCACAAGGAACAGGAGTGGTAGAATCAGGCTGCAACATGGAAGCTCTTGCTCCCATCCTTACAATACTGTAATCAGCAAGAGCTGCCATCAAAGACAGCCTGGGAGGCTACAAGTCATTTAAACTATTAATTTACACTAATTAAACACTGACAGGAATAACTATCTTGGGAGAGTTTGGGTTTAGAAATGGAATCCTACCATCTTTGTAACAGCTGAGTTAGAGCAAACAGTACAGTGTATAACAGAATAATTAGAGCAACTGTGTTACCTCCATTTTCATGAAGATCTTAAAATAAATGCAGCTCACATTGCACAGGCAGGGGATATTTGTAGCCCTGTGGATTTCAAGAAGTGCTGTGTAGCACTTAAAACCCCCCACCTGAGAATGCCAAAGAGAAAGGTCCTGGTCCAAAGGGCCTCTGGGTTACTGTTGTGGGCTGACATCCCAGAGGGGCAGGGCTGGTGCCCTTCCACCACTGACTGTGCCCTCTGCCCGTTTGCTTGCAGGAGAAACGCATCGCTTCCCTGGATGCTGCCAACGCACGGCTAATGAGTGCCCTTACTCAGCTGAAAGAGAGGTACAGCATGCAGACACGTAATGGGATCTCCCCCACAAACCCAACTAAATTGCAGATTACAGAGAATGGAGAATTCAGAAACAGCAGTAATTGTTAACGCACGGAGGGCGCTGCCGCAGGAGAGGCCTGGCCGGAGGGACCGTGCACAGCGGGCGTGAGCCGCGGCTCCAGAGAACGGCTGCTCCCCGAGCACCAGCTCCTTACTGCGGACGGCGCCGACTGACCCTGCTGGGAGATGTCCTGCCAGCACTTTGAGGGACGGGAATGTCGAGTGTGAGATGAGTGGCATAAGGAAATAACATATATTTGAGAATCGCTGTCACTGTTGGATTTGAATCAGTGTTTAATGTTTAAACAAAAGTAACCTTTTCCTTCCAAACTGCCCAAAGGATATGCCTCACCCCTCCCAGCAAGGAGTAACGTCCTTGTCATTGCAGTAAGCGAAATGAAGGGAGCTGGGCAGAGCCTGCAGCAGGCAGGGGCCCAGTAAGTCCAGTTCAAGTGTGCTGCTGGATGTAGCGTCTGAGGGACGGCAGCAAAGCCTGGCCCGCTCCTCCTGTGACTCCCCCCGGAGCACAGCCCTCCCAAAGTGAACCCCAGCCGAGCCCAGCAGCCTTCCTGGTGGCTTTTGTGAGGCCACTGACTTTTCCAGCATCCACAGGGCATTGATGCAGCTAATTAGTGTTTAATTAACTCCGCCCATACAGGGAGCACAGTGCAGATGGAAGGTCAGGGCGGTGTGGTGGCCAAAGGGGTGCTGTGTGGGGAGCCATGGTGGCAAGGGGGCAGGACTGGTGCTGCTGGGGGTCCCTGGGCAGCCCAGGGGAGCAGAGCAAGGCCACGGCTCTGGCACAGGAGTGAAGGGAGGAGGTGGCACCTGGTGAATGGCAACTCGATTCCTCTTGACAGCTTCTGCTCTCTCATAAATAAAGGGGAAGAGTTTTGTAAGCAATAGCCCCAGGCACTGTCCCACGCACACTTCCCACCACAGAATAAAGTGAATGTTGCCTGAGCTTGGTCCCTGAGCTGTGATTGAGGGACAGGGGCTGGATTTGCTGGTGCCTGTTGTGGTAGAGGGGGAGTGAGGGTCTACGTGGAGTGGCAGCTTCCTGCTTGATCAAGGGTTCATTGTGGGGATGGAATGCTCTGTGCTGAGAGTTTTACTGTTTCTGGGGAGAAAGACAAAGAAACAAGAAAAAGCCCTGAAGAACCATGAAGATCGGTAATTGTATTTCTTTTCTTTCACAGTATGCATTAGAAAAAAAAAGATCCCATTTTCTGGAATACTGTCCTCTTTAAATTGGGAATGAGCACTGCATGGAAATTAACCGGCTTGAAGAATGTAAAACATGGTCATAAGGGAGTAACCACCAAGAACAGCAGCCACCACCGAAAGGCCCCTTGTCAGGAGCACTGTGCAGGCATAAGCCAGGATTAGACTTTCCCGCGCCGAAACGCGCAGCTTCGGCAGACACGCTGTGCTCAGCGGAGGGGGCGCCCCTTCACGGGGGTCGTGCCGCTGACCTGCCACCACGCTGTGTTTGTGGGGTTGTGGGTTTGCAGTTAGTCCTGCACGAGTCCCACTCTCAGAGCAGGTCCCTCGTACCGAGAGCCAGAGGTTTCTCTGAGATACGGATGACAGTGTACAGTGTACAGGACTAAAGGTTAACACCCTGCTCAACGTCTGTCCTAGCTCCTCCTGCCATGTGTAAATGTACAGCCCAAGGGACTAGGACGCTCCCTGAGCTCTGCTCTGCTTAGGTACCGTCTCCAGCCTCACACTTCCCAGGCTGCTTGAGCGGGACACTTTGCCAGTAAGCTCTGCATTGCCGTGCTGCCCCACAGCCATAAGGCTCTTAACAGCATCCTTCCTCATGCAATCGTTTGCAAAATTAAAGATGCTCTTTTTCCTACACGTTTTTCTGGTCCCTGGAAGCCCTGGGCCAAGCCCAGGAGGAGCGAATGTGTTGCACTGAGGTCTCCACACCCCGCCAACACCTGCCGAGGGGTGCAGCACACAGCAGACCCCAAACGGAGCTCCTCAGAGCAATGACATAACTCAGTACTTATGGCAAGTACAGTCACCTTTGAATTCTGGAGACTAGCACAGATGGCTTTGAAGAACCTCACAAATCTGACAAGGTTACAACTGGAGAAAGACCCAGACAGGTTAGGAATATACAGGGTACTGTGAACCGTTGGGTACGTAGGTTTATGCCTGCCACTGTCTCAGAGTCAAATACACGATAAGAACCCTGCAAAAAAGACTATTTTAAACGCTTTTGCCCTAAGATGCCTGTTTAGAGCTGATTGTTTTGAATTCTAAGTATTTGTGTTGCGAGAGACTGGAGTTTTTCAAGACAGAAGTGACATAGAGGAATGGAAACGCTAACAGGGCACGGGGCGGGCGCCCCACCAGCGACGTTTCCATTCATACATGGAAGTAATTTTGGGATGCAGTCAGTGCTCTCCGTAAGAGCTGGAAAAAGAAACACCCACAAAGCAATTGTTTAGTGCTGAAGCTAAGCACAGTACATCTTAATCTTCTCCTCAACCACAAGCCAAGGCACTGATCCCCCCCACCCCGATCTGTCACAAACTCCTGGTTACCCTCAAACTTACAAATTACTGAACACATTGTTCTGCTGAAATAGCAGGAATGCTTAAATCCTTCCACAGCCAGTTATTAAAATCTTAAAAGTTCCAGTGCCAACATCTTCTGGAGTTGTTGCTTAGTTTCCCGAGCCAGTACAAAAAGAAATTTACATCAGGACAGAGTCTTATTTCAGTAGAGATTCCCCCGTTTTTCCCTGTTTCCTTTCCCTGCAACTGTCAACAACTGGACCTAAGCGTGACCCTCCCCTGAAGAGGTTTTGGGGCAGGCGTTCAGGTCCAGGCTCAGTTCTGTTCTGTTTGTGTTTCTGTTATTTATGAGCTGTACATTTCTCTGTGTGTGTGCGTGTGTGTGAGTGCGGGAGCCCCGCGCGTCCCCTGCCCCGGCCTCGGCGCTGGTACCTGGCACAGCAATACCTGGATCCCGAGAGGTGCTGCAGCACCAGAGCAAACCCCACTGTCCCCAAGGTTCTGTCATCGGCTCCACCTCCTTTCTGGTTCTTGCGCTTTCTACAGTAAGAGGCTGTTCTAGTGCAAACTCGTCAAAGTGTAAACAAAGCAAAAACACTCCAATTTTTATCTTAATACAAGTCTTAATATTTTTTTGTAAATGTTCTCAGTGTTTACTGTACCGTATCTATCTCACTAACAGTTGTATATAGTAACTTACTTCTGGTGCTGCTTATTCGGTCGGGATTTGGCTGTAGCTCACTGCTGTGTTGGAGAGGTGGGCTCGGGCTGCCAAATCTGGATCCAGACCCATGTCCCGATTCCAGCCTTCTCCCTGGGGGATCTGAGGGAAGGGAGCAAACCCATGGATCCAGATTTGTGGTGGGCCCACCTCAAAGATTCTGTTTTAAGAGTTTTGATTTGGGGTTTTGTTAAACTGTAGTGAATGCTCCTGAAAAAATGAGGGGTTTTGTGTGAAGGGGAATGAGACAGACTGACCAGTATCCCAAGGTCTCTGCAGACTGTAAGTATCATCATTCTGGACATTCTGGCTTCAGTGCCAAAAGCTGGGAGGGACCCCAGTCCTTCCCCATGCCATCTAGTACTACAGTGTACTCACCAGCCCCTTTTGCACCAGTTCAAGCAAATCTTGCCACCATCCAAAGAATCTGGTGTCACTTTGCATTGTCATTTGAGTCTGGTTGGTTTTGTTTTCTGCTTTTGCAGCTGTAAAGCACTGATTGCACTGTGAGAACACGTGGAACCCTCTGGTCTGGGAGCCAGTCCCAGAGGCTCCCTGCTGCAAGGTTGCAGGACACAGGCTCTGCTACCCTGAATATTTCTAAAGGGCAAAGGGACTTGCTGGACCTCAGTGAGGTGTCACAGGCTCTCCTAGGAAAGCAATCAGCAAACAATCAATAATTCCCGAAGTTCAGATAGCTCGTAGGCCTTTTTCTGTTCCTAATGTCCACACCCAGATGCAATAGAGAATGTGCTGACATCTGTTCCGTGATTGACAAGGAGAGGATTTTCAGTCACAGATGGCAAATGCACTGAGGTGTTCAGCCAGGAGAGCCACAGGCTGTGGCCCAGGGGTCTGATTGGGAAGGGGCTCATTCCCCTCAGTGATCCCAGGGCAGGGGGAGCAGCCCCAGGGCAAGGCCTTTCTGACAGCAGCCTGTAACCAGGGGGCCCAGCAGCTCCACCACGGTCCCTGCCCTTCACACAGCCTTGCCTGGAGACACAAAGCAAAAGTCCAAAGGGGAACACCTGTGACACTGTCCTTGGGTGGACACTCCGTCCTTCCCACCTGCAGTGACTGCTGGGGTCACCTCCTCCCAGGGGTTTGTGTTCAAAGCAATCCGGGCCTGGGACCTTGTGTGGGGCAGAGCCACGGCCTCACGGCCACAAGGAGCTCCCCGCAGTGGCCACAGGAAGGGACACTCCCTGCCCATCCCTGAGCCTCAGGGCCATTTCAGAGACTCCTCAGCAGGAGGCTCAGGCAGTGGCACCCGCCCTGCTCTGACCCCCGCACAGAAAACTGCTGCCCTTTCCTTCTCCCTTCTCCCACGGGGGGAGGAGCAGGAGGACAACAGCAGCACCAGAACATGCAGCTCATGGGCCTTCCAAACCAAATCCAATCCTGAGGGCGTTGCACAACATCCAGAAACAACCACGCTTTGGAAAAGGGTGTCACGTTCAAGCATTGACTTTCACAGATCACCTGAGCTGTGACATTGCTGTAAATGCCATGTGGCTCTGCATCAGCTACCAGTACCCCAGAGTGCAGCCTCCATGTTCACATATTCCTTTATCATACATCACTGTGTCTTAAGATATACCTCTCTCTGTATATCTGCTTAGGCTGATACTTGTTCCTGATAAGCAGTCGCTATGTTTTATATCCTCTTATAAAGAAAAACAAATCCTTTTTTGTAAGTATGTTTAAAAAACAAAAAAGCGAAGTGGAAGTGTTTGCTGAATCTCCTTCAGCTCCTTTTAAACTATGTAATAATGTACAGAGAAAGTTGTTGGTGTTCAAAGAAATGATGTGGCTGTGCAATTTATGTACATTTGCAATTAGAAATATTAAAGATTTATTTAGATATTTTACATAAGTGCTCCAGCACCTCTACTCAGTCATTTCCAGCTTTTAGAGCATCCTGGCACATGCCACATGCACACACAAACCTGTCTTATCTGCCTCCCCAAAGAGATCGTTGAAATTTGCTCCCAGTAGTATTTTAGCCCTGGCCTGGCTCCACCACTTTCCCTTCACATGCTCGGGGGGTCTGACAGCCAGGCCTGCTGCTGCCCCCACCAGTCCTTACAAACCATTCTGCCTCCAGTAAAAGTAGCAGAAAACTTGGAGGAAAGTCATTAAAACCCTGGGCAGCATCAGCACCTCTGCTTCATTAACATCATCATAATTAGCTCCTCCGGGAGAGGTGGAAGACAGGCTGGCTGCATCGAAATGAGTCGGGAGATGGAGAGGACCTGTGGCTATTCCTGAGCTCAGCAGCGCTGGAGCCTGGCTGGGAACTGGGCTCCGCCCAGCCGGGACAACCCTCCCCCTGTTCCTGTCAGGAAACCGGTACCTGCCCAGAGAGGGAAGGCAAAACCCACCCAGGCCAAAATCCTCTCCCAGGGCTCAGCCATTCCCCTCAATATTGGTGGTTTTGAGAACTGAGAGAAAGAAAAATGCAGCCCTGGAAACACAGAACATCTCAGAAAACGCTGCAAGGAGGAATTAGTCAAAACCACCTTGACTTGAATAAAACCTCCTTAGCGGCTGTTGGGCTTCATTAGAGCAGAGCTGAATTCTCAGCCGAAAACACCCAGAACGTCTCTGTGCACTTGACAGCTCTCAGCATCTGCGGCTCCGCAGCCCCGCTGCAGCCGCTCCCAGCGGGCCCCGGCAGACGGGCAGGGCTGAGGGAAGTGAGATTCGGATTGCAGATCAGCAGCCAGAGCAGCCACGGGAATACGGGGCTGGGAGGCTGCGGAGCGCAGATGCGTTTGCTTGAGGTTTTTAATCTGGAGAGTCATTTTAGCACAAGACTCATCAGCAATAATGATGTTCCAGTAATTGCACCCTCACAAGTACAGGGTTTGTTCCGAGTTCAGTAAGTGAGAGTCACTGGCCCGTGAGCTGCTCCTGGTGCCAGGCAGCGCCTCCTCAGCACAGCCCAGTTAAGAACCTCTGGCAAGGCTGAGGTGGGGCAGCCGTGGTCCCACTGCATTGTCCCGGCAAAGCCGAGTCCCCCAGCAGCAACTGGCAGCTGGGAGATGGCAGAACTGGGCATTTCAAAACAGGCAAATGCAAGAATCCTGCCCACCACAACTGAGGACAAAGCAGCAGCCAGATCAGTGGCCACTGACAACTGAGGAATTGACAGCACTAAACCAATACCTGCCAAGCTGGGGCATTAAGGGCACAAAAAGCCTGTTTGTTTCAGTGGGAGGGAGGTGCAGGGATGAGGCTCATACCTAGGGAGGGAAGGCACAGGAGCAGCTTCTGTCGGCTCCTCCATTAGGTCTCTCTGACAAGCTTTTTTCCCCTCACAGCTTCCCAAGCCCTTCACAAGCAGTCAAGCTTCCACTCCACTGCAGTGGGTGAACATCAGCATCCTATTTTTACAACAGGGATGTGCAATAGGAGCACAACTTTCCCAAGGCCTCCCAAAAGCTACAAAAGCCAAACAGCTGATTTTCCTCCCCCCCAACCTCTGCGTGCAGCCATCCCACGCACGGCAGCCCAGGCTCCTGAGCAAACATCCTCTGGAGAAGTAATTCAAAGCCAGGCAGTAAACAAACCTCCAAAGCCTTGGCCCCAGAGACTGGAGCGCAGCCGCTCCCTGCCAGAGTCAATAATAACAGGGGAGCAGAAAGGAAGGAGCTGGAAGAACAAGAGTCATTAGTGGAAACTTGTTGTTTGTGCTAATTAGATCATTATCTGGAAACTGCTATTGATGTTGCTATTTTAGCTCCTGCTGCTGTTCACAACTTTATTTTGTCCATGTCTATTGACTGCCCACGCTCTTCTGCATCCTGCAGCAAGGGCCTGTGGTGCCGCCCACAGCCAGGCCAGGATGGAGACGGTTTGCGTCCCATGCCAGGCAGCACCCCCTTCCCACCGTCACCTCAGCACCTGCAGTGTCCTGAGACACTCAGGAAAAATATTTTCCAGCTTTTTAAAATGTTCCCTGTGCTACTATTGATCTTAGACAGTGGATCGTGTTACTTGGTTATTAAATAGAGAGGAAGAGAGAGAAGGACTTAGACACGTGTAGGATTTCTGCCATGTCACACCTGACAGCCAGCTCAGCCCTCAACACACAAATAATATTGATGCAGGCCCTCATACATGATCAGATTTCCCCACTGGTGGTATGAGCCATAATTAAATAAGCTTCACCATTTGATTTTTGTGCTACATTATCAAGGAGTGAAGCCTGAATAACACAGCTCCCAAGCTGATTGACTTTGATTTATTACAGTCACTACCTACTCTTCCTCCTGGAAGCCACAGTCCCTCCTCATCCTCTGAGCGAGGAGAGCCATGTGCTGGGGGACCTGGGCTGATGGGAGGACAAACATGAGACTCAAGACTCTGCAAACCACATCAGGGAGCTAGGTTTGCCTCCAAACTCACATTCTCCCTTTCTCCTGCTTGTTCACCAGTGTATCTGAACCTGACCTGCAGAAGAGCTTTTGTATCCACTGATGAGGCAAGGGAAGGGGGAAAATTGCATCACATCACCATAACAGGCTTTCAATTTTGTCTTTTACTGCAATTTCATACCACTTTTACACTACACCTGCAGTAAATTCAGCAATGACACAAGTGAACTTAATTCTGCCATCAGAACATTCATCTGCAAAAAACATTCGTCTCCCACAGAGGCAGTCGAAGCAGAGGGCAGGGGACAGGGTGTGGGGACACTGTCCCCTTCCCGGGCCATTGCTGAGCGCACGGATGTGCCACACGCTCCCGGGCACTCAGGGTGGTGCCAGCAGGCAGGGAGAGCACTGCGCCCTCCTGCGAGCACTCACTGCCGGTCCCCAACACTCGCTGCACCTGGGACAGCAGCGAGGACCGGGAACACCGGGAAACCTCAGCAGCTGGCGGAGGTGTGAGGCCAGGCTGCCTTCAGCCCCCTCGCTGAGCTCTGCTTAACACACTGCCACACCCCCCCGCTGCACCGCGAACAGAAACGCGCTCGAATAAATCACCTCCAAGTTAAAAGCAGCCATTAGCTATTAGCAAACACCGCAGGCCTGTGGGCCAGGGTAATTCAATGTGATATGCTTGGGCATGCAAGGTAATAGGTTCCAGCTGAATACCATGTGATACAATCTCTTCAATGGGAGGTTAAATGAGGCTGAGACAGAGACCAGATGGATTTAGCTGGGTAGCGCTGATGATTTTGTGTGTGTGTGCTTAAGGTGAAGTGAAGGTAAGTAAGGCAGAAGTAATCCAAGAGAAAAGCACGAGCTTTTCTCTACGTGCGGTTGGGGAAGGGATAGCGGGAGGCTCAGGACTTCATCCTGCTGAACAAACCAAGCGAGCCAGAGGATGCTCTCAAGGCAGTACAGGTGGAAACAGCCAGAGAAAAATAAATACTTTATCAATTTCCCCTTATGGAGGAACAACCAGAGGGCAGAGCGAGACAAGTCAAGCGTAGCTGGGTAGATAACACCTCACTGCTGATATTTCAGCAGGAATTTGGAGCCCAAACGCCACCTATCCTCCACCCAGGACACCTGCAGCAGGCAAAGGGACAGACCCAGTGTGCTCTGTCAGGCTGAGGTGTGGGAGCAGTGCCTGTCAGTGTGGCCAGAGGAGGGGCAGCTGCATGAGCAGTCAGCACCTAAGAAAATCAAGTGCTCAGCTTGTGCTTGGAGCAGTTTGTTCTTGCTCAGGTGCGCAGCAAGGAGCTGTGGGACCCCTGCGAGGCACAGCCAGGTGTCTGCAGAGGGAGCAGGACCTCTGAGAAAGCAGAGGAATTCCTTCCCAGAGGGCGGGGAAACCTGGCACAGGGAGCCCAGAGCAGCGGTGGCTGCCCCTGGATCCCTGGGAGTGTCCAAGGCCAGGCTGGGCGGGGTTTGGAGCAGCCTGGGGTAGAGGAAGGTGTCCCTGCCCATACACGGGCTGTGATGAGATTCCCCATACGGAGCTGTTCCATGAAGTGCTCCCAGCTCCAGAAGGCTCCAATCAACCTCGACAACGACAGGGACGGGAGGTGGAACAAAGCACAAAGCGCAGCACCTACCAGCCCCTTCGCACTCATCTCCACGGGCTACTGACAAGGCTCAGCCCGGCACAATGAGGGGAAACACCGGACATCGCTATAAAAATGTCCTTATGGAAACGCCCCACGGCACCGGGGTGTGCACTGAGACCCCGCCGGGCCCCAGGCCCGGGCCGCCCCTTCCCTCACGGCCCCTTCCCCCACGGCCCCGGCCCCAGGACGGTTCTGGAAACGCCGGGCTCTGCCCGCGCCCGGGACCCTCCTGGGGACATTTTCCTGCGCGGGGCTCTCGGGGAAGCCCATGGGGCTCCATCTGCTCCACAGGGAGGATCTGACCGAGGAGTCACCCCACGGCTCTGCTCCGTGAAACCGAAGGGCACCCCGGGCCCCATCACGGCCCTGCAGCAGGGCTGAGCACAGCGGGGCTGGGCGGGCCTCGCCTTCCCACAGCCGCAGCACAGCCCTCGGTGACTCCTCACGAAGTAGCGCAGGTCGCACGCCCCGATCACCCCAAAATCCCCGCCTGACCGAGCACCCAGCACAGGGAAAAAAAGTCCACCTACCCCGCCCGGCTCGGGCTGCAGCGGGACGCGATCGCTCCTCAGCGGAGGCTCCAAACGCGGGCACGGCCCCGGGCGCCGCCGGGCGCTCCTGAGGGCACCGAGCGGGTGCAGGCACTGGGCTCTCGCAGCTGCTCCTGCACGGGTAATTAGCGAGCCCTCCCGCCGTTCCTATTAAGGGAACGGCCGCAGGTGTGCGGCAGGACCGGCCGCGGGCTGTCCAACGTTCCAGAACGTTCGGCACGGCCGGGCCGGGTCGGGCGGGACAGGGGACCAGGAGTGTCCGAGCCCAGGGCACACTGTGGGGGACTTACCTGGAACAGCCTGGTGCAGAGAAAAACACAAATGCAACAAGGAATCACTGAGCGAGTCATTCAGGGCACATTCAGGCTGCACACAAGCCTGCAGGGAAGAGAGTTGAAATTCTGGACTCATTTGCCTCAAATTTTCGTTAGATGTTGTTTTATTCTGATTTCTACCCAGAGAGGAATACCAGACCCGGTGTGTCTGATAACAAGGATTTCACTGGTATACAATATTCATATCATATTATGTCATAAATAGAATCATGAGTGCAGTGCTGTGATATTCTCCGAAGAGAATAGATACAAAGTGCTGTTAAAAATCCAACGCCTTTCCTGTATTGTTTCTTTAGCTAGAGAGGTACCTCAGGATTAACAGATTATCAGTGCATTAGCATTCATATCCTGGATAAAGAGTCTCCGGTCATTTGCATGGGCACAGACTGGTAACTTAAAGGCTCTATGAAATTGGATGCTAAATAATATTCAGAGGAAATTGAATTAGACAGGAGGGAAGAGAAATGTGACTGCCATTAAATCTCTAAAGTACATTCCTGGTTTATTCCCTCCCTCCCCCCGAGAATAATAGGGCATTCAATTTTCCAATTATATAAATACATGAACACTGGATTACTAGAGGCAGATAATTGAATATTTTGACTATTCTACAAGGGACCCTTCATATTTGAAGTGGGAGATGAATAGGGCGTGCAGCCTCAGCCTGTGGATGCACCAGCTAGAAAAACCTCTATTAGATCCAGAGAGTATAAAGGTCTCCCATAGAGAGAGAGATCTTATCAGTGTTCAATATACAATAGTTAATTTATTCCACTGATATCAGGGTAAGTTATACAATTGCAAAACTGGGCTATTTTGGGCCACACATCGTACTGCTTCAAAGGTGCAAGGAAAGGCATTCGCAGTCATAGCATTTCAAATCCAACTCCTCTATAACTCTGTCTTTACAGGACATCAATCATGAGATGAGAGGAACTGTAAGCTATTTTCCAGTAACACACTGCCAATCGCAAGACAAATGTCAGATGTCACAAAAGGAGAAGTAACCATTTCTCAACCTGTGAATGTCTTCAAATATATTACAATGAAAGTGTGAAAAAAATGACCCTTTCAGCTTCATTTGTTCTGACAGGTGCCAGACCTTGGAGTTCAGCATTTTATCTTCATACTGCAATAATCCTTACAACATTTGAACAAGGCTGAGGGCAGTGGCATTAGTTAGTCTACAATTGTCCTCTTATGTACAATACATAAAATTTCAAAGAGTCTGGCCACTGAACTAAAAAAGATCATCTACTACTATTTTATTTGTGTTACAGAAAAAGATAAGGAGAAGGGATGCCCACATCTGAGATGAACACATGCTGGGGACTCGTTTTGTGTGGGCTCAGCCTGACTCCTGTATTGCATTGCCATGCTGCTATTGCCACTTGGGGAAAAACACATGCTGCTTAAAACTGAAATCAGGAAAAAACTCTACAAACATTCCCTGAAAACTCACTCAATACTGTGTATGCGTTTAGTTCCTGACATCCAGCAGGTGAACTGCCCCTCAGTGACACAGCACGTTTCAGGGGCCACTGGAATATTTTGACACGGAGCTCAGGGCACGTTCTCCAACCTAAAGCTCACTGCCCATCTTACAGCTTTGTAATTTCTGAAAAAAGATTTCCACTAAAACATAAGCCAAGTTGTTAACATTTAAGAGTAGAACAAAGGAGGAAAATCAAGCTCAGATGTAGCCATTCATTATTGTAATAAATTGAAGACCACTCAAAAGAATTTCACTCAACTGCCCTGAAGTTCCAAGTTATTCCTGTCCTTCCAGCCAGTCTCATGTTCTGCTTAGCCCCCACAAGAAGTGTATGGTCATGGAAGCCGTGGGTCATTTCCTGAAAAATAAGACCCCTCTGTACAACTCCAGCAGTTTTGACACAACATCCTTATATCATCCTTAATTCGTACAGAGTTACGCTGTTATTTACGGGAAAAACAAAGAATATGTGCAAAGTCAAAAAAGATCTGCTCTAGATGTTACTGCAGGTCCCAAAAGAGTAACAAACATGCAGAAGACAAATAATAAGCAAACCTAGAATGCAGTTAGTTTAGGCTAAAGTCAGTGACAGGGTTGGTTCCACTGGAATTTAAATGACCTCTTAAGCCTTTGCACTGTACAGCTTTCTGCAGAAGCAGTGCTGAATCCCTGAAGACAAAACCACCACTTGATTCACCAAATTTGACTTAAGAAAGTAAATCTTTTTCTGTGAATAAGTGTGACCTTATTGGCTCTGTGGAAGCAAAAGGATAAACGGTTTTAGTTCTTCTTTAAAAAACTAACAGTACTTGTCATGGCAAAGACATGTACAAAGAAGTAGAAGCCAAAATATTCTTTCATTTTTTCAAGACTGACTTTAAAAAATAAGTACATAGACATTGACCAAATCTGTATTGATTCCAACATGTACAGTCCAAGCCATGGAAAGAAGAGAGTCAAGGCCTGAAGTCTGACCACAAGTGTAATTCCAGATTTCAGTTTTCCAGTCTGGTATTTGTGACTGCAGTTCCTTCCTTGGTTTCTGTGGCATGTCCTGTGCACTCAATGCAGTGTAATTCCTTTGACACGAGTGCAGCCAATCCCATGATGCTGGTTATCATCATCCCCTGTGCTTTGGTCCTTCTCTTCCACACACCCAGGATGAATGCACAGTTTGTCACAGGATGTGCACAGTAAATCCCACAGAGAGGTGAAGAAATGGCCATTGCCAGGGTCATTATTTGAAAAGCATAAATAAAAAATCCAGCTGAAATAAACAGCTGTCACTCTGCAGTGAGGGGATCCCAGCACCCATCTCTGCTCCAGGAGCACACATACCTGGCTGGGATTAGCTCCCGGTTCTGTCGNCCAGGCGGCACTCGCACAGCTCCACCAGCGACGACACCTGGTCGTGCAGCGGCCGAGACTTGTATTTCCTCTGGGCCAGGCAGAAGAAAGCTTCCACAAAGGCTTGCAGACACATTCCTGCAAGGAGAAGGTGAGAGATGGGGAGGGCGGCATTTCTCGCAGCCTGCATTCCTGAGGGATAATGCTACAAGGCCAAATGTGTGTGTGATGGGTGTGAACACAATCGTGCTAGTTCACACCTTTTCATTTAAATGGCAGCCATCTGGAATGCTCAGAAAGCAAAGAAATGGACTGTCCTCCAAAGACCAAAGGCCGAGGGTTTGTGTCACACTCACTGGGCAGGGTAAGCCCAGGCTGGGTCACAATGGGTGACATTCTCCAGCACTGAGGCAGCTTCTGGCTTTGCACACCTCAGCCTGGAATCCAGAGGGAAAGTGGTACAGCGAGAACACATTTTAGGATATCACACTATCAAACTGATGTAGTATTAGCCTTGATTTCTGCTGCCAAAATTATTAAGGTGAAACCAAATGAGACACACAGTAACATACTGAGCATCAAGGAAAACAATCCAGCAGGAGAGAAAAACAAGTTTATGTCGGCAGCTGAAAGGAGTCTTTTCAATGCTGTATTTTTAGAGATGGATCTGACCCAAAAGTTCACACCAATGTGTTATTTCAGGCTGTAGCACTGTGAAGGTAACCCCATTACCAAGTATCACCTTAGCAAGATGTGAGTTTATTTGCAGCACTACTTCCTGCACAGCCTGTACCAGGTATGAACCTTTTGAAGGTGAAGAGGCAATTTTTTTCAGTCATACCCAGCAACTCCACAATAGTTTCCACTGAATGAAAAACAAACAGCTGAAGAGTGCAGTGCCAAAAAATGTCTCTGCTATAATACAACTGCTCTGCCCCTTCCCACACAGAAGTGCCCTGCAGAAGGCCCATGCTGCAAGGATGCTTCTTCTCCTGTTCAATCACATCTCACTAACAGCACATTACCAGAGCCAAAGGGAAGAGGAGCTGAGTATTAACACTAATTATTGTATTTAAAACCTGGAAGTAATACCTACTCAAATTCTTAATTAAGACACCAGACCCCAATTGGTTGTGCAGAATGTCACAAGCTCTCCCAGTTTGAACATACACTTAAGAAGATTATTTTAGGATGAGATATTGAAAGGTTTGGGGTTTTTAACTGTGTTGGCTTATTGATGCTGTAGGAAAGGCAGCCTGGGGTAATATGACAATTCTCATTACATTCATTACATTCTCAAGTATAATTTCTCTCAACCAAGGCTGCAGCTGGGGTCGTTTACGATCTTGGCTGTAAAACAGCTTGCAAAGGAATTGTTGAGTTATCTGAAAGCAGCAGCTGCCAGCTCAGTAAATTATTTTATCAGTCACAGTGAGCTGCAGGCAGGGAAAGCACCTCTGGGTAGCACACACACACTTTCTCCCCAGAAGTAACACTCATGTGAAGCGTATTATGAAAAAAGTTAGAAGCTGTTTTAGAACAAGAGAATCCTGCTTGTCTTGGTTGCAGCTGGGACTGGGCCAAATATGAAGCCAAAAGAAACAGGTGGATAGTTTGTGTTTTAATACCTAAAAAGCATCTGGTTCATTGACACCATACACAAATCTCTCAGTTTTTAAAAGCCTGAAGATTCAGTTGTGTGTCTGTTATTTTTGTGGTGAAATTCTACCAGCCAACCAATGTAAGTGATTTATACCCACCCTGAAATGTTAAATGCAAATACTCAAATTTTATATAGCTGTGAAACTGAGGTGACCCTCACGTACCTAAAGCAATACTACCCTGAGGAGTAACTGCCACAGCACTAACCAAGAGAATTGGTTGTGTATGTGCATGCCTCAGGTGTACATGGCTTCTTCCCATTTCTATCAAATGTTTGAGGTGTACCTGAGCCACTAAAATTGAAAAAAATAACCCCAAAAGTCAATTTATGAACACAAACCTGGGTTACCGGATTCCTTGTGGTCAATGCCCATGCTGTTCCACCTCCTTGTGATATCAATATATAGGATATCTACAGCAGCCATTGAAAAATTGCTGTTACTCAGTTTACAGTTTCTGTTAAAAAGAAACAAAATGAAGAAGAGATTCTCGTGACATCCAAACTCCCAAGTTAGGAAAAATTCTGCAAGGGTAACTTGCAGGAGAAAAGTTTACCCATGTCATGTGTACAGAGCCACTGTAACGTGCTCAGTCTAATAAAATACACACAGCAGAGGGCAAACAAACCAGCATTCATTAAGTGCTCCTATCTGAAAAGAACAGGCCCAAACCCGGAATATTTCAATTAAAAATATGACCTGACTGTTACACAGAGCTTTCTCCCAGGGTATTGCCAGTACTCTGAGGCTGTAAGAGAATGGAATTAATTGGTGCACTGCAAAACCCACCACAAATCTGCACAGCCTATCTGCACGAGGCAGAGTTTGCACAGAGAAATACCCTTTTATTTGTCTGACTGATCCTGTTTGGAAAGGGCTGAGGAAGCTTTCAGGCACAGCCCTGCTCCTCCGTGCCTGAACACCGACAGGATTTGCCCTGGTGGTACCGAGCACTGCATGGACAGCAGCTCAGGATGCTGTGGGGCTGTAGGGCCATGGGGCAGTGGGGCTGTGGGGCTGGCACTCTGTGCAGTGTTGATCATGGATGGAACAGGCCCTGTGTCCAGGATTCCCAGGTGTCTGGCAGCCCGGCTGCCACCGCTGCACGTGCCAGAGAGCTGGCCAAAATTTCTCGCCAGAAAAGAACCAAAAAAAAAAACCCCACCCCAAACTTGGATAATTGAAGCAAATCTCACTCCTTAGTACCCTCAACAGAGTCCCTTAAAATAGAGTAACTCCTCACCTAGATACCCCAAAAATTCCCAGGCAGCATCCAAGCAAGGACTAGAGACACAGACAGTGGTTCCCTTTTAGCTGCTTTTTTAGAATGAAAAAAATATTAAAGGAGAACAGCTTTTGATGAGCCAGAATTTGGGTGGACAGTCTTTGCAAGCACTTGCCAGCACATGAGTCCCACTCATGCACCATTTTATTCCTGAAAAGTGATACAACACACAGAAACCTGACCTCCCTTCTGAAATGAACAGCAATAACAACTCTTCAGAAAAGGGCCTTATAGCTGGTATACATGCTCTGGGAGAAAATAAACAAAAATATCTGCCAGTATTAAAAAGTTTAACCTAACATGCATTAAGAAACTGCAAATGCTATTTCATTGAGATATGGCAATTTATCTGACTATTCCTAAAAGAAAATGTTGGCATTTATTCTGTGTTCCTCTGACAAATGCCAAAATAAGGCTGGATTAAGCTACAAAAAATACAGAACTGGATGCAATCCTGTGCTGGGCTGTGGATAGAGCAGATGCCTTCAGACATTTTCTATATATCGTAATTTGTATAAACCAAGTTGTTTTATATTCATTCCTGAATGCTAAATGCATCTGCATAGAAACAGGATCTGTGTTTTAAGAGTACATCTGCTGCTGCTGCTCATTTCTTTTGTCATAGTCAATGAAAGACAGAAAATGAGGTATTTGTACCATGACTAGAACAGATATACCCATAAAAAACAATGAAAAAACCCCTTCCTAAATAAGAAGTATGTGAAAAAATAAATTGAGTTCCTTGACATTGCAAGGTGCAATTTCACAATGCAAATCCTCCCTGCACCATCAGGAAGTGGCATTTGGGAATCCTCCTGCAGCCCGGGGCAGCCAGCGGTGCCCCCACAGCCGACAGGATCACATCCAGTGACCCAATTCCAGCTGTCACTTCCTCACAACGATATTCCTGCCTTTACTGGGAACGTGACATGTTGACCAAGATGGCAAATTGTATCTGCCAAAGTATCACTGATCTGCTGTCAAATAAAGACCCAGCTTCCTTGCAGACACGCACTCACGGGTCAGGCATTTCAGGAGCTTGGCAAGATGAAAACGTGGATTTTTTTTGTAACAGAGCAGGCCCTGGCTCCCCCTGGCAGGGGCCGTTTTCACCCCACTGACCTTATGAAGGTGCGGAATCCCGTGGGGCCCAGTTTGGTGGTGCCCTTGACCCCGAGGAAGCGGATGAAGAGCGCGGCCACCCTGTCCACGAGGCGCAGGTAGCTGAAGTGCTTGGCGTACTTGGGGAACACCTGCTTGAGGCACAGCGAGGGCAGCGCGGCCTCCGGCTCCTCTCCTGTCTCCAGTGCCTGCTCCATGCCCTGGCACCTGCAGCACAGCACAGGGGTCAGCCTGGGGGGACCACAGAGCTCATCCGCCCTGCCCTGCAGGGACACCGCCCGCAGGGCAGGATGCTCGGGGACACCGAGCCACTGCAGTTGGGGTGGCACTGTCACAAAGCACCTGGCCTTCTAGGACTACTGCTGCAAAGTGTTAAAGGAATTATATCCACACTTATATTCACTGAAGTTGAATGTCTATAAATGTGGTCACTGTTTTTATAAAAGCTTAAAGTCTTTAAAAATAAACAACAATAAAATAAATAACCTTAGGAAGTGCTTTGATTATGTTGCTTTTTGCTGCAGATAACAAAGTAGAAAAATAATGTTATTTTTGTCATTAGTTTAGTAAATCTTAGTTATTAGTTTTAGTTTTGTTCTTTCTTTCTTTTAGTTATTAGTTTTGTTCTTTCTCATGTAAGATGGGATGGTGGTGTCACTGCCATTGAACACCTGCCAAAAGAGCAAGGGTATGTACAGCCAAACAACAAGCACACACGCTTCTATTTTTAATCTTAAAAAGGTCGGTTCATGAATTTAAAAATTCAAATCTTCAGCCAGTTGAACCAGACCTTGACCAAATGTGAAACCTTGTACTCAGTAGAGAGGAGGTTGTGCTGTTTGTAACACAACTCTCATTTTAATGATGCCTGGAAGGCCCAAACCCTTTCTCATTCTAAGTTCAACAGTGTTTTGGATTGTACATTATTCATTCATCATTAATGTTTTTAGTTAAAAAAATATAAAGTTTTACTTTAAAAGGCGCAAGCAGAGTTGAGGATATTTCATTTTTTATAGCAAACACTGAAGAGGCTGTTAAAGGAATCAGCTTCAGAGCTCTGAATTCAGAGCCTTGTCCATCCTCCCAGCTCCCTGGAACGGCTCAGGAACATCTCCTCCTCTGCAGACCTGCAGCTCCTCCACAAAACACAGCCCTTCCCTGCTGAACAGCAGCCCCTGCAGTTTCTGAGGAAGAGCTTTAAAAGGGGTTGTTTTCAGCCCTTCATTATTCAGCCTCCATCACCACAGCAATAAGAAATGTCACAGAGAGAACACCCAGAGCAGAACCAGTGCTGTGGATGCATCGTCACTGCTGGGAGTCACAGAAGACTCTGGCTGAGTGGGAATGGACACAAATCATTAAAATATCTCTGGTTTGGTTTAGGGTCATTAAAAAAAATTGTATTTTGGTCAAAGAAGAAATATTCTTGGATGCAATAAAGCAGAGGCTTTAAACTACCACCTAGAATTTCCTGCTTCCCTCCTTTCTATGGAGAAAAGTCTGCAGCTGTCTTTGAGGTCATGGATAAAACTCAGAACCAGCATCCCATTTCAGACTTTTACTCAGAAAGCTCTTAAATCCATGCTTCTTATTAGAAAAGTATTTTACAATTAAAACCAGCGGGTTTTTGTATGCTATTGCATGTCTCATTCCTTTCCACTTATATATTAGGAAAGTCTGTAAAATATTTAAATCAGAACAAGAAAACTTAATTTAATCTTTATTGCCAAATGTTGTACTTCCATTTGGTAAAAAAGAAAAAAAGGGAATCTACTTCTTAGTTTGCTTTTGCAGGTTAGGACTTTAATAAAGTTTAATGATTTGTTTTCGTTCTTTAGCTCCCCCTACAAGATTTCCTTACTTTTCCTTTTTTAAAACACTAGAGCCCAATTAATACCATCATACAATTTGAATTACAGTGGAAGATATATTTTGCACTTTTAATAAAACTCAGACTTTCCAAAGCAAACCTGCACAAGGGCTTGTCTGTGTCTGCACTCTGAACTGATCCACAGACCTGCCTATTCTGCACACTCACCTTCCCTGATTTACACTGACTATATTCAGGGTACAATTGCTACCACAGACACTACCTCAATAAAAGTTTATTTTCTGTATTATTCACACACCTGTGTGCCCACACCTCAGTGTGGTCTCAGCATGGCTAATTAAGACAAACTGCCTGGGTAGGTCTATACAGCCAAGTGTGGTGCCTGTAAATCCAGAATTTTACTGTGAGTGCATATTTTCCAAGGAGAGGGCGCACAGCCCATTTTTTGCCTCAGCACTCACACAAAGTGCTCTCCTTGCAATGCCCATTTCATGTTCTCTGGCGTTTGGCTGCCATCTGCCAGAGCATGAGGGGCTCAACTCCCCAAGGGTCACCAGCCAAAGATCAGGATCAGCAGCTTCCCCAGAGCAGAGCAGAAGGAAAAAGAGGGGAAAAACCAGCAGAGAGAAGGAGAGAGGATGTCAAGGGTGCAAGAGGAAGGAGCTACAAAGAGCAGGAATGCAGCTCCAAGTCCAGCAGCAGCGAAAATGTGAGGGGGATTTTCATCTCCATGTCTACCTTTAAGCTCAGCAGTCAGCTGGAAAATAGAAGAGCACTCATTTTTGGGATTTCACTTGTCACAGAATCATGGAATAGTTTGGGGTGGAAGGAACCTTAAAGCCCATCCAGGTCCATCCATGGGCAGGGACACCTTCCACTGTCCCAGGCTGCCCCCAGCCCTGTCCAGCCTGGAACTCTCCCAGGGATGGGGCAGCCACAGCTGCTCTGGGCACCCCGTGCCAGGTTTGGCCCTGAAAACCTCACGGGCTCAGCGAGGAGCTGCCCTGGGGCTGTGGGAGGGGACCAGGAGCTGCTCATCTCCAGAGAACCCTGCCCAGGGTCCCTCCATCAGCTCCTCTCCCACGGGATTTCCAGCAGGCAGGGGAGGAGAGGGAAGCTGAGCCCCACTCTTTAAAACTGCTCGTTAGAATTAATTGTTTTGACTGACACAGCTGAGTCAGGCAAATGAATGAAAGGTCAAATATAAGGTAATGCTTCTGTTGCCACACAGACAAAAAGCAAAGCTTCATTTACATACTAATGTCTGACCTCGATACATTAGTTTCTCTAATTCTGCAGCTTATGAAAGATCACTCTTTAGAAATGATCAACTGTGGTGCAGCTTTAAAAAAAATTAAATTTTAATAAAGCTTATGGAAATGACATCTAAGACTACTTATCTTTTACACATGATTACTAATTTATTAATGTTTCCTCCATCTATGTTTTATTCCTTTCTTTCTGACCAGCCTTAATCTTTATGCAAATACAAGTTGCTAAGGGACAAACAAATTTGCAACTGCTAATTAAAGGCTTCAAAATTTGCAGCATTTTGTACACTTGTATATAAAATTTAGCTGTCAAATTCAGATTAAAACGGGGTAAGAATCACAATATTAATATTTCTAAGAATGCTTACTTGGTGTATTTTACATTTAGGGCATTGCTAGAAGTATAAATTAAGCAATTCCAGTATCAGCTTACAAGTGCTTACCTAATAAAAGAAAATATTATGTTCTGGATTCTGAAGCTATAATTATTCCCCCAGCTGAGCCTCTATTCTCCAAGCAAGGACTATGTTAACATAGTTAAAAGCAGAGAATATTTTGCATGACAAATCTGTCTGCCCACCCATTTATCACCACAGAATATGGACCTCCCAACGAAGAGGTAAGTGTAGGAAGGAAATACATTTGTGTGCTCATTCACAGGAATAAATCATTTAGGAAACTAAGGCCAAGCCAGAGCAGTGTCTCTGCATTATCAACCATTCATGAATTTGCTTTTGTGAAGTAATCCCATTAGTTTTATTTTCACAGAGACTTCCAGCACTCCCAGGATGTCATAGCAAGCAGTTTCATGGTTTCTCTGCATGTTGTGTGAGTAATCAGCTTTTGTTTTGTTCTGGCCACTCCTGAGTGTCATTTAAGAAAATGAATATTCATCCCCTCTTCACCCTCTGGCAAAGTAAAAAAACATCAGTAGCACAAGAATTTCCACCTTTCAAAATAATAATATAGTTGCACAAGGATAGAAGTATTAAAAGAATTTTAAACCCACAGAATAAGATTTTTTACATTATGTTAGAAAAAGTATGGCTCCTACATAGGGTTTATTCAACACTTTAGATGATGCTTTGAGGCAGGCAAAGCAACCCCAGTAGAGTTCCTATTTCAAAGAGCAGAATCAATCAGATTAAATAGAAGGATTGATAATCACCACAGTGTTGGCAGACAAGGAACTTCTGATCACACCAAATACATTTTGAAAACACAGCAGCTGTCCTGTGTCTGGGAAGCAGAGAATGCTGAAAGCAGAATTTCCATCTCTCTCTGAAAGAAAAAAACCCTTGCAACTCAGTGAAAGAAATAAATTGGGTAAATCACCTCAGTGGACTTTAAACTTCACCTGCAGGTTCCAAGCCTGACATGGTGTCCCTGAGAAGGGCGAAAGACACGGAGGGCACTGCCTGTTTCAGAGAGCTGCTGAACACAATCTAGGTGAATCCATGGGTAAAATGTACTCCATAGCTTTGCCATTTGCTTAAGAAAACCACAATAATTTATTAGGCTGCTGGGAAAGTGAAGCCCAAGCCCGTGCAGCCTGTCAGCAGCATCACAGCAGCTCCCACCCGCAGCACCCGCCCGTTCCGGGCTCCCGTTCCCGTCCCTGGAGTGCTTTTTGTGTGCCACAGCCATCAGTCCCCTTTCTGGGAAGGATGGTTCACTGCCTCTTCAGATTGATGGATTTATTATATAAAAATAAACACTTCTCATTAAAGATTAAATAGCTTTTGGCAGGGAACAGAAGCCTGGAAAGTTTTGCTGCCTCGCACAGTGTTAATGAGCGTTTCCAAGATGTACAATCTTGGCGTGGATCCTGCTCTGCTCCACACCAGGGACACAAAGCCACGGATGGGAACATTACTGACATTTTCATTCCATATGCAGAGACGTCCAGAGCTGTGGTTTGATTCCTACAGCCCACCCTAATTCATAGCTTAAATAATTAAAGGAGAAATGCATCTGAGGAGTCTCAGGTGCTGAAAAAACCCAGCTATTTCCTAATTATTAATTGAGACTCTTTACTTCCAACTTTCTCCTCTTAAGAATAATGGTGGTATCATTCTGCATTCACTACAGATTTATTACTCTTAATGTATCACAAGTAGTGAATGCTTATGTTATTACCTGCCAGCTATGAGTGCAGCAGAAAATATGGCATTACTGTAATGAAATAATGGATAAGCAATGCAAATCCTGCATCCAAAGCCTTTGTTCCACTGTAGCAAAAAAATTATTACAGAACAAAGATCATTAAATATAGTCCCAAATACTTTATTTTCTGTGGAGGTAGCTGTTATTATTCCAAGTAGATTTATTTGTGTTCACTATTTGCTTTCAAGGTACTTATGTGCCTCATTATTTCTCCAGAGTTTCTTTTGTTTCTTTAGAAAAGTGTGCTTGAAAAATAATAATGCAGGATAGTGCAAAGGCAAACCAGCTGTAAAGCTGGGAATACACTGAAATTGGACCACCAAGTGTTTTACAGCAAAACAGGGAAAAAAACAAAAAACCAAAACCCCAAGATATTTCTTCCCATGTGGAAATTATTCTTCGAAAGCAATTGTGCTTCTGCTGGGCCAGAAAAGGAGCTTTCCCCGTCATCCAAGGGAGCAGAAAGCAGCAGTGCAATTGCATTTTATCAGCCTTAATCCTCCTATTAAAGCAGGTGAATTCTCATACACAAAATAACACTCCTGATGATTACACTGCTATTAAGTCATGTGACTTCATGCTTTCATTTTGTGGCAACTGGGTGCTAGGCAGTTTTATTGCTTTCTCAGTGTTTCAGAGACGAGAGACCAATTATGACTTAAAAATAAGCCAATCAACTCTCTTGCTGAAAGATGACTTGCAGCAGAAGTTAAATTATAGAGAACATCACTGCCCCCAATACATTAATTTCTGTCACTCTGTCACTGTAAAAATTTACAGCAGATATAATCTCTTTGAAGGGGGATCAAGTCATAGAAAGTACGAGCCTAGTTTTAAATAGAATTTTAATTTTAATGAAAGCTTCAGGGAATGATGTTTATGCTGCTTATCTTTCATACCTGGTGATTAACTTAATTTATACTTAATGGAAGAGGATATTTCTAATCCCCAGACAGGCTCAACATCTGTCTGTGACTGTGTTTTTGGAAGCCTTAAGCTGCTTGTGATTGATGTAATAAAACCAGGATCCTGCAGAACTGACACCTGAAGGATATCAGTAAGAGGGAAAATGTTATTTTTCTGCTCAATGCCTCTGCTTAAGTCAAACCAAAATCCAAGCACTTAATATTGCTGTCCCTTAAAAGCCTGCTTTGCACTCCCTCACCATTATTTGAGTTTGAACAGGGCAATGAGCAAACAGTTCTCAAGTATGTTTATGATCCAATATTCACTCATTATGTGCAGTGCCTGAGACACGTAACTTTCTGATGGCCTAAAGCTAATGAGAATAATAAACTCATGAGAATAATAAACCTACTGAAAAAAACCTGCGAAATAATCTCCATTTTTTCTTCCCTTCTCATGCCATTTATTTAAACCCAAATATTAGCAAAAACAAATTTTTGCATTGATCACATAATTGTGACAGGGAAAAAAAGTCTTGAAATGTAAACATCTTGCCAGAAAAAGATAAAATTTTCAACTTTGTCCCAAAAAATCACAATGCTGTCAAAGAAAGAATAATAGGTATTTCCAGCTGTCATTTACATCCATGTTATTTTAAATTCTAGTCCTTACAAGTAAGAACCTTGCACTTGTGTTCAGGGATACAATCCGTGTGTGCACATTCATTTATTCCATTTCCCTCTATCTGTTACAAGTGTGTGATGTGGCCCAGGAGCCCCTCTCCAAGGAGTGATTTGTTTCTTCCCTGAGTGAGGTGATGCACCTCAGCCTGCCCTTGGCTGATCAATTGGTTCTAACATCTTCTAGGCTGCATGAAATCTGATTTTTTGAAATCAATTTGTTCACGGGTTGTGCCATTCCTGAGAGAACACAAAGTGCACGACTCAGGAGCCACATGAGGAACTGGAAGATGGAACTGGAGACCAACACAGTCAATTCAAGGCTCCCCCCAGATATTTTTTGCAAAAACTACCAGAGTTGGTTGTAGTTTTAATTACACATAACACGGACATTGTAAAAATGTGAAGGAGACAGGTAAGAAATGACATTTTTATACCATATCCACATATCCCTGCTGTACACACAGACATAAATACACACTATACAACTCCAATTTCTATTTGTAGTCTAAGCCTGTACACTTATGCTACGAAACTGAAGCAATTCAGTATAAGAGAGATTACAGAAAATTAGAACTTATTGGAGTTTACATTACAAAGCAACTGGGAAAATTGATTTAAAGGCAGAGCTGCTTCTGTGCAGCGCAAACACTCAAGAAGGTGAAAGGGAAAAATGTCAAATTAAATACACATACATACTTCATTTTAGACAAGGCAATTAAGCTAATATTCTGAAAATCAAATTTCATTCAAGAAGCATTTAACTGCAGATTAGTAATGGAAATTGTGCATATACAAAAGCCAGGAAAGAATCCTACTGTCAAGAGTGCAGCAGAATCACTGCTCCTGCAGTAAGAAAACCAGATTATCTTAGCAAGCTACAGGCTACCTAGAGGTGAAGATGATTTTGCTGATAGCAGAAACTCAGCTCAAATGATTAACATATTGAAGTGTCAGGAAAAAACACTTTGCACTCAAACCTAACTATTAATGCCCTTCCCTGTATGAACACAGAAATTCAGTGAACCCCCCTGGACACACACAGATGTTGCCTTTAAGACAGGGGGGAAAAAGTGGTTTTAACTTCAAACTACAACAGCTTTCTTGTATTGAAAACTAAAGAGGAAATTACAGGGGTTGGACTGAGATGATCTTTAAGGTCCCTTCCAGCTGACTCCACCAAGCACTTAAGTAAACACTTCAGTAGTTGATGAATAAGGTCAGAATTGCTATTGTTTTATATCCTATCCAATGTAACTGGAGCACATTTCTGACCATATTTAACCTGAATTTTCACTGGTTTCAGCTGAAGCTTCCCGTCAGCAACGCCCGGATACAGCAAACATCTGCTTGCAGCACAGCTCCCAGGGATGCTTTGAAGTCCTGCTGACTTTATGGTTTAAAAAACAAAGCAGAGCAACACAAAGCAGCTTGCTGTGTTAGAATTCAGTCAGAGCAGGAGCAGGCAGCACAGGAGCTCCAAGATCCACAGGGCAGTTTGGGAAGGAGGCTTGGACAGCAGAGCTGAGCCATGGCTGCTGCTCCTCCTGCCCCAGCCAGAGCTGCTGGGACAGTGCTGAGGGCACAAACTGCACCTAAACCAGGCTCTCCTGCCACCAAAACTCACTGACAATCCCCAGCCACATACCTGAGCCCACAGATGTGTTCAGACCTGCTGCCTCCACGTTCATTTTGATGCCATGTGCAGAGATGAAGCAGCCACCCCTTTATTCCTGACCTCCCTTCTTTTTGGGCAAACTTTGGAGATTACAGCAACTCTTGAGGCTACACTACAAAAACTAGAGGAAAGTGATATATTTTTCCTTTTCTCTGTATTTTATCACAAAGGCTTTCTTTTTATGTAAAAATCATTGTAAGATGGGAAAAGGCAAAAAAAACCCACCCCTTCTTAATGATCTACGTATAATATGGTGTGAATATCTAAGAGATGTAATTGCTACACCATCTTTTGATGCATTCAAATGTTTGGAGAGTTCAGGTTTTATGGAGACACTTGTGACAGGTCACATTCCTCAGTTCCTCTCCACTCCTTCCTCTACTGCTCATGAGAGAGAAAAAAGAAAGGAAGGAGATGCCAATAAGAACCTAATTAGATTAGCTGCATCTCAAACCACTGTGATTCAAGTGTAATTGGCCAAAGTCGTCTCCATTCCAAGCTGATAGCACAGACCCAGAGTGGGCTCACCCCAGAGCCAGGGGCACTGCACACACCAATTACTGCCACAGCAACCACGGCCCTGGGCCAATTAATTCCACAGTGCTGGAAAAGAAACCTTTTCAAATCCTGCATCCCAGATCAGCTCTTGTCCATTAAAATCTCCAAATGAGCTGGGGCTGTCATCAGCTCACTTGCTCAGTACACTGTAAGCACTTCCAGCTGTCCCTCAATGTGGGGTCATTGCTAGAGATTCAGGAGGAGCCTGGCTTCACTCTGAATGTGCAGGTTCAAGTACAGCCTGTCCAGTCAGGGTGGAGTGCTTGGAATACAATGTGGGAGCAAACACGGACCTGCTTGCAAAACTGGGCTGTGAACAACAGCACTTTCTGCAGTGGTGAAGGCTAAAATAAAAATAATCATAATTTCATCTGTATCTGTACAAGGGATGTGGTGTTAGCTATTTTAAGAGAAATATTATTACCCAATTTTAGTCAATTAAAACATTTCAGATTATAGCCACTTAGAAATTAAAATATTTATCATCAGATTTAATTATCTTTTTTGTGTTGGGACTTCTGCCACAGCACATTCAAATTGTTTGCCAATGTTCTGCCCTGAGTATTGTATTTTCTGTTGGTGTAATACAACATAAGTGGCTCTTAAAACCAATGTGGAACTATTCTGTCAGTCAAGCACTACCAGATCCTTTCCTTTACAGAGGGACATCTCACACTGCAGTTCATAGAATTTCCAATAGGGCCTGTCCTAATCAATAGGAGAAAGGTTAAATGCTCTTAAGGATGTAGCAGATAAATAATTGGAAAAGCAAGAACAGAGAGCAAGGATCAAGATACCACATCTGCTTCACAAAACTGAAGAATGTCATTGAGGCAAGTTCTTCTTGAGCAGGATGAGAAATAGCAGTAGAAATAAATACTCTCAACTACAGAAAAACCAAGTTAACATTTCAGTAATCTGAACTGAAGGAGCATTGACAAACAGCACATTTAAAAGTCTCCCTCACATGTCCAACTCATGCAAAGCTGCCCGGGCTGATGTAACAGACAGGAATTGATAGTGGAGCTGGCAGAGTGCCTGATGAAGGACTAAAGCAGAAAACCCTCCAGGAAAGAGAAAGGGGCTAATTCACTGTGCTCCAAAGGGCTTTGGCACAACCAGCCTGAGTATGAACGCTGGGTCGTTCTGACTGATGGAGAAAGGAATTGTGGCAGCCTCCAAAATGAACCAGAGGACGAAGATCCATCTCAGAAAGCCACATGTATGAGTTTATAGAGTCTCAGGCAGAAATCAGGCTTGGGAGTGAGGAGGTGGTGCTTGAGAGGCATTTGAATAGCTGCAGACATGAGCAGACTTGAACGTAAAGGGGGGCAGGAATCAGCCCATAAAGTCAATTAGCAAATGGAAACCCAAACACTGGCACTTCCATAGCTGCCTTTATTACATGCTGATTTTGATAGGCACTAAACTCCCTCCATGTGATGCAAAAGGCACTGACAGCCCTGAGTAATGAATCCCTGAGGATCATAATCCAGTTGCTCACAGCAGTGGAAACTCACACCCATCACAGCAGCCTGGGAACAGCCATTATTTTCTGATCAGTGATAACTGCAGCCCCAGCATTCCCACCCAGCCTCTCCTCATGTCTGTGCACCGAGTTTCTGACCCTCTTCATCCACCCCTGTCACACAATCACAACCTTACAATGCAGATAGTGAGATAAACACAGTAATAAATGGCAAGAATGACTTTATCATCAACAAAATCTAGGCTAATCATACTCTCGAGACATCTCTGCACAGTGTATTTTCATTTTTCCATTAAACATGACTCTGACATCAGGGGAGGTTATGAAACTGAAGAAAAATATCTGGAAAATAAATGGAATACAGCTGAACAGGTGATTTCCTGACTTTCCTCAAGAAAGTACAAAATTTCTCCTCAGCATCAAGAAATTAAAAACAGCATTAGGATTTGGAAAATGTCTTTGGAACATACAAAAGATTTACCAGAAATTAATCCATGTTTTTATTAAATACAGATCCCATTCTCCTCCTAGAAACTATTCACTTTTTCCCCATCATGGAAAGAGCAAAAGTTGTGTAATCAACACAGTGGAAAAAATGACCCATCTTGTTTTGTGCAAGAAAAGAGGAAGATCTTTTGTGTAGCAAGTTATACAAAAAGCTTGTTTTGACTGAATTTCTTCCTAACACCAAAGGAATAAAATAAAAAAGTCAGTCTGACAGACATTAATATTTACAGGGTGCTCTCAGAACAGAGTGACATTAGCCAATGTTTGCATGCTTATCTTGCAAAAATTTGAGAGCAACCACATTGGGGTTCTTCCTGCTCAGGAAATTAGTTAATCATATTTGACATTTGCTAGAGCCACAGCACCCAGAGAAGAGAATTGTACCTGACATATTTTAAAAAGAAGGGGAAAAAAATAATCAGAACATCACAAATAAATTTCAAGGCTGGTTTCAAATGGAAAAAAGCACTGCAGTGGCAAGTACAGAGAATAGCACCCAAGAAAAGATAAACTAGCAGTGAAACAGCAAGGGCGTGATAGGTAATAAACCAAAAGCATTCAGTTTGGAGGGCACAAGGAATTGATTGTTTTTGTAACAGCCATAGATTAAATTACATTTCATTTCCAAAGTGTTTCAATTCTTTCTTCTGTCAGTGGCTATTTCAGAGCTGAATAAAAGTCATTTTATTACTTAGGGGGCTGCACCTTCATCATCTCTGGCAAGGAAAAAGCAGATTTTATTCCATGAGCAACTCATATTTCTAATGACACGCACGCCATAACGCTGTGATTTCTTTATCAAAAGAATAAAATGGCTCTTTTCTGTCTTGAAATATGTAAGAAACTGGGCATGGAAATGCAAGAGATCACACTAGGACACAGAGTAAACAACAGCAACCAAAATACAAAGGAGACCCTATTGCTGGAGTAATTAGCATTAATAAACTAGGGCATAAATATTTTTGACAGGACAGGAACGCGGGTCATTAGCATTTTTGGGATGATATAAATGTTCTCCCTATAACATGCTGAGCAGTCCTGCTCCAAATGATCCTCCCAGCTTTTCTTTACACCTCCAAACATCTGACATCCAGTGGAGAGTACACAGCATTTACATGAGACTGAGACTCCTTTCTGCTCCTCCAATCAATGCAATTTGAGGAAAAATAAATTGCTAACAATTAAACAAACAGTGAAACTAAAACCTTTTTACTACTATCAAGATTCCAAATTAGGCACAGAAAAATAGGAGTTTGCAAAGCTTTTTGAAATGGATTTTCTGTTGGAGGCACAACATACACAATGATTTGCATCAGTGATTATCTTAATTAAACTGCTGTTTACATAAGTAACGTTGATTTACTTTACATGTTGTTCAGTGTCATTAGACCATTCATTTAATTGTGCAAATTTCCTTTAGCTGAAGCCTTCTCCCACCTTCAGCAGGCTGTGAACAGCACCTCTGCTGTAAGGAGGGGATCCAGAGCAAGTTCAATAATTGCTGCACAGGCTTCAGACAGGGTTCAGTCACACAAAGCACAGGGGGAGCTCCAGCATGGCCTGGATGTTTGTCACCACCTACTCATCCTTAAAATCCATGAAAACAGCACTGCCACACAGAGCAAAGATCCATTTGTAAAATCACCTTCCATGGCATTTTATTAAACGTTTTAATTTCTTAATGATGAGCAAAACTTGAGTTCTGCATTATGTGACTTAAAACTAGGAATAGATGAGTTCTGCTGTGGAAGAAAAGCCACCATGTGTATTTAAATACATTGATCTGAACATGTATCACCACAGATTTTCTATCACTAATTGTTGGCAGTGCCAAGATAATTACCAGCCATCCCTGCATGTAAAGACTGGAGTTGTGTTGGAAAAAATAAGAGATATGTATGGAATGAAAAACTGATCTTATTCTGCTTAAATTCTTTTTCAGTATTATACACCACATGATAGGAAGGAGGAGAAAAATATCAAAACACTGTGAAGATGAGGGAAAATTAAACTAAAAAAATCCTGAGCTATTAATCCTTCCTGATAATGAAGTACTTCAGGATGACTTCTAAAACTCACTTTCATTTAGATGCCTCATTTATTTTAATCTGGGAGCTAATTAGAAGGAAATCAAATTCTCCACAGCAGAATATTTACCTGAGATGCAGCTCAAACTTCTCAGTATTTCCCCTGTGTGTTCAAACTCTATGTTATATATATTGCTAAAACCTTACTGAGATTAATGTCCGTGACTTAATTACCATCAAAACCCGAGTCTATAAAGCTTGCTGCAGGTTAGCTGTCAGAACAGCAATTCTTTCAGGTTTTTTTTTTTCTATCAATAGGCCAAGTTTTGCTCAGGAAATGCCCCACAGTGTCCCCAGCTCAGTCAAATGCTTGGAAGCAGAAGGGGTGAATGCCAGGAGGGATGGGCAGCTGGCACAGGAGTTCCTGCACTGCCCTGTGCAGGCTGGCTCAGGGTGCAAACACACAAATATTCATCTCCAAATCCAGTAACCAGGCTGCCCTGGAAGAAAAGCTGCACCACCGGTGAATCCTTGCTGTGCAGAGCCAGTGGTTTATCTCATCACCAGCTAATCCTGTTAGAAATTATTTAGCACTCAAAATGTATTGAAGAAGAATCCTCAGCTGAATGAGTCTTCCCCACACACTGGCATCCTCTAGCAATTTATTTGTAATTATCATTTGCCTTTTTTCCATATCTAACATGAAGTTAATGAATGCCTGACATAACTTCAGCAGAAAAAAACGCCATGACTAGTTACATAATTACAGGTTAAAAAATGATCTTTTTCAGCTCCATGCACTGAAGTAATCTTTAAGGGCAGAGGTTAAGTACGGGCAACACAGAATATAAATTGCTTTGGAAAATGTTCTGTACACTGACCACAGCAACCTCTCCGTGTGGCACTGCCTTTGAAGGAAGAGTTTGATCTCATAATAACATTGCAATAATACTTGGTATTATCAGTCATGTCTTGTTCATGGGCCTCTGTCTACAAAAGGACAGCAAATTTGCACTTCAAATCATTACAGAATGTGAATAACATTTCAGGTTACCACTAAGTGCCAAGAGAAGAGCAAAGTGGATACTTTAGCATGGAGGCAGAACTATGAGCAAGAATTTATAGGGAAAAAACAAAAAAGAAAAAAATCATTCTTTCATGTCTTCAAAGAACTGCTTAAAATGAAGTGTTTCATCAAAAAACAAGATATTATTCAAAAAAGAAGATATGATTTCTCTGCCTGATCTCACTACAGGCATTCCTCTGCTACCTGCTGCAGGCAGCTCTTCTCATTTCTAGATCATAGATTTAACTCTGTTTATTATCACAGATTAAGGAAGCAATTTTTAAATACAATATTCATACTTCTCAGCTCCAATGGGGCAATTCATTCAGACTAATTTGTGACTTTCAAGCAAATTAATACACAAATTTATGTCTCATTACTGTTTTGAATAAAAAATAGGCCTCAAGTAGAAGGACAAATAAATAAATCTGAGTTACTAAACTGTGATATTCCAGGGAAACTGGCATATCCTGGTTTACTATCAGCTTGTGGACCTTCTCAGGAAAAAAAATCTTATTTTTCTATTTATTGCAAGGCACTGATGCAAAACCAAGGAAAATCAACACTTACTGAGTTTCTTTCCTCTTCTTTTTCTGAGGGTCCACCAGCCTGAGAGTGTCTCTGATGACAGCAACTTTCACTTCTTCATCAACAGGGCTTGGGACATTTTCAAATACTCCAGGAGAAAGCTTCATATCACAGAGGATACAATTATTCACTACAGAACTAAGGGTGATTTATTCCACATTTGCTCAAACTTCATGCACTTCATCTATATTTTAAATACATGATGATGGATTACAGAATACTCCTTCAAGGATGCACAAATACCTTCTCATTTTTAGTAGGATGTTACAACAAATTTCTCTAGTAAACTGAAATATTAAAAAAGAGATTGTTGCTGATGTTATCATTTATATTATGTATACAAACATGAAAAAGATTATTAACAATCCCCTAAACACAATTAACGACTGCAGGAGATGGTGAATAAATGCATTTATGACAGAGATGATGGAGAGCTTTCACAATTCCAATAAGTCACATTTCCTATGTATAAGATTAGCAATGATTTCAAAGCAGAAAATTACAGAGAACCTTAGAGGTTTCATATTAGCAGACAGCTTTCATCTTTCAAACAAGGAAAAAAGCCCAGAAAATCCAACCTAAGCAATTTCATTCCAGTATCACATTGAGAATTCTTACCTCTTGCTCGTGTTCTATTCTCATGCTGGGGTTTGCATTTACTTCCAGTAACACAGGCTTCAAGTTTTTCATCAGGAGAATGTCAAACCCTAAAATCTGTGCAGAACAGGCAATATGTTACTCCAGTTCTACTCAGAGTGTTCTACAGAATGCACTGTTTGTCCATATGGCAACACTGAGGAGGAAGAAACATTTGAGGGGCAGAAGAGAAGCAACAGAAGCTCTGCACAGAGCTGAGCAAGTCCAGAAGCCACTGGTCCCCCATACCAATGACTCCTTTCACACCACCCTATCCCTGACACTGCATCTGCCAGCAGGGAGTGCTGGCACCCCTGAGGAGGGGTCTGAAAGCTGCCAGGATCAAACTGTGTCAGGAACCTGCAAAGCTTCACTTCTAACTTGTACAAAGTGAAAATTCTCTGCATCTGCTTAGGGCTGGCAGTAACACAGGTCAGGAGGCTGAGGTTTGACTTGGGTGAGGAGCTCTGAGCTCCCTCCACTGAGCAGCACCATAACCAGAGAAACCTTCTAGAAAAGGCATTAAACACCCAGAAAATTAACCTATGCATAGAAATAACTGCATTCCTGGCAGAAATTCCAACTTACCTGGAAACAAGTTGGCCCAGGCTTTCCTGCTGGTATGTCAGACTGATAGTAAACCTTCAGTTCTGGTGTCAGTGCAATAATTGTTTTAATCACCAATGAAATTATATCTGACCAGAGCTTTTTGACATCAGCTCCTCTGGAAGACAGTCTGCACAGAATGCTTGAAAAAGTCCTCTTGCTGCCAGTGTTCACACTTGCAGAATGGATGAAATTCCCGCTGTGAATGTTCAGTGAATAGTTGGTTAAGTGCATAAAAACCTGGTGCAAATTTTTGAGAGTGGGTTCTTGATAGGGCTCTGTACAAAACCTAGAAAGTCCATCTTTGGCTATGTAAATCTCTAGGGGTTCTAAGGATTTCAGCAGGACGTAGAGACGGATATCAAATTTGAGTTTGTCCACGAGCAGGGGTTTGCAGATGTACTCCTGCACCACGGCGGGCCGGCTGGGGATGGCCCCGCTCAGCCTGATGTCGCTGGGGTCTTTGATGAGGTAGATTCCATCCCCCTGGCAGCCCCCATCGGGCTTCACAATGAACGTGGGCTTCCAGGAGGGATTGCTGTCCTTCAGCATGCGCACCTGGAAGGAAAAGCACTCCAGTGAGAGGCACCAGCTGGGGGAGGGAAGAAGGGCTGGCACTGTGAAAGCCAGTAAATAAAAATAAATAAAAATAGCATGATCACATCACCAGAGCAGTAAACACCATGCAGAAAAAGGCAGAAGATGAACAGTGCTGACAAGCACAAGGAGAAACAAAAAGGCACATAGTACAGATAAAAGGTCATTTTATTTAACAATACATTGTATAAATCATTTCAGGAACTTCTTTTTAATGTTCTGTTCCAATTTACAGAAGGAAATGGGGTATATCTCATGAGATCCATTTTAGTAGTCACTAATGTATGTGAAACTGCAAAGTTAAACTTTCATGCTGCATTTTGAACAAGTACTGACAAAGACAATCATTAACTTAAGGAAAGGTGCATTATTTATTGAGGTAAGAATGCCAGTACTACCAGAAGAAGGAAAACTGAAGTAAAAATTTGTCACTAACAATATGTTTTTCCACCACTGAAAATATTTCACCATCAGATACCCATTGTTAATAAAACTGGGGAATGCTGGACCATGTACAGGTGTAACTGTGTCACTGACACATCTGCTGAATACCAGAGCTTTTGTGTTATGTGCCTATTTCCTGCTACCTAAATAAATTCTAGTTTATTTGTTACTTTTACAGCAAAAGTCAGAACTGCAGACAAGGAGATGCCTCAATCAGAAATGAAATTGAGAAAGAAAGCAGCTGAAGGAATGCAGGATGTATCAGCAGGTTTATCAGCTACTGATAGGATTCAGAACAGTAAAGCCCTCAAAACCCCTTCCTTCCAAAACAGAGGGATGTCCCAGCACTGACCACTCCTTTCTGCACTCCACATTTTAGGGCCCCAGCCCTGCAGCTTCTCTCCCTCTCCCTCAGCCAGGCACATGCTGGACCCAGTCAGAGATCTGGTTTTACCCTGTGGCTCACCAGCAACAGCTGGAGACCGACTGTAAGGAGCCTGAGGACACAAAGAAAGAACAAATCAGTGTCCACCATCAGCCCTGGAGAATGAAAGAGGAAAAATCAGCCCACAGGAAAGGCTGAGCACAGTCAGATCACTGTGACAGCAGCAACCTCTGCAGTAAACATCAGGCTGCTGACCCCCAGGAGAGGCCCAGCTCTGTCAGCACTGACATTCCCAAGGCCTCAAGGACGTCTGGCTCCACCCTGCCCAGTTATTTATTTCACTGACAGTCACACTGTGAAAAGCCTTCCTACCAGCTGCAGCAGAAATTCAAGATCCATTATCCAGACTAGGATTTTCCTCACGGACAGGTGTCACACTGACTCAGTGACAGATCCTTCTTCAAAATAGGTCACTCTGAGGGATAAAACGCCTCAGTGGAGGTCAGGCTTACATAAATGGCGTGTGGATAAATAGATCCAAGTAGATCAGCAGGCCTAGATGAGCAAAGAAGGAAAGCAGGATTTATGGCCTGGTCTTTTTACCACTATAGAATAATCTTCCCCTGATGTGACATTACCCTGCAGAGCAGAGGAGTTCTCTGGTTTGCTGCTGTTGAAGTCAGCACCTCAGAGAGACACCTGGTTAATCTGAGCCCTCAGGACCAAACCACCCTGCTGTGCCTCCTGTTGAACACACAAAGTGCCAGTCGTGCCCTCCTGGGGCAGCAAACAGTGAAAAACCTCTGTGACAGCAGGAGGAAGGATCTGCCCCCAGTCCCACCTGCTGTTCACCCCTCAGGCTGCGTCTGCTCTGCTCCAGCAGCACTTTTCCAAAAGAGAAGATGCTTTCCAGAGACTATTGCTGAAGATGCAGAAGAACCTGCCCTTCAAAATATTGCACTCTAACAATCACTGGTCTCTGCGATCTCTCTTCTCTGAGAATAGAAAGCGTGTAATTTTCTCCATCATTTTCTATTCCATTTTTAATGGCCTAAAAGGCCTGGATATTATTCAAGCTTTCTAGTCCATCAAAACCTACACATGGCAGATGAAGATAGGCTGGTGGGGAAAGGGGGAATCGTAATCCAGAGTCAGTCTCAAGTCTGTTTTTCAGCAGATTTACTGTCTTGAAGAAAACAGATGGTTTCTTGATCTTCAAGGAAATTCCCAACAGTCGTCTTCAAATTCTCCACAATCCCCTCAACTATATTCTTTCAAATTCTCATTATGAGGGGGCTTGTCCAGACTTAGAAAATTCAGTCGTGTAGGAAAATGAGTTTATATGCAATGAGATATTTCTGGTCCTTCTGACAGAAGGAAATTATCTTTAAAAAACACGTTAACCATTTACAGTTAACAGCAACAGAAGAGCCTGGTGAAAATCTGCAGGTTTGGCTTTCATGAGGAAACACAGCAGGCTGAATGAATATGGTATTCTGGGGAAAATGCATATAATGGGCTATAAGATCTGACAGCACAAAGACTGGAATATTCATGCCTATGCCTAAAAGGTATCCAAAAGCTGAAAACCTGATTAAACCACTAACAATATGCTGTGCTGGAAATTAGACCATCCAAATTAGATTCTTATTAAAAATTAATCATACTGGCCTATTCATCATATTCACAGACAACACAAAGAAGGAAGGAGGAGACCAATCCCAGTCCTAGTTTGAATCACAAGCCAGTTACTCTGCAGAAACTGGAATTTCATGTTAGAAATAAGTCCTTAGCACACATTCCAATGGATTCTTCCCTGCTAGTGAAGGAGCAATGACTGCAGCACCTGAGAGATTTCCTTATCTGTAATTCATCTTTTGTTATAGTGACATGTTAGGTACAAAATGCTTTAGAAAATAAGAAATTGGTGAATATTGAGAAAAGCTAAATATATATTTACTTAGGAAAATGAACTTTTAAGCCCTTGATGAAAACACCTATCACCATCTCATTTCAACATAACATTAAGGGAACTACCTTTTTGTTGGTATTTCCAGTGTGAAGCTCATCCACCACAACTCCAGTGCAGTTTTCTCAATTACTGGCTTTTAAAGCACAGAAGATTAATATTAGATTGCCTGTAGTGTTTTCTACCTGAATCTAGGTTTATGGGGAAGCTGACAGCATTTGATTCCATTACTGATAGATATGTATGAAAAAGTTCACTATCATGACTTACAGAAGTGAGGCATAATAAGGATATTTGAGAGTGACATTATTTTGAAATGTTGTAATGCATCGAGGGGGGACAGGAAGATTTAAAATCTCAAGGAATTTCTTCTTTCAATAATCGTTTCTATTACAGGCTGAATCTCACAGGTGTTCACTTCTCATCCAGCCCTTTGCAACAAAATCCTACACTACAAACAGCACCAAACCATCTTCTCATGTCCAGCCTCCAGCTGCACTGACACAATTTGGGTTTTGATAATTAACACATTCCAGAGTGCTGCAGTTCCTCCAGGGACATGTCTGACATGCAGGCACCACCAAAGCTCTCCCCACTCCTCTGTTGTGAACAAGCTGAAACGCAGACTCACAGAGCTGATGGATTTGGCAGCACTAGGGCTGCAAAGCAAACAAAACCACATATGAACAAATAAACAACAGAAAAGACTGGAGAACTCCTGCTGAGACTCACCAAACTGCAAGTGAAAAGTGCTCTGAACTTTTTATGGCTCACAGGGGGGTTGGAATGTTTCGGGTTGGATTTTCCCTTGTTCTGGAGGGGTTACACTCCAAACTTGCGTTAAGTAGAACACAAACTCTTACAACATCAAATATAATGTTTGATAACAAGAACCATGCTTTTCTCCAACACAGATGGAACAACATATGCAAAGGAAACTCCTAGGAGTGTGTTAGTGGACATCTGTTCCTCTTGGAACACGAGCGGCGGCGTTTGCAGCGGGAGCAGCGCAGCGCTGGCTCGCAGTGCCACCTGCTGCCAGCTCAGTGTCACCTGCTGCCAGCTCACGGTGTCACCTGCTGCCAGCTCACGGTGTCACCTGCTGCCAGCTCGCAGGGCCCAGCGGGTCACCCGTGGCCCGGCCCGGCACTCCCAAAGGCTCCAACCCACCCCTTCCGAGCCGGTGCTGCTCCAGCTCTCCTTCCACCTTCGGGTCTGACAGCAGTGACTCACTGGAAGAGTAGCCATTAAAATATGTTAATGAATTCAACTGGATTATGGATACAGTAATTAGCTAAAGGGTTGCACCCAGTACAAGATACTAAAGTATCTTTAGTAAAAATTATCTTTTACTAAAGTATCTTTTACAAGTACTCTTTAGACCTAAGAGTCTGCTAAAGCCCAGACCTTTCTTCTCTCCTATTTCCAAGCAGAGCACAGTCCAGGATGCAACAACACCCTGGGCAAGTCAGACAGGGTCAAACAAACACATACAGTATTTTAAAATATTTGTAATAACAGAACCAAACACCAACACACAGCATCACTCTTTCAAAAAAAAAGCTGAAAAAGAATGGCATTTTATTACATTCTGAATATTCAAACAAACAGCAGCTTGACATGAGATGATGTGAGTGTATTTAACAATGGAACAAAATGCTCTTCAGAAAGGTTTAGGCCACGTGGACAAAAAGGATTTCAGTGCCAATGAACCTGGTGAAGCACCACACTCCCCACACTGCACTGGAACCTCCAGAGAAAGGGCTGATGCTTCCACCAGGTTCAATTCTCAGACACCTCTCCTGGCACAGCAGAGAAATAGATTTGTTTTGAAGTTTATTCCAGAACATAACAAAGAAATCCAACATCCAGACCATGACTGACCCCAGGCAAACAGGAAAACACGTTATCCACAGTGCCCAGGTGTGATTTTAAATAATCTGGTAGGTCCAGAAGACTAAAGAATGCCATGGATACAATATCCAACGAGTTACATTATTCTCAGAGTAAAGGTTAAGTACCTCAGCCACAAAGAGGGGCAGTTCCTCTGGCAGAATCCAGGAGCGAGGGTAGAAGTTGTACTCCAGAGGAAACAGATCCTGCATTGTTCTCATGGCCCGACTCAGGGTGATTTTCCGAACCGTCTCCATCATGCCTGGGAGGAGAACAAAGGGACAAAAACCCACCCTGAAGTCTCATCCTAACAGCAAATGTGTCATTTTAGAGCACAATTGCTCATCCTGCTGGGAAGGCTCTCTGGTCATTACTTCAGTAAAGCTGAACATCTTTTGAGATTTAAAATCTGACACAATACTTGTGGCATTCCCTGCCATATTTACTATTGTATGTGTTTCTGTATAATATTAGAAAAACTAATTCTCAAAAATACAGCTCAGAATAAAAGACAGCTTTAGTCAAATATTAACTAGTGACTTTGCCATAATCCAAAATTATTTTTTCTAATCTATCATTCCAGGAATAGCTACAAATGTAACTTAAATGTAATCAACTACTTCGCGTTTACTTTGCAGTTATCTAAGTATCTGCATCACAAAGAACAGGTTATTTTATGAACAGCCAAACAAACATTTGCTGAAGTCTTTTGTCCATTGGGAACATGACTAAAAAGCTATTTTTATGGAAAAGTTTCTGGTAAAACCCTGCATCAAATTAGCACAACATTCCTGGAAATCAAGAATGGCTCTGGTCTGATTCCCGTGCAGCCACCAGGTAGAAACCAAAATACTGACAGGTAACGTTCACCTTACACCAATTTAAACCATCAGCATCCCACACCTGAGTGGGAATTTCCCTCAGGCAGGAGAAAGTCGGGGTAAATAAAGCCTGGAGTTCGATATCTGAGGTTCTTATGCTCACAGCACTAACAGCAGCCATAAATCTGAAGTAAAGGGCTTAGATAAGTCAATACCTAAGCTTTTAGCTCTTATTTAGAGAGATCTCAAGAGGGATTAAATGAGAAAAAAAAGGAGCTTAAAAAAGTAGAAGAGTCATCATAAGATGAGGACTGACATGAACTCTGCAATATTAAAAAATCCATTTAAGGAATTCTGCTTCGAGCTTCTCCCTGAGATAAGCCGGAGTACGAAACAAAACAGATTCTTTCCACTTTGAATCCAAACCAAATCCAGAGATACAGCACTGTTATCAGTGCCAGATAACACACAGTAATTGCATACTTCACTTAAATCATAGCCTAACACTCTTCTCTTTCATAACTTTACGTATATGTAGTATTCTTCCCAACAAAACCACTTTCTTTCCAAAACAAATTTCAGTTCAGAAACTGTTCAAGACACCTGCTTTGATATCCTCACCCCTCACCAAACCCAATGCCAATTAATGCCAATTAATTTGGCATTAATATGCCAAATACACTACCAGCTGATGAGGCAGATAATTCATGTGAAAAACCACTATAACACAGAGCTAGGTCAAACAACGCTGTTTTTAAAGCATTTAAACTGCAAGGAGAAGTGAGGTACCTGGGAACTTGTTGACTTGCCCTGAGAAGATGTTGTTGTCATGGAAGGACACCCCGTGCCAGTAGATGTCACACGGCAAGCGGCGCCCAAAGGGAAACTGCAAAGAGAGCAGACAAGAGTGGGAAAACCCGGGAATATCCCTCACTCCTGCCTCTCCTACACACCCATCTCAAGCACAGACCACTCAAGAGCAGCCTTCTGAGTGTCAAAAGGAAACAAGCTCTATATACTGGTCACAAAACTGAGAATATTTGGATCAGCTCAATTATTAGGGCTAAAATTAGCTCTAATAAATTAAAATTACATCTGCTCACTGTTAGAGTGAACTAAGAGGTTTCTAGAAACCAAACCCAAATGACTGAGGCATGGGCTGGACTGAGAATCCTCGAGCTGCTGATCAACCACAAGTTATAAATATAAAGTGCACACTCAAAGCAAAATATTTAAATCCAATAAGTGTTATTATTCATTTATATATATCCAGTTGTAAGTATTACTTTGTACAGTATTAATTCCTTTCTGGTACTAATAGCCTGTAATTAAAATAAAAGCTTGCAATTCAATTAATCATTTGTTGAGCATATATATTCCCACTATCAAAACTAAGGCGATTATTTCAACAATATTAAGCATTCCAGGTTCTCTTCCCATTCATGCAAGATTTCACTGTAAATTGGAAAACTGCGGTTTGTTTTCTATTATCAAAAAGATCACTTTTTTTAGGCAGTCAGAAGAGCTCAGAAGCAGCACTGCCAATTACTGAGAGCCAGTTTCTAATAGTAGCAAAGTGGTGTATAAAAAACCCAATTAGTTTTGTGTAAAGAAGGTGCTCTTCTTTTTCACATTTATTCTCTCTGACACAGCCCCATTTATCAATCCAAAACCCCTGTTTTATCTGCAGCTCCTTGAAGATGCCATTTAGTTACCATATGGAATACAGTCACAGGAATAACTTCTATTACTAGGCTACGTCTTTTTCAAATAAATCTGCTATATTTAGCATTTTAGGACACATTTGCATTAAACATCTACCACCCTCATCACCCAGTGCCATTTAGTTATTGAAAGAACCACAGTATATTGCAGAAACTTCTCGTTCTTTACTTGAAATATAATTTTTCTTATTTTAAACCATTTCTTTATGCAGTGGATCATTTCTCTTTGAGCATGACAGAAAAAAGAATTGCATAAACCTTTTGAGTGCATTACTTTATTTGCTACTTTAATTAAAATTTCAGTTTCCTCAGTAAATAGTCTTGAAAAATTAATTTAAAATGCTAATTGAGCAATGCATCCTTTCTGTTTCCTTACTGGCAGGGATGAGAAACCCAATTTAACAAGAGCCAGTGGATTCCACACTTATTTCATTATTATTCAGCCTGCAAAATCTGGTTTTGTACAAGTGAAAATTAATTCTGTTGGGCTCTGAAAGACAATCAGTGGCCTTAACCCCTCTCCACAGGTATATCCAGAATACAGATGCAGCATTCGGTCTCAGAGTGCCCTTCCCACTAAAACCTGAACAATTTATTTATTTATTAAATGAAATTGAAATGAAAGGAACAAAATTTGCATTTATATAACACCTTTCATCTACAGAGGATATCAAAGCCCTCTACAAACACTGCACAGAAATCATTTCACAACAGAGGAGGAGTGAGCAGCTCTGGACAGGACGATGGAAGCACTGCACCCCTTGCTGGAAATTTGGGACAGCACAGCAAGGGCCCTGCTCCTGAGGAACCAGGATGATCTGGACTTAGCCAACAATGGGATCAAACTCACCTCCTGAATGAGCTGGGCAGGATCCTGTAACCTCTGCACTACACTTTATGTAAGAGTGGTGATGGAGAGGAGCCAATAAGTTTGATTATCTGGCGCCTCTGGCAGTGCCAGGCAGATACAAATTAATCCTGCTGTGGTGGGAGAGGCCTTTGAACATTCCCAGCTCCTGGTGTGGGGCAGTGGCTAAAAAACAAAGGTGGCTGGAGCCGTCCTTTTTTAAAATCTTTTAAATCTTTTTTAGTCAGATTTGGGCAACATTTGTCCGAAAAGAATCAACAAGGAGCCATAAAGAGAATAGAGCTGTTTCCACAGCTTTGACACCATTGATAATCCATCACAGTCAAATCTGTCTGACAGGTCATTTCTACCTTTGGATTAGAAGCCAATAATTTAAATTGTCTCACAGGTCACATCAGTCTGTTCATCATGTTTAATGACAAGTTAAATGACTCGTCCTCCACTCAGCTTTTCCCAGCATAAAACCTGAAACTCTCCCTTCGCCCCCGGAACAGCGAGACAAATGAAATGCTCGGCGCTGGGATATTTGATGCCTGGGACATCTGCTTCTTCCATTTTCCTGGTAATTGAAAGCTTGCTGAAGAAATAATTTATTAAGTGATGAACAAACTGGGGATGCAAGCTCAATTTGTGCCCATTATTTCATTTGGCATATCATGTTCATTTACAGAGCCTGACACGCTGGATCAGACGGTCCAGCCTGAGCTGGCACACGCATGGAAACTGCACTGCTCCTCAAAAGGTGCACACACAGGCCTAGCAAACCTGATTGTTTCATTTACTCAGAATTCCCACAGATGAACAAAAAAAAAGTTGGGTTTTTTTCCTGTATTTTGGTTCTTGTAACAGAATCTCAATGGTCAGTTTGCTCTCTTGCATTCCTTCACCTCTTCCCCACATATCAGTGCCACAGAATATTTCACCCATATTGCCAATGTTTAGAGTATTCTTCCCTTTTTTGTGTCCTATAATGACATTCACCATATGTCAGTTCACGAATGAATAACAAAATAATAGGAAATGGGTATGTGACACTGTGAGAATGCTATACATTAGACAGAAGAAGTTATGGATCAAAAGGTGCCTGCTTGAAAAAGCACATTATACTGTCTCCTCCCATCAAAATATTCCAGCCAACACATCCAGCAGCAAACAGCAGAAATTAAACAAAAGCAAGAATAGGAAAATCTCAAAAAAAGTAGAGAAAAGGATCAAAAGAATTACACAAGGGATAACAGTAGAATAGCATTCCCTGACACATCAGTATTTAAAATACATGCATTTCATTACTACTTCCAGGATTTTTTTTTCATTATTTTCATGGATCCTGGAAGCAACACCCGTGTTCCCTCTGCTGGTCCTGCTGTAACAGTGCACCCACTCCGAGGCTCTGGCCATCCCTGACAGTGGCCTGAACAAGTATTTTACTGCTATTTCTCTAAACATCTGGAAGGGAGAGCTTTCAGAATTACATGTAGCTTGAATAAAGAGTTTTCCTTGCATTTATCCTCTCAATTTTGATAATTTTTCTCTTCAAATCTTGACCAGCTCTTATTAACCTATTTATAAACTGAAATACGTGACTTTTTTACAGGGAATGAGTTATCACCCCCCAGATGGTGCAGTCAAGCACCACAAAATTCCATATTAGGCCTCTTCTTTATTAAGAGAAAGTGGCCAGAGGAGGAAGCAACAAACTAAATGAAAAACATTGACCCAAGAAAGAGATGAAGGGGAGAGGATATCGAGGGAGGCAGGGAACAAAGAGAGATGAAGTAAAGGCAGCAGCAATCGCTGTTGGGAGATGCAAAGCAGGAAGGAAAAAGCTGATTAATGCAGCACAGAGATTCATGAGAGGAACAGGAGCTTGTGAAACAAGTCAATTAGCAGGAAAGACTATCAAGTGCAAGACAAATGCAAAGCAGTGAAGTCTCAGGAAACTATAAAGGCAAAATTAACCACAAAGTGTGGCTCCCTCCCAGCACAATCTGCGAGGCTAACTGATACCAGTGACCCAGAAACCCTCTCTGGAGTGGCTCCCACCCTCAGTACATAAAACTTAACCATAAAAACAAAGAAATTAAGTGTGAAGTGCCCCTGCTCTGCATGTCATTGCATAAAACATGGAGCAAGGCTGCTGACAGACACCCCACAGGTGCACTGAGGGCTAACAGAAGCTAATGTAGCAGGTTTGAATTTCAAGGCTCTGGAATGTTGTTACTATTTTGCTGTACAAGCAGGAATTGAGGAGTTGAACTCAGGCACTGGTACAGAGAGGTTTTGAAATCCTGCCACTGAATTTAAATAACAAAAACCTTGAAATAAAATTTTATGAAGTCAGAGAAGGAGAAAGCACTACTCTTCCTGACATGGAGCATAATATCCTTGTGGGATTAGGTATTCAGGACATTATGAATAAACATGGACAACACTTACTTCCACTCAGTCCTCCAGAAAATAAATTTGCAGTGTTTAACTCTGAGGTTAGGAACAGCACAGAATACACTGTCTACCTCAAGTCTGTACAGATTTTGTTTAAAAAGCATCAAGTGCACAAAAATATAATCTTTTATGTGGGAATTCCAAAGGCAGCTCTGTAAAGTGGAGTAGTTGCAGGTCAGAGATCACACAACTCCATCCTAGCTCTGCACGTGAGAAACAGCTCATCCTCAGGTTTTATTCCTACTTTTCCCTCCAACTCCCCTCTTACAAATGGATTACAAGCACCCTTTTTCTTGCACAAGTTCCTCACAAAACTACTAGAAGCCATCTCAACTTCTGTAAAGCCATTTATAAAGCTGTTAGGGAAAGAAAGCCTTTACAACTGGAGAACAATTTACCATCTATATTAAGATATAACTAAGAAATCTCTCCAGGATTTAAAGGAGGAGTTGCAAAGCATCAGTTCTGTGCCAGCTCCGCTGTTGTCATGATTCCAGTTCAGCACATAGTGGCACTCACTGAAACCCTCACAAAGCAAGGAGAAAGCACATGACTCGAGCAGCAGGAGAAAAAATAGCTGTAGCTGCTCTACATACAGTAAATCAGCAGGCCGGATCCCATTATGTGTGCATTAACAGCTGGCTCGGTGCTCTCTGGCACGCCTTGGGGACAGAGCAGACCTTCCGCCCGCTGTCCCGAGCCAGGCCCCGTACCCAGCCCCGAGGGAAGGGTGGGAGGGAATAAACGCAAACCTACACAACACATCAAACCTCCCGGGGGAGCAGGGCTCTTTCTGCCCTTTCCGTGATCAGGTTAACCTCGGAGGCGCAATACCCGATTACCCCTGTTTCTGGTTTGCATAACTGGCCGCGGCAGTCGTGACCATGAATCAAATCAGCTCCGCAGCCGGCATCTGGTCAGAAATAGCCCCGGGGTCGGGGGCACAGCCGGGAGGGCTGCAGCGGCCCCCAGAGAGGCTCGGGAGGAGGAGGGGAATGAGGAAGGCTTCACCGGGGACAGACCCGAGGCACGGGAGGGGAGTCTGGGCAGGAGCGGCGCTAGGCCGGAGCGGGGCAGGGATGGGGACGCGGCCCCGCAGG
>VXBR01003155.1:750422-773516 GCA_013400215.1 Cisticola juncidis | reverse complement strand
TTTAACGTCCCTTCCCACCCAAAGCACTCCAGAAGTCTGACTGGGATACACAAATCCCTCACGGTGTAGTTACGAGGCAGTGAAACCGAGATGTCAGTGAAGCCCGGGTTTGTGGGACTCGGGGAGCGCGGGGCTGCGGGCAGGCGGGGGCGCTGCGCCCTGGGAAATGCGGCCGGGATGCGCGGGATGCGGGCTGGGAACGGGACAAACGGGAGCCGGGACAAACGGGAGCCGGGACAAACGGGAGCCGGGGGAAAAACGNNNCGGGGGAAAAACGGGGACGGGGGAAAAACGGGAACGGTCAGGGGTCTGCGTGAAGGAGCCATTGCCGCAGTCGCGATCTGGAACAGGACTGAAACAGGATATCGGCAGAAATTATTTAAACGACAGAAAAATTCAAATAAATGCAGAAAAAGTCGGCAGTGCCAGTCAGCTGCGAGATAAAATCATAAGGTTGTGTCAAGACCCTCATTTTTCAGTGCCTCACTAGTTTTCTATCATTTACCCTTGCAGGCAACAAAGAACGAATTAATTAATTAAAGAGGGTTGTGTCTTGCAACGTGAAGTGCCCAGGAAGGCTGAGGTCAGGTAGCTTGCTCTTGGGTGCTCCCATGTTGCTATTAAAAGATGTACATTATTTTTTTTATAGCTGTGAGAGTGTTTAATTAAAAACTTGGGAGCATTTCCAGCAGGGGCTCAGAGGGGCTGGTAATGTTGGCAGGAGGAGCTGTCTGGGTGGTGTCTTTTCCAAGTCCATCACTGAAGGCACATCCTTGGCTTCCCCACCACCACCAGATCCCAGAATCACAGAAAGGTTTAGGTTGGGAGGAACCCTAAAGAAGATCTCATTCCAAACCTCTTCCACGGGCAGGTACAAATCAGGAAGAAAAATGAATATTTTGCTTACGTTCAACATTGGCATAAAAATTGAGTTGTAAGAAAAGCAATTCAGAAATGTTGGAGTGTGATTTAAAGTGGTGACCTGACTCTGACTGTCTCTTATTTTACTGCCAGGCTCCCAGATGAATATTTTTAACACAGAGATTTATCCTCACCAGTGTCAGCAATGGTGAAAGAAAGCCAAGGAAAGAGTTAAGATGAGCCAAAGCATTAAAAGGCATTGGAGCATGGGAAATACCAAACAAAATGATTGCAAAGGGGAAATATTCCTATATCTAATTATCATATATCCACATTTCTTACAGGCTAATAACAGACTAGTTGTTCCTCCACCAGAGAAGCTGTAATAAATCCCATACCTGGCTTTGCCTGTGCTGTGTGGATAAAGCCTCCATTTCCTGTTGGGATAAATAGAGATGGGCTGGAGTGTGCAGCGTGGGCTCAGACTGCACGTGGCACTCAGGTACTGCAAGGTGGGGAGTAAAGTATAGGCTGGGCACAGGGTAATGCAGAGGGAGAGCACACCCTGCTGAATACAGCAGGATCTAGCAGCAAGAGAGAAATGGGAAACTTGAGATCATCTGTCCCCTGCGAGGAGAGGGGAAATTTATTTACAGGGTCCTCTTAAACACAAGGCTGTTTCCTGAGACCCTTGCTCAGAGGGAGTTGTTGGTAAGAACAGACTGTTACAATATTGTGATAATAAGTGAACAAGAATGTGGATTCCATCCAGGAGAATGGTAATGTCCCTATGCTCTCATTAATTAAATTTAGGATATCAAAGACAACAGAGGTACTGACCTAATTTTATGGGAGTGGGGAAAGATTTTGTGTGGTTGAACAGCATTTTGCTCATCTCTCAGACTAACAACTTCACCCTCATTGATCCAAAATCGTCACTTACCTGACTAAATGCGTGCACAGGTAAGTGCCAGATCCAAGGACGAATCTGGGAATAAGGCAGTTTTACAGATGCAGCACACTGAAGAGTTTTCCATCATGACACCATGCTGATCCCAGCAGCTCACACTGAGGGACTGTACTGCCAGCCTGTGGTATATGGAATTAAGTTTATGAGGTTAACAAGTAACATTTTCTTTACTAATATATTTTCCTTATTCTAGTAAGCATTTTTGTTTCCAAGCTGGGGTCAACGTTTGTAGCTTTTATTTAGCATCATAAGGGCAATAACTGTATTCTTTTCTATACTTTTCTTTTTTAAAGATAGCCAAGACAAGAAAAAGAAGTAACATGTAATTTGCAGAAGAACATACCATCTTTTAAAAATACCATACAAAACTGGCTTCCTGCCAGTGGCAAATTTGCAGAAATATTTCAGTGTTCCCTTTTGTTAAAGAACACATTCCTCAAGCTATTGTTAAAAAGCTACTCATGAAGAACTATCCATCTGTGTCTGAAGTTAATAGTTCCTTTGCAGCGATGGTGAGTATCTCCTGACAGTTGTTCTTTCAGAAATCCATGAAAGAAGCAAGTCTATAAAATGAAAAGTCAGAAGAAAACAAATCTAGCAAACAGACTCCATTTGGAAAACGTCCTTGTTGGAGTTATGCTTCAGCCTGGCTTTTAATCCATATACATCACTCCGTGCTGCCCATGTTTATGTTCGACCACAGAAGATTTGTGGCTGACCTACATATGCAAACAAAACATTTGCTGCATATTTGGGGTGGGGGGATTTGCATGATAGAGGATGATGAAAATATGCATAATTGTGGATGACATTTTTCATTGCCAAGTGCTGCTGCACAGCCCTTTGGAGCTGGCCATGCATGAAAGAGGTTTGCAGTCCTGACGGGCAGATTGCCCAGCCGCGCCGCGGAGCTGAACCGCCGAGACATCGAGCTGCTGCTTCTTCCTGAGCAACACAAATCTGCTACAATCACCTCACCAAGCAGCCCCTGTGCCCACAGAGGACACAGATGACACTTACTGAGGGGGCTGGAACAATGAGCTCCACATGTCACCTCTGAGCTCACCTCGTGTGGCAGCTCAAGAGACTCAGAGATTTTGTTTAGGAGTTTTCTTGGTATTCTTGAAGTCACCAATGCATCAGGGGGTAACATCACAGAACTTAGTCAACAGCAGCTGGTTTAGATGTTCTTGGCCCCACATTTCATCCCATGGCAGCTTTTCTAGGAAGTCTCCTGGTGTATTAGTACACTGGAGGCTTTGCTCTAAAAATTGCACCAGCACAAGTAAATATTAATAATGTTGATAAAGTGGTATGACAAACCCAGATCTCCCAAGACAGTAAGCATGCACAGACCTCTCAGCTCTTATCTGATATGGAAGTGCTCTCCTGTAACAGAGGTTTTGTCTGCCGTTACTGGATGTCTGATTGTTCTTCCCATGTCATATCTTATTTATCATTCAAAATCCCTGCAACTCTACTGTGCAGCAGTAAGTGCTTAAAAGGATTAGCAGGAAGGAGGAAAATTCCATGGCATCAAGACCAGGTCTCCTCCTTTATCTGTGAAGGTAAGTTTGAAAAAATCTGACAGGATCAAATAGAAGCAAAGCTCCCTTCCCTACAAACCAACCAAGGAACGAATTAAAGAACACCCTGCATGTAACACCCACCACCTGATTTACACCACGTTCAAGGTCTCTTCAAAAGATGAAGCTATGTAAAATGCAGAGTCCTGGGGCAGGCAGAAATGTGCATCCATGTGAGAGAAAGAGAAGGAAGGAAATCTTGGGAGCCTGTACCCGAGAAAGAAAGCTGATACAAACCTGGTCCCTGCAGAAACACTTGCAGCTCAGAGCCAAGAAGCTGTCTTGGGGCTTCACTCCTACTGTGTTCAGAGAAATGGGACTTTTGTGAGTGCTTTGCACATCAAAGGAATAACTTGCTCAGTACCTCCATGTGATGCAAACACCCACCATGAGGCTTGGCCAACTGTTCAATGCTACCCAGGCTTTGTTTATACTAAATCCAGGACAATGTCCTGTGTAAGTGCTTCATTCCACATATTTGCCCAGTTTCATTGTCCAGAAAGAAAGAAAAGGCATACAGCTTTCTTACTTCCAGTGGAGTCAAAGAATTTTCTTTGCCCAACAAACAAACTAGAAAATTAACAGCTTTTTAAGTTTAAGCCTTCAAACTCAATTCTCAAACCCAGATCCAAACCATTAACCTCAGGAGATTTAAGCCCTGTGAAAAGTTCTCAGAAGTTCAAGAACAGGGAGTATTAAACACCTCCATTCAATTGTGATCTAACAGAAACTGGCACTGCAAGCTTTATTAAATAACAGTTGCTTTCTTCTTCTCAGGATTCCCATGAGATATTTCTTTCCTCCTACCCAAAGGATTTTATAACTTGCGGGATACTGGAGAGCACCAGAATGAAATTAAAAAGACCATTTTTGTTATTTCATCCTGTTCTTTCTATCAGATTTAAAAATTTAACTATCCCAAGTGAGGTCCACATGCTCCCACATATATAGGAATGCTCTTGTGGCAATGGGAGGGTAATGAGGAGAAGCTTTGAGCAGCTCAGCACAATGGCAGGTTCCTGCACGCCTCGGCTGAAATGCAGCATTGCAGAATCAATGCAGACACTCACCAGTAGTGGCTGTGTTAGGTTTTTCCCCAGATGAGTTGGGCTTTGCTGGCGTTAGCATCAAAGGAAGTATGAGCATAGCCTGACTGGGTGGCATCTCCTCCTCCTTGGGCTTAGGAGAACCAAAGACCTGAATGTTGCTCAATCAGTCCAAGGACATTTGCACACAAAATCTAGGTTATTCATTCAGGTCAACAGATTTTTTTTTTTGATCTAGATAAGTACAAGATAAGAAAAGTGCCATGAAATGTTCTAACTACACACTAAACATCAGCACAGACCACACAAAAAAATCACCAACAAAGAACTAAATCAATGCATCTGCAGGCAAGATGCGTAGCTAGAGGAGCATCTTGGACAGAAACCAACTGACAAAACCATATTGAGTTATGATGTGTAAAAGTGGAATTAGCATAAACTCGTGAATATTTAAATGAGAAGGTAATGCAGTGCTATAGATTGGAAGAAAAAAAAGTCTGGAAACAGAAAAACTTCACAAAGACAGAAGGCTGACCACAGAACCCTCCCCAGAAGAGCTGCTAATACCTCAAAATACTTGAACATGTAGGGTCATAGTCTGTGAACCAATATTAATTCCTTGGGCTTTTTCTCCCTCCCTTAATTACAAGTTTCTGGATTCTTGGCTCTTGCCCATCTCCCACTGACTTACAAGTACTCAGAAATGCCAAGAAGCTCAGGGTGATCACGCTCCTGAGATGGATACTGGGAACTGTGCACTGTCTGCCTGTGGTCAAACTTTTCTTCCTTGCTAACGCAAAAGCCACATAAAAGGTGGCATCCAAAAACATTCAAACACCTGGCTGGGAGTTACTTTTATGACTCAAATATTAATTTGGGGGAACCCAGACGAGATCCATTGGCGCACATGTAACCCTGCACCCTTTGGGTTCTACACAATTCACATTTCTGATCATCCCTGTAAATGGAGTGTGGCTGTACTGACAGTCAGAGGACAAACCTTGGGCCTTGCCTTCAGAGCTGTGTGCGTCTCATCCCTTCCCTGTGCTGATGGCAGCTGAGGAATGTCATGCTCAGGTGTGCCAGGCGTCCCAGGGTGGCATCCAGGAGGGCTCACCTGAGCCTGGCAGAGCCTTGTCACTGAGAAAGATGGAAGGAAAGAATGCAGTGAGCACACGGGGTGCCACAAATCCTGAGTATACTGAGTGACACAGCGGGCATCGACTGCCCGTCAGGATTCTGAGAGAGGGCATGTGCTGATTTCTATGATTTCTAACAGAGCTGTAAGGCACACGGACATGGTACACACATCACGTAAGCGAGCACTCATTCAGGACACCCCTGGGAGATATTTGTACGGAGCGATGGGGTCCCCTCTCAGTCTTCCCCAGACTAACCAGCCCAGCTCCCGCAGCGCCCCCACGATCGAGGCGCTCACACCCCTCGCCCTCCCNGCCGGTGAAGAACCGGTACAACCTGGTGGACGATGGCTGCGACTCGCGCGTCCCGCTGCACAACGAGGAGGCCTTTCAGCACGGCATCCACTTCCAGGCCAAGGTGAGCCCCGGGCGCGCTCCCCTCCGCGGCCCCCGGGCCTGGCACGGCCCCCGCGCTCGGGGATCTTGGCACGGAGCCCCGGGAGGTTCCCCCTCTCCGGCCGGGGTCTCCGGGGCCCCGGCGCTGTCCAGCACCCACCGGCGCGGGGTGCGGGCCGATGCCTCTGGACCCCCCAGCCCTGCCACGGTCATTCTTCAGCTCTGCAAGTGGCCCTGGGCCACGCTGTGGGAGTCTAAAGAAAACAGCAATCAATTATGAAAGCCTTACATTTAATTAGCACAATCAAACAGGTCCTTGCTCTTTTCCTAGTATTTTTGCAGCTGTGTAATCCTCAGACGCTGCCTTGTGCGCTTCGTTTGGGAGCTGCTCTGGAATGACCCCTCTGCAGAGCACCGTGGATGCTGTCCCAGGGGCTCATCCCTGCCTGTCCTGTCCTGTCCCCACCGGGCTGCCCTGTCCTGCCACGGCGGGTGGCAGCTCCCCATTGCCCTGGAAACCGGCAGACTGCAATGTGCTGCTCAAATAGCAGTGCCTCACTCCAGCTGACCCCTTCCCTGCATGAAAAGCTGGACAGACAAGGTCTGCAGCCTTCAGGCATCAGAAAGAAATACTGATATTGTCAGAAATTCCGTATCGATCGTGAAGAGCAGCCTGGCAGCACAGCAGCACTCTCAGAAAGTGACTCCATTGGAATTGGCATTCCGTAGACAGCATGGGGAATGGGTTTATAATTCAGCTGACAAGAAGAATTGCATTTTGCAACTCACAGGCTCCCTTCCCCTCTTTGCAGGTGGCCTAACACAGATTAGAAATGGAATTCACGCCTGCTGTCTCCTGAGCTGGAAAGAAGGGGCATATATATTCCAATAAAGCTTTGAAATACGGATTTTGAGCCTCTTGGTTTTCCTGCTGAAAGAGCTGTAAGATTTAAGCAGGATACAGGATGAATCTGAATAGACAGCTAATCATGTATTTTAAAAATCTATCTTCCTTAGGGAAGAAAACATTTAATCTGTGATTTCTCTATTTAAATTAACATTTGCTGTGCTGCAGACTGTGCTGAGGAGAAGAAAAATCTTTAACTTGATTTTTAAAAGATGGAAAGCAACTGTGCCTTTAACTGAGTGAAACTGGCTTCTCAGACTGACAGCTCCAGGCATCCAGAGCTGGCAAGTGGCTAACACCCTGTTAGGATGTGTGGGTCTGGGATGGGGTTTGCATTACCTCAGTAACATGCTTGCTCAGTCTGCTTTACAGCCTGTCTCTGCCAATTCTGCTGCTCATTGTGGGCACATCAGTCAGCTGCCACGCTGACAATGACAAGGCTGCAGCTGGCTGCAGGTGTCTCGCACCAGGCACTCTTACTGACCACACTCCCTCTCTAATCTCCACATTCCAAACTGCCTCCCTTCCCCTGTAATCTTCAGAAGGTCAGCACTGGGAGCTGCTCGTTTGGGCAGAGCTTTGTGTGCTGTTTCATGAGTTTCATGGCTCCATGTGGGAGCACAGGTACTCAAACTCTGCAGCCAGACCAGAGCAGGGAGTTTGAAAGAATCTCCTGCAGCTCAGCAGTCCCAGCTGTCCTCTTGCCCCAATTAATTTGTCATGGGGAGCGTGGCCCATTCCCCACTGCAGCCCTGCTGCTGGCAGACAAAAGGCAGCCAGTTGCAAGGAGCTCATCTGGATTAGCAGTGACTGTCCCGATGGCAGCAGGGCAGGGAAGGAGATCTGCACACCAGAGAGGCCACAGATCCCAGCAATGCAGCTCTGCCCTCCCCAGCAGCCCAGAGGGAAGCCCTGGCTCTGCTGCTCCCCTCCCTGCTGCCCTCAAGCTCTCGTGCTCTGAGCTTGGTTCTCCTGTGGTTTACCAAAGGCTATAGATGAACTTAACTGCTCTTAAAAATGCCATTTTGCAAAGGCATTTACAGAAGCAGCAGCAAAGCCAGATGACCTTTCAGATTGCTTGTGGTGTTTATTTCAAGGAAGGAGAAAGAGCAGTAAATACCGAGCCAGGAGAGCTCATCTCTGAAAGCCCTTTTAAGCAGACATTTTACAAGATAAAACCCATTGCAATCTGCAAGTAGTAGAGTGGAGAAATAAATCCAGAACTGTGTCAGTAACAGCAATACCTATGGGGCTGTTCTGGGGAATTATTCTGTCTCTGTTCATATATATATAATATCACCCTGAATGTTTGCAGGGGCCTCCTGATGAACTGCTCCTTTTCCTCTCCACAAGGGAACAACTTCCAGAAAACCAACAGTTTGTAACCACACACTGAAAAGCAGACACGGTTCCTGAACCAAATGCTCCTAGGAGGGTCACTAAGCTCTGTGAATGCCCTCAGCCCCCGTTCTGAGAGCAGAGAGGGGCTGTGCTACCCTGGGGGAGCTGATGAACCCTAGGGTATCACAGCAAACCAAACCCAGCACCTGCCCTCAGCTGCCAGGGCCACTCCCAACCCACGCTGTCATCACCTCTCACTCGGTGACATCCTCCCTGTCCTCACAGCGTGTCCTGGGCGTGCAGCTCTCCCCTCAGAGCTGAGCCACAGCGCTGCACAGCATCAGCAGCCTCTGCTCCCCACGCAGGGTGACTGCCCAGGACAGCACTTGTTTTCCTCATTCCTGAGGCTGAGCTGGCAGCGTTGTGCCTCCTCCCCTGGCAGCAGGGCCCTCCTGTGCAGCCGTGCCACGTGTGCCTCACCTCACCACTGCCTCCTGCCAGCTGCACCAGCAGCTCCTGCTGTGGACACCAGGGGAGGGAGGAATGCCAGCAGCAGGAAGCTGCCCACGGGCAGTTCCATGATTGCCTGTGGAATGTGGGCAGTGTACTGCCCTTCTGTGCAGGAGGCTGCAGGGGTAGAGGTGGAGGTGAAGGGAACTGCCATGTCTCAGACCCCTGTAAGAGACCCTGCTAGGACTGGCACCAACACAGGAGTGCAGACACTCAAGCCCAAGCAGCATGGTCAGGACTGCAGCTCCCCTCAGCAGGGTTGTAGGACACAGATTTGGGTGGGTTTACCAGGATTCTGCAGACAGCTGAGCTGGTCCACCCAACCAGAATCCAGAGGTAGGGTGGTCCACACTGAAAACAAGCTAGAATCCCAAGGCTTTTCCAGGAAAGGTGTGTATTGCACGTCCTGGCAGCCCTTACGTACTTTTAGTTTTGAGCAGGTGTAGTAAGGAGGAACAAAGGATGGACAGTCCCATTTTCAGACACAGGATCATGACTCAATTAGCTCCAGACACTGCCCTGCAAAGCACTGGTAAAGGCACATCCAGAACATGAACGAGGTCAGAGCCTCACACCCAACCTCAGAAATCCCCAACCTGATAACGTTATCTACAACAGATATTCCTATCCTGTCCTGGGTCAAAGGAGTCCAAGCAGGGAGGGACTCAATAAATGAGAAATGCTGTCTGTTTTGGAGAAGCCCACAGCATGAACTTGTGCCTTACTGCACAGACATCTCCCTGTTGTGTCTTTCAGTACATCGGGAGCTTGGATGTCCCCAGGCCCAACAGCCGCGTGGAGATCGTGGCAGCCATGAGGAGGATCCGGGTGAGTCCACAGCAGCTGAGCCCCACAGAGTCAAAGGTTGCACTCCCTGGTTGCAATCTATTGTTCCACATTCCCTCCAGCCCTTCCTATCTGGAGCTCAGATCTCAGCCCAATCAGGTTTGCAACAAGCCTCTCCAGAAATTCCCAAGGCATCTTAGCATGGGCCCACCCTGTGCCTTTTGCAAAGGGATCACTTACCAAAACTCAAATGTAACCCCCTCTCCTGTGCTGAGCAGCCATGGGGCTTCTCCTTGAACCTAAGAGATTTATTTAGCCTGCTTGGAATTTTGTCTGCGTGAAAAATAAGCTGAACACGATGTGCTCCACAAAAGCACTTCAGTTCATTGACAGTTCCAAATATATTGTGTTATATATTGAAATATCACTGTCCTGACAGGTATGATTGATGTAAATCCCATCTGACTAGACTTTGTGGATTCTGCTGCTCCTAGAATAATTTGCTGCTTTCCCCATGCTCCAGTACAGTTTTAAGTTCCTGTTTCTCATCACCAAGCCCGCTCTCTTCCTGCTCTGCCCCTTGATCCTGCAGAGCAGCCCATAATGGTCCCCAGATTTAGCTGTGATTAGCAGGGTTGGGTGCCTTACATCTGCTTCGTGTACAACCAGTTCAAGTGCATCTCCCCAAAAGGCAGTGCAGCTGTTGTGTCTGGCTCAAGTTTTGCAGGGGTCTTAATTCTGAGGCTGTTCATATGTCTCACATCATCTGAAGCAAGTTTGAGAATCTTCTGTTTAAAGCTTTGAAGGGATTATCCTATTCCCCCCCTTCCCCCACAGTGTTTAAACCATCTAATTTTCTTTTAGAATAGTGCTTTTTAAACTTAGCCTGTAACTGGCTGGGGAGCTGATGTATTCATCTCCAGCCAAGCTTAGAAATGACATTCCCCTCCCTTTGCCTGCTCAGACTATTAGCACAGCTCTTGCTCAGAACACAGTACAGCAGCAGTCTAAATTGCCAGGTTATTTATGGAACAGGTGAATATCTGTAGGAAGTAAAAGCAATAGGTGAGGACTACCAGGGTAGTTTAGGTGCTGGCATAATTATTGGCAATTTTTCATCTGAATCAATGTTCATCATCAGATTTGACACTGCACTTCTGCTGATCTATGATCTCCTTGTAAGAAAAAGCAAACCATATTTTAATATCACTTAAGATAAAGTGTCACATTCTGTTTTCACACCTGCTATTGCCACAGTGGTACCTAGCTCAGAGCCTTGGCAGTGCAATAACATGCTTGAGTACCACAAGAAACATGTAAAAGCCCATTCTGCATTCCTGGGTGCCATCACTTAATCTTGTCACACAGGATTTTTAAAGTAGGCTCCCAGTAATCTATACTGAGTTTTTAATCTTGGAAGCCCATTCCAAAAAGGGAGGGCTTCCCTTTTCATGTGCACATTGTACAGCAGGATCTTATTCAGACACTTCCTGGCTGCTGAGCGGAAGATGCTCCTCTATTGAAGATAGTTAATTGGCACTGATCCTTAATTAGAGCATAAAGAATGAACTGGGAGGTCTTTGAAGAGAATTCTAGTGCACAGAGTACCCAACCTAGGAACTGAGGGAAGATGGGGGTTATTTATGTAGCATTCATTTGCATGCAGAGGCCTGGTCTGTACTAGAGATTTTTCCCATGGTCTCTCAGCAGCACCAGTTACAACTGGGAGGAAACACTGGGAGAAGCTCTTGGGAGAAATGAGAATTTTGCTCCTATGTTATTGTGAGTGGTAGTGCCTGTTTGCAGTGCAAGAGTGAGTAAGGGCCCACAGCCCTGCCAAGTGTTGGCAGGGGCATGTTGTGGTGAAGCTTTCATCCTTTGTGCACTCCAGTGTTCCACTGGAATTCTCCACTGGAGCAGAAGAGAAGAGTGGTGCAGTACAAGCCCCAGCGCAGCATTCCCTGTGCCATGGGAGGAGGAGGGAGCCATCCCACGGCTCAGGAGGGCTCTTACTCACCCAGGCAGGCAGGGAGGAGGATGTGGAGTCACTGCTGTCTTTTCCAGGCTGTGTCAGAGCTGGTTCCTCTGGTTACTCATCAGTAAATTGATACAAGCGCCAAAACTGCCTTGGGGGAAAAGCCTTCAGCTGCTGAGGACTCCAAATGTCCTGAGAGGGAAGCAGCAGCACCAGGTGACAAATCTGCTCCTTGGCACGTTCTGTTTTGTACTGGGCTCTTTACCAGTTACACATGAATTGTACTGGGGACTGTGGATCAGTGGATTCTCTGTGCATAAGCAGAGCTGTCTGCCTGCCGACTTGAGGACATCACTCCCAGAGAGCCTCAAATAACAAGTTTTAGCATTAGCCTGCTGAAATCGTGACCTGCTCTTGGGCAGTCAGTATTTGAGGTGCACTCTCCCAGTAAAGCTTAAATCCATATTCTGGGCTGAATGGATGCTTGTGGAATTGCTAGCAATACTCCATTAGTCACACATTGGATCCCATTTCATAACAGACTGGAAAGCCTTGTCTCATCATGTTCCATGCTTCCACTGGAGAGAATGCAAATGCAGTAGGTAGAACAGGGAAGCTGCTGTTCCTAGCTTTCCATTATGCAGAGCTAGACAACTTTAAGTTTGCTAATCCTTCCAGTGGATTATTAGCTGCCTACAGCTGCCATGTTGTTATTACATGATCAGAGTACAAGCTAATCCCTCTACCTCTTGCCCTGGCAGGGGAGATGATGAAATGAGTTTGCAGCGTGGATAAATCCACTGTACCCTGACAGGCACAGAGAAAGGAAAGTCCAATTCATCACACAGCCCCAGGCACCCCGGGCAGGGTTCCCCCACCTCCCAGGGAGCAGCATCTGCTGCCTGCAGCTGCCTGAGGCCGTGCAGGTCTGGGTGTCTGGCGGCTCCCGGCTCTGTCAGTGCTCTGGTGGAGCTGCTCTCTGCTGGAGTGATCCCTCTGCAGGTGTTGGAGCCTTCCCAGCACTCCAGGGAGTTCATGTACAAATCAAGGTCTTTACTCCTCGCAATGCAAGCGGCAGATAATGTGAAGATGGGTTTTGTAAAACACAAAACACTTCCTTGAAGCTGCTGAGGTTGCTTGGAAGATCTTAGCCTGGGAGACCAGGGAAGGGATGGCTTCAAGTGCAGGGATAACACCACCATATGTCCTGCCTGCATTGCCCAGAGCCAGCACTGACCAGAGGACAAAGTCAGCTCTTCCCAAGCACCTCTGCCCTCAGTCCAACACCTCACAGCAGTGACACGCTGCTGTTTTGAGTGGTGGGTTGTACAAGGACACAGTGGGAGTGAGTGACAAAGCCTGTCATCCCCACAGACAGCCTGCTGCCAGCAAATCCCCAAGACATTGATTTTATCTGCTTTAGGGACAGAACCAGTTTCCCTGGAATTTCCACTGGAGCCTACAAATTTCAGTTCTGTTTGGAAGGTTTAGCTTGGACCTAAGCAGGTATTGACACTCAGAAAGGAGCCAGATGTTGGATTATTTAATCATTCTATAAGAGAACAGCCAACTGGTGTTGTGCCCATCCAAACACCAGGATGAGCAAACAGGAGGCGGGCATCCAGACTAATGTGTCTTCTGTTACCTCCACATTTCTTGGGCTTAATTTAATTGAGAAGCCTTTTTCCCCAGAGGCCAGTGTGCCAGAGAAACAGAAACATTTATAAATCTTGACACAGGACACATGAGAAGTGCCTGAGCTCTCCTTGGAATGAGAACTGGGTTCTCACTTCAGCCTCCCTCTTATCCTGATATTCTTGCTGCATCCATCTTTGAGCAGAGCCTCAGCACTTTGCAGTTTCTCCACACAGTATTTGAGTGAGGAAGTGCAATCCAGCCGCACTGTAAGTCGGACTCACTGCCAAGCATCAACTGGTAGTGTTGAAGTGTGACATGACAGCAATTTAAATCAGCATGAGTAAGTCACAGTCCTACTGCACAAACTTGTGAAGCAGAGGCAGCAGGGACAGCTGCAGAGAACCTGCCTCTGCACCCCAGAGCTCCCAGTCCCTGAGCTGGGCTGGCTCATACAGCACCTTGCACTGAAGGCCCTGCCAGGCTGCAAAATCCAGCGGTTCAGGAGCAAATGTGGGGGTGATTTATCTGCTCTTCCTCAGAAGGAGAGCAACCAGGTGGGCAGCTGGCAGAGGGCAGGGAGACTGCCTTCAGCCCTCCCAGTTTAATTTATTACTGTGACAGATTTCAGAGTCAGAGATGTTTCATGGGCTTGTCCATGAGATTATGCTAGAACACAGTTCCCTCAGTTCCCAGGCTCCTTTCTCACTACAGAAGTTCACTAGAAAACTGCTGCATGGATTCCTCTGACATATTCTGCCTCTAAGCCCTTCCTGGGTTATTACGCTCAGAGCTATGTTTTCCTGCCAGCTTCATGTTAATCTGAGCTGGAGTTGTGATCAGAACTGAAAAAAGAGAGAAGCTGAACTCCTTGCTGATGGGTTTCTGGGTTAGTGTCTGCAGCCCCTCCCTCTATAATGAAGTTTTTTGGTCAGCTGTAGCTGAGGCACAGACTCAAACATGGAAGTGCAAACTGCTGGAGTAGTTGTCTCTACCCCAGGTCGCCCTGGGGTACAGATCTCTGTAGCTGCACACCAGGAGCTGTTGTTGGATGGGAGTTTGTTCTGCTGCAGTTCCTGGAGGGTTTTCCCTTTCAGCCTCTTTGGAAGAACATCCAAATGCTCAGCTAATGATAGCCCTGGGCTGTGACAGACAACAATCCTAGTATCTTAAAATATTTCAGCAGCCTCAGACTGCTGGGGTGGACCTTTCTTTAGTTCTCAGAACACCATGCACCTTCCTTTCACTTGCAGGAGAAACAGATGACAGTTCTGACAAGGTTAGAGTGTGAAACACAGACATCTCTTCCTCCTTCTCCCCCACACTAAGATGTTGTATTCACCCCAGACTGTGCTCCAAAAGAGCATCAATTTCTGGGATGCCTTCCCTGCATCTCTGGAGAGCCGTGCAAGGGTTGTTTACCCTGCACAGTGCTAGACACAGCCTAGGGCCTCCAGGAGGGAACTGTGGTTACAGGCAGCCAAACCCACATACACAACACACGAGCACGTACAAACTTGCTCTGGCACCTTCTGCACAGCGTCTGGTGTCAGTTCTGACTCTTCTCCCAAGCACAGGCCTAAGAAAGGCTCCTGCAGCCTCACACAGGCAGGACATGATCAGCTCACAGGGCTGCTCAGCTCAGGTCCCAGCAGCACCAGTTATCCTCAGGGTCCCATCCCTGAGACCAGGCATCTGAACCAGTTTAAGGTTCCTACCACATAAGATTAAGCTAATTGGGTTTACCTTTCCAGGCCCTGGCAAAATACAGCAAGTGTTTTCAGGATAGTAATTAAATGTTAATTGCAGCTAAGTTTAGCCCTAATGCCTCATTAGTTTGTTTTCCTCTGTTTGTTGCATCTCTGGCAGAGTCTCCTGCACAGGGTTGGGATCAGGGCTGGAGTTCCACCATGTGCCCTGAGGGTCTCTGAGCCTTGCCAGAAGCTCTTAACCTGCTCCTGCCCAGGGCAGGCAGCACTGAAACCACCACACTCAATGCACAGCTCTACTGAAAAGCATTTTACTGCTCCACACTGCAAATGGCCCCAGGTTGGGTTCCCACAGTCTGTTTCCTGGTCTTTAGGAAGATGCAGGATGACAGGGATGCCACCTTTTGTTAAAGGATGAAAGACACATTATGGGTCTTACCTGCTGCAGCACAGCATGCTGAAGGAGGTGAGCCCTGTGGCAGAATGTCTGGCAAGAATCCATTTCCCCAGGCAAAACAAGGGGCTTCAGCTTGAGACTGCAGGAGCTGCAGCCTCCCAGACCCTGCTCCTCACCCTGCTCCCATCCCACCTTGGGGTTTTGTAGCCTCTCCCCCTTCCCATCTGCCCTGCAGCACCAATCAGCCAAAACTCCAGGTGGGACGAGATCTCCCTTGCCATGGCAGCCCCAGGAGGGGAAGGGCTGGGCTGGGCCATGCAGGTGCAGCTCCTTAGGCCTCTCTCCAGGTATTCCCTGGTCCATGGTCACCTTGACAGGTTCTGCTGTGCTCCCTGCACGTGCTGCTTTCCTTACAAAAGATTAACTTCAAATGTGGCAGCTGGCTTTCGAGAAGAATTGAGTCTGCCTTGTCTCAGACAAACCCAAGCTTGTTTCACCCATTTTCTGCCGTTTGTATTATCTTAAAACAAAGGGAAGAAGCTCTTAATGAGCAGTTTCTGCAGTGGCACCATGCACAGTTTCTAAGCAGCATTGTGTGACTGTGGTGGAGAACTGACTATGCTCTGCTTGTGCTTCTTGAGTGGGAGGAGAGGAAAAAACACCTCTGAGATTACACAAGAATCCAACCTTCTGTCACTGCTTGGGGGGGCTCAATAGAACAATAGAGCTGCCCCACTGACTTAGAAAGTCCTGCAGATTTCCACCCTGCTCATCTCCAACCCTAGCTCACCTCTGGTCTTCCTGCCACAGAATAATTAGTTACCTTCTGTCACTTAACCTCTGAGCTGAATGGAGAGGGGACTGGCCAAGCTGTGAACGCAGGCCCCTGTGCCAGACAACAGCTGAGGCTTTCTCAGTGGCCACGTGCTGTGACCCAGATTTTGAGGAGTGGTTGGTGACTGGAGATGCTTCAGTTCTTCCATCCTGTTCAGAGGGCAGGGCTGATAACAGATGGGTGGAGGGATCAGTCAGGGAAATGTGTCATCCCCAGGCAACGGGACCTTCAGTGCCTTCCTCAGAGCCCTCAGAACTCCAGGGCTTCTCCAGGAGGGGGTGGAACCAGTCAGGCACATTAATTCTGTTTTGCATAACAGTCATGGTGGATTGGAGTTTAGTTGAAGGCTAATAAAAGCAGCATTTAAATGGATAAAAGCTAAATTTAAATGTTAGGGCTAAATAGAACAAGACAGAGCTTTTTGTCTGATGCTGAATCTTGGCAATGAAGCAGGTACCTTTTAATTGTAAAATAAAGTGGCTTTAACAGTATTATCATTATATTACAGAAGCATTTAATTTCACTAGCTAAAATATCACTGTATGAGATCTCTGCAAAGCTTTTATCTAGTTTGAAATAAAGAGACTTTTTCACCAATTATGTTACTGGTTGTAGAGTATTACAGAGATGAAATATAATGGCTTTCAAATTACATTCTGGTGAAGAACACTCAGCCACGACTCAAAGCTGCTTCTTTGTTGGTGCCTGAAAAAATGTAATTGAGAAGGTAACCAGAGTGTAGAGAGCAGATTGGATTGGCTTGGTGACAAGGAGCTGCCTAAATCTGAGTGACAACTGCAGGGGCACAGAGCTGGGGCTGCCCCTGGAGTGGAGCAGCCAATGCCAGGGCAGGGTGATGTGTTTCAGGAATGAAATAGAATACTCTGTGAAGATACCAACACTAAAATCTGTCCCAAAGTCACCCTGTGGCTACAGTGTCATCCTGGTGCTTTGGCTGAGCCTTTCTGGTTCTCTGGCTGAGTCAGTGCTGGGCAGGGGAGGAAGGCCAGAGCCAGAGCACCAACCCTGTAGATGTTGTCTTGATTTTGTCACATGCAAGGGCCCTCTGTACTTCACTGATCAGTGTTGTGAGAAGAGAGACCCTGAGGGACTGTGACCACAAAGCCAAATTCAGCCCAGTGAAATAAGATTTGCTAACAATAGCTGGGTTCTACACTTGCTTCCTTCAATCTGCTTTTGCTCTGTACCAGATGAGGCCTGAAGGCAGACAGAATCCGTGCTGCTTTACACAGTACTTTGAGAAGCTACTTCATGTTTTGACCAAATAACAGTGTGATAAATGTATAGCATAAAAGTCTTGAATGGGTCCCTGGAAGGAAGGATGCTTTGATGAGGGAGCAGGGATTTTTTTAAAGGCATTATGGACTGGTTTTCTTTCTCTCCTGCAGCAGTGATTAGACATTATTTAAATGTCCTTTCCCTGGACCAGATGGGTTATTTGGACTAACTGGCAGCTGCCTGGCAGCTTTCAGGACACCTGAGTCACTTCCCACTTCCTCCATCCTTCTGTCAGTGCTGCTGCACAGATCCTGCCTGGGTAGATCTGCTGGGGGCAGGATGTGTCCTGTGCATTGAGGGAGAATCCCAGGCCAGGGCCCCAAATCACACAAATCACCCTGTTCCCTGCACAGCCAGGTCTGATGTACTCCCTGCAATCCCACCAAACCCTCTGAGCTCCAGGCTTTGCTTCCTAAAAATCAAATTATTTTTGTCAGGCAAAGAAGAGCAGAGGGAGGTGTTCAGGCCAGATGCAGGGTGGTGGAGGAGGAGGCAGTCCCAGCTGCTTCAGGAGGGTGTGGGGCACACGGGTACTGCTCAGCCTCAAATGCCACAAATGCCACCTGCCACCTGTTGGGTGTCCTTTACCTGCTGCAGAGCCACACGTGGCTCATGGAGCACTAAAGGTTCAGTGATCCCACAGCACCATGACCTGCTCATTCCTGCTGCAGCCAGTGCTCCTGGTTAATGATTGCAGGGCACAAACTCCCATCCCATGTTCCTGTTTCCATGTTATTGCCCCTCAGGACAGTGCTTTTCTCCTGCTGGTCTCGCTTCCTTGAATCCCAGCTGGTGGCAGGAGCTGGGGCAGGGGACTCTGTTTGGGGTTAATCACTGACCTGTGATGTCCACAGTTCCACACCCCCTCCTGGGGACATGGGGAGCAGCACTGGGGAGAGAGAGGAGCCTGTGATGTTCTGGTACAGTTTTGGTGACAAGGCCTCAGTGACAATAAATACTGAGAGCATAAAACCCTCTTTTTCCATAATTTCCATATCTAAACCCAGGCTTTTCTCTCATGATGATTCACTAATCTCAGTAGCTCCCCTGAGGCTAATAGAGTCCTTGAACTGCTTAATATTCTGGAGTTTTGGAAATGACACAATTAGACTTGAATTTTCTTTCTCTTACAGTAGCACTCTTGTTTCCAAATTCGAGTGAAGTTTCATGGACAATTTGAGGAGAACCCAGAGACTTTCCTTTAAATTTAGGAACTGCAGTTTTATTAGCACTCAATAATTTCTAATAATTCCAGCTGTGCCTGGCTGGAATTGCTGCACTGCTGCTGCTCACAGATGCAGACACATCCTTCCATTGCACACCTGGAGGTCGACTATAAGTCACTGGGTTTTCTGTAAGAAATGTTTTCTCAAGTGGAACTGCTGGGGATCGATAGTATTAACAGCTACTAGAAAAAGTCTCCTTGCCTGGCAATAAAGCAGATTATTTCTGTCCCTGAGTGTCTCAAACCAGCTCATAGCATGGCTGTGTGTGGGAATTGCTGGCACTGGGGTGCAGAAAGGTTCAGCTGCACCCAGGGCTTGAGCTAACAAAGAGCTCTTTGCCCTGCAGGAGAGCAAAGATGGATTGCACCTAGCAAAGGAGGTGAAGCCTGGTCTGCACACAGCAGCATCCCCCCATTGTCATTCTGCTCTAGTTTGTAATCAAGTGCTGGTTCTGAATGCAAATGGAGATCAGGTCTCCGTTGTAGCTTGGATTCTGCTTGCTCAAAGATAAAGGTGCCAAGTCCAGCTTCCTGACTCTGCTGTGGATATGCAAAGGAAATGCTAATTTCCCTAGTAGGTGGCTAGGAGAAGTGGCAAGACAGAGCTGGAGGACAGCACTGGAGATGCAGATGGGGTGTGATGGAAGCCAGGAGATGTTCCCCCCTGCAGCATTTACACAGAGCAGGTGTTGGTCATGCAGATGCAGCTTCTCCCCATTCTCAGCAGCAAACTAGGCTGCTCCTTCTCCTTTGGATAGGTACCCACTGTGGGAGGACACACTGAGCACCCTGAAGTCACTGAGGCTTTCAGGAGGGGCTGCAGAGCAGTGCAGGAAATGGAGAACCCCAGCAGGTCACACCTGCCCCTGTTGGGAGCTGGGGCTGAGTTGCCTTTGGTTATCAGGTTAAACACAGGGGCACTGCTCTGCCTCTTCCCCTGGCCTCTCCTGCCTGCCCAGGCCTCCAGCACGGACATTCCCTCTCATCCCTGCACTCAGAGCGTGGCTCCCAGCCTGCTCCTGCTGCCTTTGCTCTGGAGTTCCTTTGGACTACCTGCACTAAAATAGCATCCTTACATAAACACAGACTCCTGCATTATTTAGAGGCCTAAAATCCCAGCACCTGCCTTTGTCAGAGCCTCAGCATGGCAGTGGGATTAGGTTTTCTCCCCGTCTCTGTGCTGTACCAGTGGGTCCCTGCCAGGACCCTCATAAGCCCCTGCCCCACACTCTGCAGTGGTGGGCCCTGCCTGGCTCCCATGGCCACAAACTGCTCCTGGGCTGAACAAAGCTCTCCTGAAGAACAGCATCACAAACACACCTCTGAAAAGCCACAGGAGAACAAAACTGGCTTTTTATTCTGTCAAACAAGCAGTAAACACCAACTCAGAGACAGAGCAAAGCAGCCCTGTTAATCACCCCTGCCCCATCTCCCCCTCCTGCCTCTGAGGACACCAGCTCCTCTTTTCCTTCTCTGCACAGCCGAGCCAAAATTCCAGGAAGTGAGCCAGGAGCATCTCCCCTGCCGTGGCCTGTCAGGCTCATGGAGAGGGGTAGGGACTGAAAGTACAGCAGGAATTTTGGAGCAGGCAGCAGAAATCCTCAGTTGCCTCCTGCTCCTGTCTGTACCAGCAGTATCTGGTGGCCTGGCCCTGCCAGCGAGGTGCTGGGGAGCTGTCACTTGGCAGGGGCTGGCTGTAACCAGAACAACTGAATGAATGAAGTAGAAAATGAATATCCTTGCTTTGTGAGGGAGAAAGAGCCGTAGAAAATACTCTGTTACCTTCCCACAGCCATGCAGGGGGTCTGGGGCTGTTTCATGGAGCTCTGAGCTTGCTGCAGGGTCCTGGCTCCTGCTCTTCAGAGCTTTGTTGTGTGAACGTTGATGGGCAAGGTTTAAGCAATCCAATCTCCTAACTTGCCTCTTGTCCTACATACCACACTGGAGGGCAGCTGGGATATGAAACCTGCACTACACCACAGCCTTCTCTGCAGGGCCTTGTGACACAGATGTTGGAAGGGAAATATGGAATTACTTGAAGATATTGCAGTGTATAATTGCAGTTTCACTTCTCAGGGTTATTTCAGGTGAATCTGACCTGCTTCTAATGAAATTAGCACCTTTTTATCTGCAGTAACCTAGCAGCTTTTTCAGGTAGGGACATTTTCATGCTCCTGTTGGGGTGGGGTCCCAAGACACTACTTCATTACTGATGCTAATTAATCATCCAAGACACTGTGGATGGAAAAGGTAATTTGTTTTCTCCTGCAAAGTGAATAGAGGTAGAGAGGAAAATAAAACCCAGCCTCCCCGTGAGCTGGGCTTGGCTTGCCCTGGCAAGACAAGGACTGAAGGGCTGTGTGTGGGAAAGCTCCCTATTAAACCTGGGGACAGCAGGGAGCTCCTGGAAGTGACAGACACACAATGGTGCCTTTGTCAGAGAGGCTCCAAAGGCCAGATGATGTCACCTTGCACTGGGCTGGGAGGCTGCTTGTGCCCCTCAGGATGGAGCTCAGCAGTATTGCACTATCTCCTCCACTGGGAGGAGGCAATGAAAAGGCTGCTTTTGTCCCACCCTTTCTTAAAAGCAGGCAAAGAAGCTTTGTTCTAGGACTGTCCCTGGTTTTTCAGAGGTGGAAAAGACTAATTAAAGAGCCACTGCTAGCCCTGGGCTCCTACCAGCTCCCATCACCTGCAGGAGCCCCACTCAGCCCCGCGGGTGTAACTCTGCTTTTTCCTTCACAGCCTTTTGACTGGTGCAAAGAAATATCTGAACTGCAGCCACATCCTTTGCCATGTCACCTTAAGGTGGAAAGGTTGAGTTATCCCTAAGGGCTGTCTGAGACTTCAGCAGTCTGGGACCTCCCAAGGATAGGATCTGTTGAAAGTGAGGAGAAGGGGGATGAAGAGGAAGGCCTGTATTACCTTCAGAACGCTTTGGAGCTGGATTCCCCAGATGTCAAAGGAGACCTGGACAAAACACAGCTCCTCTTTCTCTCCCTTACAACTGCAGTAGCCAGGGCTGCCCAAGGTCAGCCAGGGATCCTATGGGGTGGACTGGGGCCACATTTCCTTGCTGCCCTTCCAGGGACTCCCAGAAACCCAGCAGGCCCATGACAGCCCCTCAGCCCCTTCAGCTCAATGCATGGGGAGAGGTCTGCAGCATCTACAGAGAGTTTGCTGGATGGTGGAAGGAGCTCATTTAAATGAGAAAAAAAAAGATTTCGAGTACGTTTCCAGCATTCTCCTTGCCTATTGTACTCTCTTTTCAGTTCTGCTTTCCAGTGAGCAGTTTTATGTTCCCAAGGATCATAAATTCTCATTTTTCCACTGGGCAGGAGGTGCACTCCTGGCCTCCAGCGCTTCCTGCGTCGCTTTTGTGTCCGTGTTGCCCAGCTACTGCAGCACAGCCCCGGGCTATGCCCGCCGCATTCAGCGCGGCCCCGGCAGCGCGGCGGGCACGGGATCACGGCATTCCCGGCCCCGGCAGCGTGTGCCCATGGAGGTCACGGCATTCCCGGCCCCGGCAGTGTGTGCCCACGGGGATCACGGCATTCCCGGCCCCGGCAGCGTGTGCCCATGGGGGTCACGGCATTCCCGGCCCCGGCAGCGTGTGCCCCCGGCGGGTTCCGAGGGGCACGGAGGGACGGCCCCAACCCAGCGCGTCCCAGGCAGAGCCACGGGAGGGCTGCGCTGGCCCGCGCTGCCGGTGACCTGGGCAGGGTGGGATGTGATGCTCGGGGGGATCAGAGGCTGGACAGCAAAGCAGCCCGTGCTCCGAGGGTGTGGAGTGGACACCGCTGGTTTGTCAGCTCCACACGGTGCTCGGCTAAGCCCCACCGCCTGGGAGGATGCCAGAGGGAGTCAGGATGTGCCAGGGGAGCAGGGACTGGGGGTGCTGCTGGGGTGGTGCTGCCGGAGCCGGTCAGTCGGGGGGCAGAGCCCAGCTCGTTCCCACCCCTCATTGCCATGCCCCTCATTGCCATGCTCCCTGTGTCCCCTCGCTCGGGGAAGGGGCTGGGACGGGCCATTGTTGGGGTTGTTTATGGACACATAGATCCTGCAGCCTGCCAGGCCGGGATGGCCCCCAGCTCGTTCCCACCCCTCATTGCCATGCCCCTCATTGCCATGCCCCTCATTGCCATGCTCCCTGTGTCCCCTCGCTCGGGGAAGGGGCTGGGACGGGCCATTGTTGGGGTTGTTTATGGACACATAGATCCTGCAGCCTGCCAGGCCGGGATGGCCGAGGGGAGGCCAGGGCAGCACAGCAGGCTGAGGGCTGGCTGCAGGATTTACAGCCACAGGAAGAAGTTCCTGGTTTCCAAGCCTGTGGCATCTTCCTATGGGCATGCAAATAAGTACATACCCAGCTGTGACTGGGGGCACTGACATACTCCAGCCTCAAAAACCTGCAGAGCCTCTGCTTTGATTTCCCTTAATACAACTTAAAACACCATTTGAATCACGGCCAGGAGCA
>VXBR01003155.1:717748-734866 GCA_013400215.1 Cisticola juncidis | reverse complement strand
ACAGGGACACACTCACTAGCGTTGTTTGGGTGCTGGCATGCCCCCAGCTCCATCCCTCCGCACAATCACTGCATTCCTTGCAGTCACAGGAAGCAACTGGAGTGCTCCCAGTACCATCCCAGCAGGCTCTGGGGATCTGGAGCACTTATGCACCTCTCACAGTGCAGGGGAGCAGCTGGTTTGGAAATGCCCAGTTTTTCACATGCCCCTTGTCCATCTCTCACAGTTGACCACTCCTTGCAAAACCTGTCCCTGGCCCAGTCCCTCTCCCTGAACCTGAAGAACCACTACAGCCTGGACGTCCACCTGCCGTCCACCTCCAGCCCCGCCAGCATCCTGGGCAGCCCCGTGGCCCCCGGCTCGCTGCCTTCCCTGGGCCCCAGGGACTCCTACCTCAACCTCGTCAGCCTGGACAGGGGCAGCAAGGAGGGGGACGAGTGTCTGGAGGGGCAGGACGGGCTCAGCCGGCGCGTGGAGGGCTCCGAGGTCGGCGACTTCGCTCTGCTCAACGGGAGCGGCCGCCAGAAGGCCGATAACACAGACAGAGGGGACGAGGACAGGTAAGTGTGCCACCTCTGTCTCCTGCCAGCTGCAGGGGGAACACCCTGTGTGCTGCAGGTACTTCCCATCTCCTCTGCTTTCCCTCTGCAGGCGGCAGCCGCCCATTCCCAAGCTCAACCCTCCACCACCCATCCTACGCAAAAGGTCAAGCAAGACCTCCCCAAGCCTGGAAGTGGAGGTGAAGCCCGAGAGCACTGCCCACCTGAGCCTACCCAGTGCCAGTATCTCCAGCCTCACCAGCATCACTGCCAGCTCCCTCACCCTCTTGGACCCTGAGGCAAGGACTCCTGCACGGAGTGCTGCCTCCAGCACGGAGTCTGGCCCTGCCGGGATCTGCCAGCGCACTCTGGGCAAGGACAGGACTGGAGAGAGTGGGCCAATGTCCCCCTTGGCCAGCATCCATGACCCAATAGCCAGTGAGACCTTGGCCAAGGAGTTGGTGGCCCTGGGCAGCCCCACGGACAGCTCACTGCCCTTCTCCCCTGCAGACGACACCTGCTTGCACATCAGCTTCTCTGAAGATGAGTTGGACACTGCCATGGGGCCCAGCAGAGTCCCCTCTTAGTAGGGCCACAGTAGGTGGTAGCTGGTGGCTGGCAGCCCCAGCAGCTCCGTCCACAACCCTGTGCGGGACTGGGGGTCCCTGTGCCCTGTCCCTGAGACAGGTCCCTTTCCTGTCCCCGTCCCAAATAACAGCTTCCCCCACCACCTACAGGGCCACCCCACAGGATGGGACTGCCAGCCCTGCCTGAGTCTGCACCAGCTCACACTGCTGTCACACTGCCATCCTGTCCCTGCTCACACAGCCAGGGATGCTCACAGCAGAGAATTCCCAGGGAGCTGAAGGGTGGAAGCCCTGGGCAGGGCATGGCGCAGCGCTGTGGGACAAGAGGCTGTTCTGGTTCATCAGCTGCCAACCGTGGCAGCCTGAGTGGGGCCATGCAGTACAGCCATAGTGTCACTCCCCTGCCCAGCTCCCCGAGGTGTGTCCCAGACTGCCACCACGCTGGGCTGCCAGTGTCCTGCCACCACGCTGTGCCCAGCCCTGCTTTGGGGACAGCAGCCCCACCACTGTGTCCCCACGCAGTGAAGCCACCACTGCCTCCACAGGTGCCTTTTTCCACTCCCCAGCACCCACTGCCCACACAGGTTGGGCCACCCCTCTGAGGCCACTGATGGGCGCAGGGCTGGCCCTAGGAGCCTGCAGCAGTGGGGTGACCCCCCCAAGGAAGGGTGCACCCCATGTCCTGGGGTCAGGGCAGAGAGCCTTCCCCTGCCCCCCAAGCTGCTGGTGGCTGCAGGCAGGAGGCTGCTCCTTGCGCTGGTTTTAGGGTGTTATGGTGTGGTTTGGGTTTGGTCTCAGAAATGTGAGTGTCCTGGGAGGAGTTAAGGAAGAAGCCTGCAGTGGGGTGAAGGGCAGGTTTTGTGGAGGGACCGAGGTGATGCTCATCCACCTTGGTTGTTCATCAGAGAGTGTTGGGAAAGTGTCAGAGAGTCGAGTTGGGAAGTGTCAAGCAGAAATGGAGCCTTGGAGCAGCTGTGCTGCCTGTTCCTGGCATGGTGCTGCTCCCACAGGGAGAGGGGTGTGACAAGACCTGCAGCCAGGGCTGGCCATGGCAGTGACAGAGCTGGGAAGGAGCTGGGGACTGGGCCGGGGGTTGTAAAGCTCGGCTGGGCTGTCCCGTAGTGCGGTAGTGACAGCCCAGGCCCTCCATAGGATGCTGCAGTTTGGTAATGGACTTTTAAAGAAAAAAAAATAAAGGTGTCAGATTTGCAGAGCCAGTGCTGTGTCTCTGCCCCGTGGGGCCCGTGCTCAGGGGGTCCTGAGCCTGTAGGGTGGGCTGGGAACTCCCACATATTCCCAGAGAGGAAAGATCCCTGCAGGGAATGACGGCTGAGCCCCTGAGCAGCCCCCACCAGGATGGGCACCAGCAGGCAGGGCCCTGCTCCTCACACACTCCTTTTGCTCTTTCCTGGTCCCATTTCCACTCCTGAACTAAATCCTGGCCCCAGCACACAGGATAGAGAGCGGCAGAATGCAGATGGCAAAGCCAGATGGGATAGGACCAGTGGCATGCACTGGGATCCCAAGGGCTGCCTGCAGCCAGGACGGGCAAGAGACCCCTGCCCTGTGCAGATTCCTGACCAAGGTGAGGAAGGAAATCCAGGGGCAATTCAGCACAGAGACTCCAAGACAGACAAGGACCCTGTGAGATTGTCCCCCCATGCAGGAAGAGAGGCTCAAATGGACCCAGCACCCAGAACCTCTGTGGGGTCTCAGGGCCACTCTCCATCCCTCCATGGAGTGGGTGCAGCCTCCAGCATGGCAGAGTGGGGAGCAGGGAACCCCTTCCCCAGGCCCACTGCAGACATCTGCTGGGGGGCTGCCTGTGTGGGGAGGGGGCACTTCCAGCCCAGAGCCTTATTATGCTTCCTTCATGGGAAGAAACTTTTTCCTTTGCTGTCTGCTAAGCTGCTAGCAATCATCAGGCAGGCAGGTGGTAAAGATTCATATCCATCAAACAATGCCATTTAGTTTGTAACCTGTGACTAAATCTGGTGTTAGCTTTAATTTCAGAGTCTGCTTTAGGGCTCGCTTGTTAATCTCTATGCAAAGCAGATGAAATGAATATGCAGCATTTTGGATGTAATTGTACGGCTTCAATTCAGCACTATAATTTTCCAAACAGGATCTTGCAATCAAGCTTCTATTCATTAGTGTATAAACAATTTAGTTTCTCAGCTCTCCAGTATGCCAATCATCTCAATGGAGTGAGCATCTCCGACAGAAAGAGGAGGAAAGTTTCCTTTGTGTAACAGAGGTAAAAGTTGCTCTACACTTCAGACAATTCCCGCCCGGCAGATCCAGACCATTGCAATACAAGTGGACGGTTCCTAGTGCCCCTACAACACTGACCAGCTGCAAACACCACTCAGGGGGGGATGTCCCAGTGATCTCCCAGCTCATGTAGCCCCAGACCCTTCAGGAATTCTGCATGTGAGACTCAGCAGAAGAGCCCAGATCCCACAGGACCAGACTGCCTGGAAAGGTGGAAACCTCAGCACACCCCAGTGATGCTCAGGGCTCCCTGAGTGCCCGTGACTGTGGGGAGAGGGTGGCCACCCCAGCCCCTTCCACATCCCCATCCCCCTGACATCACACACCCCAGCACCACAGGACAGAGCTCTGGAGACATCCCACACCGGAGGCCAGTGGCGGCTCCCCCTTGAGGGACAAGGCCGGGGTGACACAGGAGCGGGTGGGGGACAGGTTGATCTCAGCACCCTCATGGGTGTGAGGTGCTTTCCTCAGCGGGGACCCGAGGGTGCGGCGCACACGCGAGCGCCTCCCGCTCCCGCCCGCATCGCCATCGCCATCCCCGCGCACCCATCGCCCTCCGGGGAGGTGAGGAGGGACCAGCCCAGAGCCGCCACAAAGGGAAGCGCCGTCGGCGGAGCCGCTCAGCGCGGTCTCCGTTTCCAAATGAATATCGACAGCGCTAATTACAGGCCGCCATGCAGACAGCTTATTAGCTTGTCACAAAAAGACGGTATTGAACTCGGAGCCCGCGGTATTCACGGAGCGCAGCAAGACGCTCCCCAGACAGCACAGCGAACCAGGCAGGCGAACAACCTCCAGCAAAACTAATTACTTCCTGATTGTCTACGGCCACCCACTGGGTATAATAGTATAGACTAAATTTGGCATATACATAACTAAGCACTCGGCACCAATTTGGTGTACAATAATCATCCTCCGTGTTGCATAATTAAAATCTGATCACTTAGAATAATTATTTCATATTCCCAGTATCGGGTGAAGATTGCATAATGTGGCACAAGTGTTAGCCCGGCAGTGGAACGATCCACCCCACAGGCGTGAGCCCGCCGGGAAGGACATCCCGGCTCCAGGCACGGCCAGAGACCCGCTCGGCACCGGCTGCCTCCGCCTTGGCCATGACCCTGCGGGCAAGGGGCTGTGCGGCCTCGGGCTGTTCTCAGCGCTGCTGCGGAGCAGCTGCGATCGCCTCAGCCCAGCTCTCCACAGCAGGAGCCGGTGCCGGGCAGGCCCCGGTGGGGCAGGGGTGTACCCGCAAGGACAGGCTGTCCCGGTGTCCCCACGCAAGCACTCTCCGCATTGACCTTTCCAGCCTGGCCGCTGCCCCGCTGCCCGCCCGGCCGGGATGCTCATCACCCCACTCCATTGTGCTCGTGCATCTGCTAAAGGCATTTGGAGAGACACGGCAATAAAAAATAAAAATCAAGTGGAACGTGTGTGTCTAATCCATTAACTTCCTCCAGCGGCTCCCCGGGGACCCGGCGAGGAGCAGAAAGAATACGTGGATATTGCACGCGCCCTGGCACCTTGTCCCCGGGCCAGCCCCGCCGCTGGCCGCTGCCACAGGCTCATAAATCACTGCGGGCGACAGCGTTTCACAGCTCGCTTCCCAGCCAGGATATGGCCATTCCTGCTGATTACACGCCCGGCGCGCGGGGGAAGCTGCATCTCCCACTTCCAGGAAGGGAGGATCCGCAAGGAAAAAGCATTGATAAAAAGAAGAACGAAATCAGCTTTGTTCACGTTGCGAATCTCCCATTGTTCCTGCTGCGGCCGTCAGCCCTCGCTGGAGAAAGTATTTCCTCAGCGATAAATCTCCTGGGCTCCTTGCAGCCCTCACCTTGGCACCAGACTCTCCTCAGCTTGTTTTGAAAGAAAAAGCGCTTTTGGCTACAGGCCCCCTGTGGGGTGCACTGGGCAATTCGTGGTGTGAGTTTGGGGGTGAGGACAGTCCTGGGGCAGGGGACAGTGGCCTGGTGCCCATCTCAGGGGTCTCTGGCCACACCAGGGGACAGGACTGCCACTCCCAAAAGCTCCACTCCCATCCTGCAGTGCCCGGCACGAGCCGGGGAAAGTGAGTCTGACCGGGGCCACGCTAATCCCAGCGCTGAAACGTGGAGCTGGCAGTGGCCAAGCACTTGGAATACGGGAGTCAGGCTGACAGTTGTACAAGAAAAATAGATCAAGTTTCCAAGAAAATAGAACTGAGTTGATCTGATTTTCATCAGCATCTTCAGCCGCCTTTCGGGAAGCCCCAGCCTGCTCCTCATTCCTGCTCTCCGCTTTACAAACCACTTAATTCCTTGTTGCTTTGGAAACCCTCACAAAGACCCTCTGCATCCCCCAAAATAACGAGCAACAGATGCTGCTTTGACCTCAGCAACTTCCTGGAAACATACATTTGTCAAAATAAAAATAAAAAGATTAATGTGAGGAAGGCTTTTAAATTATAAGGAAACAGCAGACAGAGCCTGGCCATGCACGCCGAGCCCTCAGACTGTGGACAGACCCTGGAATGGGCAGGGAGAGGCTGTGGGACCAGGAGTCCCTGTGCCCCAGGGAGCTGGGGACCCAGAAGGGCTGGGTCTGGCAATGCTGCCCACAGTCAGGGGACACCAGAGGAGGCTCAGTTCTCCTTCTTCCTGCATTTCTTGGTTTATAGGAACAACTTGTCTCTTTTACAGAGCCTTAAACCCCCTTTGCCCATCCCGCAGGGGAGGAGATGAGCACACAATGGGTCAGCAGGAACTTTTGGGTTATGAGCACTTGGACAGCAGTGGGTTTCACCCTGCCACTCTGGCTGCAGCCATCTGGCACAGTCCAGGGACAGAGCTCATGCACAGAGCCAGCACTTCCCAACAGCAGCTGAGATGCCCAAGAAGGGCTCCTACCAAGATTTGTGACAGCCACACTGGGGTGACACAGCCTGACCAATGGCACAACCAACCCCACCAAAACCCTGCACCCACAGCACTCACCAGAGCTGCAGGCAGGGAGGCTCCTCGTGCTCCACACAGGGGAAGGCCCTTTTCTCTCCCAGCTTTATGGAATCAGCCAAAACGAGCTGCTGGGCAGGGTCTCCTTCTCCTTGGCCTGGTGGGAGGTGGGCTGGGGGTTTGTGCACCTGGGGTGGGAGGGTCATGGGCACCCTGGGCATTCCCATGCCCATCCTCATCCAGCTGCTGCTTTCTGCTGCTGGATGACAAGACCTGAGCAGGGGACCTGAGGGACATTCCTCCTATGAGAGTTTCCTCCCAGGGGACCCCATCACCAGCCTGGGGGTGCACCCATGTTGGTGAGAGGCTGCAGTGCTCAGGTCGTGCTGCCGTGGGGCAGCTGGTGCCACAAGGGGATCACTGTCCCAGCTGCCTCAGGGAGCTGCAGGGACACTGTCCCTCTGCTCTGGCTGGCTCTCCCCAGGCTCCTTGGTGCTCTGGGGACACTGCAGCACACACTGGCAGCCTGGCATGGCCTGTGGCATGGCTGCAGTTCCCAGGGGACTGGACAAATGCCACAGCTCCTCATGCAGGCACAGCAGGTCCCACCTCCACACTGCCCATGGAGCCACCACGCCTGCACCACGGTCACCCCAGGTGTCAGGGCTCCCTTGGGGCTCCACAGGGCTGCTGAACCAGGGCTCCTGCCCACAGCCTCACACCCTCCTGGTGTCACCTCTGGGAGCCACTGTGGACCCTCAGTGGCTCAGCCCAGCTCACAGCCCCAGCAATGAGTGCTGTGCATTCAGGGGCTGCTGAGGGCTCGGAGCAGCCCTGCCCTGGCCCCACAGCACCAGGATTCCAGACCCACCGGTTTCCTCTGCCCTTTCCACTGAACCAACCCGTGGAAAGTTTTATAAACTTGAGGAAACACAAGTCAAAGCAGAAGGAGCCCAAAGCTGCGCCAAAGTGTGACCTCAGCAACCTTCCCTTTGTCCAGCCCGGGACCTCACTGTCATCTGTCAGCATCTGCTGAATCTCCTCCTTTGGGGGCACTCCAGGCCCTTCCGTAGGAGCGGGGCCTCCTCACAGCCCTGCTCCTCTAATGACTCTGTTATCTTTTGTTATCTCTGTCACTTCCACCTCTGCTTCCCTCCACTGGCAGATGGAGATGCCCCCCACCCTTGCCTGGCAGTCCCAAAGGAGCAGCATCCCAGCCCGTACTTCCCAAACCCCTCGAGGATGGATTCATCCCGCTGGTCTGGGCTGTGGGATGGGCTGTCCCCATGCTTGGTGGGGCTGTGGCTGGGATGAAGGTTTGGTAGAGCAGCTCAAGCAGCACTACAGGTCACAGCTGAGCAGCATTCTATGGATGCTGCTCCTATCCTATCCCACACCATCCTATTCCTGCTCCAGAACCTGGCAGAACAGAGCCCAGGGGAAGATGGAGCACAGTTTGCTGTCTGATGCATGAACCTGCCTAGCTGATGAGAGGGCACTGACAGGCAGGGAGGGTTTGGTGCAAAGGAAGGAAATGGAAGAATTAAATCCACAGAACTTCCCTGCTTTTGTTCTCTCTCCCGCCCCCGCTCTTCTCCTTGGCCGCTTGCTCTTCTTGCTGGATGTGTATGGCTTGATACTACCCAAGCAAGCTGGAAACAGGGTATATCAGCTGAAAGCAATTTACTTTGAAATCCAGCTGCCAGATTTTCCTTCATTTGTTTACTTTTAAATGCTTTTTTAAAAGCCAAAGTACACAAGGCAGCCAAATTGCTGACATGTGTGCCGGGCCGGTACCCCGCAAATGCTGCATTCTTTCATGTCCTCCTGGGCTCAAATCCACTCATGTTTATTTAAAATATGTAGAACACTTCAGCACTATTAAGGACTATGTTTTATAGTAAATGGAAAAAGATTTCCTAGCAGGCCAAGGGGAGAGGAAAAGAATCAGTTCAATTCAGTTTTGTTCCGACAGCGCTTTGCCTGCCCACCATGGCCCAGCCACCCACATCCCAGCGAGGGGCTCGGCCCGGCGCCAGCACCCGCGGGCTCGGGCTGCTCCAGGTGCTCTGGGAACACTGCAGGCAGGTGGACACACAACTCCAGCAGTGCCTGTGGGGCTCTCTCCCCCCAGATCCATGGGGCAGGTGGCCTGTGGTGGCAGAGAGAAACACCAAATGCGGCTTGAAGCCCCCAAGGTTCTCCACAGCTCCAGAGTCTTGGTTTAACACAGGATTTCACCTGTGAATGTGGATATGAGAGCTCCAGGTGAGATACCAGCGTGTGTGACCCCAGCTACAACCCCAGGGTGAAAAAGAAGAGGAAATAGCAGTGACCAGGCAGGAACAGCCTGGCAGGGACACCAAGAGGGACCAGACTCATTCCCAGTAGAATGAGACACCAGGGGCTTACTCCAGATGACAAGGAATGAAACATCCTCTCCAAAGTAGGACACAGATGAAAATGGATAGCAAATATGTATTTTAAGGTCAGCAACAGCTAAAAGGGAAGTAGATATTCAAATTCAGAGATTTTAAGAGCATTGCTAATGTGGGTATTTTGTGAGGGAACGAGGCTGGAAGGGGCATTTCCAGCTGATGCTGCCTTTCCTTATATCACCCGTCTGTGGCTGACACAATCTGAACTCTGTGGGGTAATGTAAGGATGCGCTTCAGAAAGGGAAAATGTCAATAAACAGCAGATAAATCCCGTAGGCCTTTGTTGCTGCTCAAGCTGAAACAAACACAGAAAGGCAAGGCAGAGAAAGGAGCAAAGAAGTGACATCTTTTTAATCAAATTATCTGCTACCAAAACCAAAAATGGACAATGGCTCTATGAACACGTTAATGTGCCTGTGACAGACCTTCCTGAAAGAAAACACTGCTGATGTAGCCAGAATTGCTCTGGTTTGTGTCCTAGCAAAAATCAGAAGAAAGCAGAAATCTTCACTTATTAATTTCTGATGATTTAGAGAGCCCAGCACCTTCATAGTTTTATTGTAATTAGCCAGACCAGTAAATCTTCAAAAGGATTCCTCCAGTGGAGTCCCAGACTCAGATTATGTCATGCCTGAGCACAACCTCCCACAACTGGTTTCACTCATGGTTAGAAGAAAAAAAGGCTCTGAGCAAGCAGTGATGGAGAGCAGAGAGGGCTGTGCAAGGGCTGGATGCTACACGTGTTCTGAGGATTGTCCCTCCTGTAACCTCCTCCCCTGCCATTCCCAGCACCGGCAGAGGACTCCGAGCAGGAGGCAGGGTGCTGCCGCTGTGAGCTCTGAAAGGCAGGAGGAGCTCAGAATTGGGAAATGCCCCTCCAAGAGTGCTGAGAGAGACATTTCTCATTTCCACCCTGCAGTGAGGTCTGCAGCTGCCTCTCTGATCACAGGGCTGGGTGCCCACAGAGGGCAGAGGCTCCGGGGCAGGTGACAGCCACTTCTCTGCCCACCCACACCCTGTGACCGTGTGGCTCCTGCTGCTCTGGGGAAGGAAAACAGCACAGGGCCTGGGCTGTGCCTGCCCTGCCCAGGCAGAGCTTCCCCCAAGACTCCTCCAAGGCACTTCACAAGGACAAAGACAGTAAACAAGCAGAGAGCTGTGCTGGGTGGAACCACCCCGCTGCAGAGGAGCCAGGGCAGAGAGGGAAGTGACAGTGCCCCAAGGCCACACAATGAAATAGTGACAGGCAGGAAAGGGAAGCTGGGTTGCCTGTCCCCCTGTGCAGGGCTGTACCCTCCAGTCCCTGCTGCTCCTGTTCTGCTCTGTCCCTCTGCAACACTAGTCTGAGAGACAGAAAACAAACACATGAAAGCCTGTAAAAATAAAGAGTCCAGTAACTGGTAGTAAAGACTCCAGCAGCTGTAGGGAGCCAAAAGCTTCTTGGAGGGGGTTGGATGGAAGTCGAGTTTCCCTCCCTGCTTGCATTGTGTTTCTTTCCTCTGCCAAAATGTGCTTCTCGAGCCTTGGGCAGAGCTGTCGGCGGCTGACCCTCACCTTCCTCTGTTTAACCTGGAGCGCAGGCTGGCCACGAGCGCCGGAGGCCGCGCCGGGGGACGGGCAGAGGCNGGGAGCGGCACCGGGAGCGGCAGAGCCCGCAGAGAGCCCGGGCTGGGCAGGGCAGGGGCGGCGGGGAGAGAGGGCTGCACTGACCCCACATTTAGGGGCTCCATGCAGCCCTTTTCTCCCAAAGCCGCGTCAGGTTCGGCACAGCCGCACACGGGAGGCAGCGAGGACAAAGCGGAGGTCAGACAGTGCTCTAACCAAAGGGGTAATTCTGGCTCCATTAAAATCCTCGCTCCTGTTTGCATGGAAGCAGAAGGCTGTGCTACTACTTATAAAGAGCTGAACCACCCTCAGGCTGACTCATAGCCCTTAACAGAGCTGCCATGCTGATTTTACAAACATTAGAGCAATGCCTCAGATTCGGGGTTTTTTGTAGTTTAACCTATCGACTTAGGAGCAGATCCACAGCTCTTTTATACAGCTCCCCTTCCCTGTATTTTATTTCCTTCCTTGGTGCCAGAATTGGAGCCAAAGCCAAGCTTAACAAAGCAAGAGGCATGGCCATTCTTCCCAGCCCTCATTTACCCTGGTGAGAAGGGAGAAATTAATTAAACCCTATCAAAAGTGCAGAAGCTGTTTGCCATTTTGTGCTGCAGAACACAGTGTGAACCAAACACTCCCTTGAACCACCTGCACTTGCCAAGCCCAGCCAAGAGCACAGGAACTTGCAGATTGGAATCCTTTTGTTCAGGTACCAGCAACAGACAAATGTGATCTAAGATATTTCTCAGGCAGCAGCAATGGGAACATGCTTGGGATGCAGGCAAGGTAAGAGAGCTTTTACCCCATGAAACGCTCTCTTCTTTAAGCCCCTGTTCCTCGGTGTATAACATATAGCAAAACTCTTCATGTCCCAGCAGCTTCTGCTTGTGTCCCAGCCCTGGGACAGCCTGGAGCAGCTCTCCACAGGCAGGCACAGGGGAACAGGGCTCTCCTCCCTCACTGCCTGCCCTTGCCAGGCACACAGGAACCTGCCCCGTGCCTGTGTGGGGCTTGCCAGGACTCCGGCAGCACATGGGAGAGGAGAAATCTGTTGAAGCAGAAACCAAACCCAGGGATAATTCCTCCACCAGCGAGTGAGCTGCTGCTGACCTGCCTTGGGGGTCTGGGAGCCACCCCTCCTCCAGCATCTGCTTCTGCTTGCAGTGCTGATTTACTGCTTTAAAGCCAAACTCACACCACGGACTGTTTGCTTCTAGTTTGCTGTGCTGTGTTTTCTCAGACCTCCTCCCTTTGCCAAAGCACTATTTGCACCACATTCAGCCACACAGGGTGGTGCCTTAGATTCAGATCAAGTCCCCAGGTAGAAGGGCTCACATGAAAAAATAGAAAATTATTAACAGAGTTATTAACACTAGTAAGACCATTTGGTGAGGCCATGTCTGTTCCTAACAAAGAGCAATAATGTGCTTTCATACAAAGGTAAATACTGCAATTAACCTGCTCCCATCCTTGCCTGTCCCGCTCATTTCACACCAGCCCCAGAGGTGCAGACCCACACTGCACTCTGCAGCACCAGGGTCATTTCCCTTCTGGATTCAGGGAAGAAATTACAATGTACACTGTGACTTCTCAGCCACCTCCATCTACTTTGACTCTACCTTAATTTCCTTGAACCGCATCAAATCTGACTGAGGCAATTGTTCTCAAACCATTTTTCTTCCTCTTCTCCCTTCATACTCAAGAGTTTTTATACGTGGCAAAAATCAAGTTGAGGCAGTGTGAATTTCATAGCAAAGACAAAGGATCTAATCAAGTTTCTGTATTCAAGTAGCCTTTGGATTTTCACGATAGCAAAATCTTCACAGAGATGCCCAAAATCAGCTTAATGCAGCCACAAGAGGGAGTCTGAAATCTGCTACTGCCCAGATGGATTCTGGCTTCTAAACTCCTCCAGTACACGAGCACAGAGAGCTTCAAAAGGATTGTAGTCCTGAATTGAGCCATTTGAAACCAGGGCATCTCTAACTGCCAGGTGTTTTGGAGAGAGAGACTCTCCTCAGAAACACGCTGTTGTGCTAGTGCCATGCAAGTCTGCTGCACCAGAAATGCACAGTCCCACCTCACTGAGATCTGAAATTACACTCAGATTTGACTCTTCCCACCCCCAGTGTGAAAGAATGGAGCAGCTTCTGCCGAATCTGACCCACAGTGGAACAAGCTACAACACTGGCTTAACATTTTGTTAATTTAACATGTGATTAGAAACTCTGGCAAAGCTGAGAGCCCACAGCACAACACTTCTCCCAGGGCCAGGGCTACATCTGCCAAAAAATTGTCAAGACGCATTCCTCAAAAATACTTTTATGGTCTTTACTGAATCTCAACATTCACTTGTTCTAGTTTCCATTACAGCTCCAAAGGGGCATCTAGGTTAGAGTAAGCCTCAGGATTTTGAGCAGAAAGAGCTGCATTCAGGCACTGTCCAAAGCACCATGAAAAGTCTCTGGCAACACTTTTCCAGAGATTTAGCCAAGAGAGAAAGAAAAGAAACAATTGTCACAGAGAGGTTAATGAAGGAAATGCTCAGAGTACAGCTGAATTCTACTTGACTTTATAATTTCATTGTCCTCCTCTGCTGATCTCTTTTGTACTTTCACCTGCCCACTCCTGATTGAAACTGAAGAGGCAATCTAGGCCAGCAGAGAGTTAATTCTGACATTTAAACCATAATCAGTGTATCATTACTGGATCCCACAGCTCTGACCCAAGGGCTGTAGATTCCACTGTCAAGAAACAGACAAATGATCTGAAACCTTTGAGGCTTCAGCATAGAAAAAAAAAAGAGGTTTTCTTTTTTGCTTAGAGTACTCGCCAGCTTAAGGGTGGGGCTCCTATCAGGCTGTTGAAAAAAAACCTGCCTCCCACTTATGAACATTTTTGTTTTCAGAAGCAATCTAATGGGAAAAAACCCTCTTTAATTGTGATTGAGGGCTGACTACTGGAATGCCCATGCCTGTTCATTCCAAAGCAGATGTTCAGCAGGGCCATACAAGATGCTGACAATAATAAGTCATGAACAGAACATGGTAAGATCTAAGAACTCCTGATCAACTGTTGGAGTGGGTCAGCACAGATCTGATGTGATGTGTTAACATCCCAGACAATTTATCCTCTTCTCGGCCAAGCCTCACTTCACTCACTCAGCTGAGTTTAACCAGACCCCAAGTCTGTCCTAACTTCAGTCTCTGCAGAGGATTATCTCCCTTCAGCAAGATGTGCCTGCTCTGAGAGGGTGGTAGTGATCAGCAAGGAGAAACTGCAAAGGTGCAGCACCAGCTCACAGATTTAGGCAAGGAGCTGCTAAGACAGCCTGGTGTGTACATTAAAATGCAAACACAGCACCTGCTTTGAGTTTCACTCAATGCACCCCAGCAGAAAGTAGCAAGAATCCAGAAGCCACACAGTGCACAAGCTATTTTTAGATAAATGTTATACAATTTTCCCTCTAGCTCCATGGATCAGAAACATATGCTGCAGCTATACAACCATTACAGTTTAATCCCACCTCAAACAAGGAGATGGGAAATCTTCAGCTCCTACTACCAGCAGGCTACTCAAGGAGCAGAGCACAGCTCCACTCTTTACCATGGTTCAGGTGAGCCAGTCTCACCCAAAACAAGTTAAACTGCATATTGCTTTGGAAAAACAAGTTCATTGGATTTTTTTCTGACCTTTTTAAAAAGGTTTTTGCTATTGTGTGGAAGTGAATGAAAGAGTAGATCCAACTCCTATGAAAAACATGACTTTCAGATATTGTAGAAAAGAAATTTTAAAAAGCTAACTCCTCCATCAAAAAGAACATCAGTGAAAAATTGGGAAGGATTTGCCCCAAACTCTGTAAGTCAGAGCCTTGAGACAGAATACAAGCTCCTTTCCTACACTGCATAATGGGACACAAGATCCTTTAGGAGAACATTTTTCCTGACAGGTGTTGGAAATCTAATGATTTTTCTGATAAAGTAGCTTGTGTTCCCCCAATAGAACAGTTCAAAAAGTGGAATTCCCTAACCAATGTTGTATGAGCAGCTGGGAAGCACAACAGGGATCTTTATGGGAGAAACAGCCAACAAATGCCAGATTCCACTAACCCCTTGCTCCAAGACAGATTTTAGGTTAAACCTCTACAGGAGTCCCTTGGCAAGAATGCACAATTATCAGTTGCAAGACTAAGGGAAGACATTAATGACTTGTTTGTTCCCAGAGTTTCCTTGATCCATGAGGCAATGTTCTCAGCAAGTAAATCAAGTCTCATGCCAGTTTGTGACTGATGGGACAGCAGTCAAAGACTGGAACTACGTCTGCACACATCACAGACAATCCTGGTAATCACGATCATCCAGCTGACGTTACTGGTGCCCAGAGGGTCCCAAGGGCTGTGTGACTGAGACAGCTCTGAGCAAAACAGGGAAATGCATTGTTCTGGTTGTTATGAGTTTAAAGAAGTCTGTTCAGCCATGTAATGGTTCGGGGCTTTTTAATTATTGGTAACACCCAGCACACACCACACAATTTACATGTGCAAGTGCCACATCTGTGCACTTGAGTCAAAGCACAGCCTGCCCATTTCACCAGGACCAGAAAAAGAGCCTGCTGCCAAAGGGAGAGGGCTTCAGCTCCCCTTCAATGGGTGGGTTTGGCTCTGGTCTGGGTCTAGAGTGATAGGCATTCTCAGGCAGAGGACGGTCTGTCTTCACCTTCGTAACCTGGAAAGAAATGCAAAGAAGTGATAAAACTTCTCACAGCATTTAATAGCCAGGCTGAGTCAGAACTTCAAGGGAGAAGTACCAAGAAGAACCAAATAATAGTAAGGACACATTGTTCAGCTGATGAGAGCTCCTCAATACTTCCAAGGGAAGGGAAGGGTGTTTCATCACAACTACAGAGTAGCTCCACATGAGCATGAGCTTCATTCCTAAAGGAAAAGCCTCTAGACCAGGAAAAGCAAAAAGCAAGAATTTCATTGTGGAAGCAAAGCACAAATCCTCTGGAAAAGCAATCCCAGAAAATGCTGCCAGTCTTGACTTCTATTATCCCACAAACTTCCAGCGCCGAGTTCACAGATCCCCATCAGCCCAAGCGACACCGGAGACAGACCTGGTCTGGACAATACATGCATAAAGCAGGGAGAGCAGGACGTGCCCGTCTGCCCCAAAGGTTAAGAATTTACCTTGGAGAGGTCTCCCAGGTCAGGCCTCACCCAGCCCAGCTTGTCCAGCACGCAGGAGTCGAAGGCCGCCTGCTGCTTGCGGCAGCGGCGCAGCTCGTGCTGGTTGGTGTAGTCGATGCACGTCCAGTACGCGGCGAAGGGCTCGGCGCAGTGCGTCCGGATGCTCCTGGGGACACCACAGGCACACAGCCCTCAGAAACCCAACCCTCCTCACTCACACCAGCCTCAGCTCGGGATAAACTGGGGTTTGCAGCTCTCAGGAACATCTAAACCTTCAGCCAAGTCAGTATCTGGTACAAATACCTGTGAAATTTCCATCGCCGCAGCTACAGTTAAATGACAGCAGTAACTTAACTGATACAGGGAGGAGATTTTTGCTGGGTAATGTTCACAGCTCCTCCACAGGATGCTTGTGTTTCACCAAATAATTTTGTTATATTATATGGTGCTCTAATGCTTCCAAATAATTTTGTGTCTAAAGCTCAAAAAGCCATGCTAAGAACAGAGGTTTCAGCTGCTACACTGGAGGTGGACATGCCTTGAGGTAATTAAATTAATCCTTTACAAACAGTACTGGCGCATGCCTTGGATCTACATGTTTGGTCAGGAGAGGCAGGTGGTGCACCTGCTCAAGCTTTCTCAGCAGTTCACCTGTGAGACAGGGAGGACAAACAATGCAATGCTCAGGTTGGTTTCCTGGAGTTCCTCACAGCTGCAAGGTGCAGCAGCCACACCACTGCCATGAACTCCCAACAAAAACCCAGGCCACCTGCTCTGGAACAAAGGCAAAACAGCTTCAAGTGACAGGATAAATTCATGAATAAATAAGCAAGACAAAGCACATGGCCTCTATCCCTAGGAGTTAAAGTTTCAGAAGCAAGTATAAAAGTTTTGAAGGTGGTGATGGCAGCAGTATTTTTAATTAGAATAATGGAAGTACGGAATAGCTTGGGTTGGCAGGAACCTTAAAGTTCATCTCATTCAAGCTTCTGCCATGGGCAGGGCCCATCTTCCTCTATCCCAGGTTGCTCCAAGCCCCATCCAGCCTGGCCTTGGACACTTCCAGGGATGGAGCAGCCACAGCTTCTCTGGGCACCCTGTGCCAGGGCCTCACCACCCTCACAGGGCAAGATTTCTTCCTATTATCTAATCTAAACCTGCTCTCTGTCAGACGTGACAGAACAACCTGCCTTGTTCTGTCACATCATATCCTTGTCACAAGTCCCTCTCCAGGCCTGCTGCAGCCCCTGCTGGTACTGAAAGTTGCACTAAGGTCACCCCGGAGCCTTCTCTTCCCCAGGCTGAGGAGCCGCAGCTCCCCACAGCAGGGCTGCTCCGCTGGGACCAGTGACCGCCAGCGCTCGAACGACACCTCCGGCAGGGCCCCGCAGCCCCGTCACCCCCAGGCCCGCGGGGCTGCGGCGGCGCCTCCCGGCCGCCGGGCGCTCACCTGAAGAAGTCGAGGGCGCACTGGTTCACCTGCCGGCCCTCCCTCAGGCACTTGCGCGGGTCCTTCTCCTCCCAGCGGCACAGCATGAACTCCTTGTTGGG
>VXBR01003155.1:698424-717313 GCA_013400215.1 Cisticola juncidis | reverse complement strand
GGGGCTCGCTGTGGGACGGGATGTTCCACGGCAGGGGCGAGCTGCGGCTCCCCACGGGCGGCAGATACCGGGCGCTCTGGGACCGCGGGGTGGCCACGCAGGTACGGCCGGGGGGCTTCACCCCTCCGCTGGCACAGACCCCGCCGCCAGCGAGGCTTGGAGGTGAAATCCGTGGATTTCCGAGCCAAGCCGGTGTTTGACCCCTCGGGGTGGGGAGAGGATGCTGCCGGCCGGGCACCGCAGGCAGGGTTCCCGACAAAAGCCGAGCGGAGCCGCGCTGGCCCTGCCGGCGCAGCCTGGCCCTGGCGGTCCGTCCATCCATCATGTTTATTAACTCTGCACTCAAACGCGTTTTGCAGGTGAAATTCGTTTTTGCAGATGGTCTCGAATACGACGAGGAAAAATGGAGTTACTGCGATGGCTACGACAGAAGATTTTATACAGAAATCTGTTCTGGTTTTAAACCACCAGGTACTAAATTGCGTTTGCGATCCTGAGAGTCTGGAAGGAATTAAACGAACAACTTTGCTTAAGAAAGATTAATTCAGCTACATGAGTAACATGGAGCAGAAATGCTCTGGCTAATTTCATACAACCCCCCGATGCTGCCAGAAGAATGTGGACAGCACCTTCCAGCAGCACAGCCGGGGATGCAGCTCGGCATCCACAGCGCTCTCCTGGAGCCATGACCCGCAGCACAGGGCTTCATTATCTGCAGCTTTTGACTTCCTAATTAACCCTTTTATACCTTTCACCCCCACTGCATCAGCAGGCTGCTTTTGATACAGAGAAGTTGAGCAAAAGCAATTAGTTTGCATCCAGGACATCAAATGAAATTTCAAGCATCTGCCCCACGTAGCTTTTTAGTAGATATTTGTGTTCAGTCTATGCTTTTGCTAAGGACTTTTATAATGTTAGTATTTATTGTAGTCAAAGGTGGGTTTATAAGAAAAAAAGAGAGTGAAATCTGTAACATGATACACACAATACATGGAATATTTTAGTGATGACATGGAGTTCTGTGAAGCCAGCGAGTCTCTCCTGGCCCCATTTTGGGGTTTAGGGTTGGACTTGTAATGTTAACTCGGTGGGCTGAATCACAGGACTGTGAATGAGGAAATCAAAGTGATTGCTTTTTATCACACAATCTTTGTATGTGCATTTTTCTATTTTCATTTTCCCCATCTGCAAAACTGATGAAATGTTTTATAAAATTTATTGTGAGGTAACTGTGTTATTTTTATACCAAACACCATTGAGATGTATGTTAGTTATCTAATCAAAGGCATAAATTTTTAAAAAATCAAACCTTATTTTTCCCCTTCAGGCATTCCTCAGCTTACAAATCAGGATCCTCCCAAAATAATCCCTGAAGGTTTTTATGACTGTGGTGATGGATTCTATAACCCCCAAACCAGGATAGTTGTTGACTACAAACGCAAGTTTCTGAGAAATGCAGGTATGATTTCACTTCTTCTGCAAGGTAAATTAAGAAGAGTTTATTTCTAATATCTTCTAGGTTGCCTGATTAAAGCCAAAATATAAACAACTCCATGACTTGGTTCTATCATCACTGAGCTAAAATATCTTTAACTTATTTATTTTATCAGTGATTTATGTATCCCCAGAGCTGTACAAATCATATTTTGCAGAATTACAATGAAGTATTCCCAAGCACATATGAACAAATATATTTTATTACCGCTTAGTATGTTAATCTCAGAAAAATCTTCAGTCTCTCCTGGTATGATCTCAAGCAAGGGAGTGGTTGTGAGGGGCACATCAGTGATCCTGAAAGCTGAAAAACTCCATGTTCTGAACCAGCAAAGTGCCTGAGCCTGTGCTTATCTCTACATGTTGGAATAGTTTATTAAAATAAGACTGGGTCTTACCTTTCTGAGCAGGAAACCTTCACCTTGGAGTCCTGTGTTTGGAGTAGAGTCCAGCAAATGTCCCCAAATTAATAAACCTTGGGGAAAGTTAGTTCTTACCAAGCCAGAAGAGAAGCTTTTCAAATTAAAAGCCACAGAAGATCTCCAAACTGTTGACACTGGGGTAACTAAAAAAAATGTAATCTGACCTGAAAAAACCTACTTTTTGTTCTGGCTGTTTAGTCTTTGTGTTTATCACCTTTTCAGAGCAGAGGGTTTTAAAATGAAACTGATTTCTGAAAGCAACCACCCACCCTGCTTTTTTTTTTCCCTGATGTCCAAATTGCAAAACCTCTTTTTTTTGCCCTGGGAAACATAACATTTAATTTTCAGTGTGCTACAGTTTAACAGTTTTGTTGCTTGGAAACTCCATTTTTCAGCAAATTTACTATTTGTTGTAAAAAAATTCTGCTCTGCTGTACTTTCAAGAGCTTTTGTGAGTGTGCACTGCGATATTGGAGGAGAGAAGTGGGGGGGGTAAATGAATTGGAGATACCATCTGCTATAAAATATACCCTGTGATACACGGCCTGTTTTATAAACGTTGAATAAAAACTGATCTAGATTATTACAAATGGCATTGATCCAAAATACTGGAATGCAGTGGGCCTACTGATGAGGAAGATAAGCAACATGCTTTCCAAAAACACAGGAACCTACACAGATTAGTACAGGAGGGAACGCCTTGGAATTCAATTTATTGTTTTTTAATCTGTTCTTTGAACTCATTGTCCTTTATGACATTTATCTCAAACCCTCCAAATTATATCAACCAATATGGGCGCAGCGTGGGGCCTGACAGTGCCGTGGAGATGGGCTTTGTGTGGCCCCTCCAGCCAGGGCCAGCACACAAAGGTGAAATTGTTGATGTGAGTGTGAAGAAGGAATGTGTCCTGGAGGCCAGACCCTTCCTCTCCAGAGCATGAACACAATTGAAAAACCCAGCACTTGCTCAACATCAGAGGAACTCTGGCCGCCCCAGGAGAGATGATTCAGGGCACAAGGCCACTGAAGTAAAGAGAAAAAAAAATTAAAAAAAAAAACAACCAGCTGTAAGCAGAAGAAACTGAGGAAGAGGCTGAGATGACAGGGAACAGATCCAGAATTACTCCATTATAGGTTGGGCAGGAAAGAGCAGGAAAACCTCCAGGCTCTCAGCCAAGTCTTGAAAGCATCAAAAGCAGATGGTAGGAAGCATTCAGGAAGTTCTTACAACAGCTTGACAGGTTTACCAAAATGACACTATCTTCCCCTGGCAGCGGGCTTCAGAACACTCCAGCCCTCACCTTTCACCCCGGCCCTGTTATGAAGCAACTCCTGATTGTTTCTGGGCTGTTTGTGGAGAAGCGAGGGATCCCTGAGCCCTGGCACATCCAGGTACAGCCCCAGAGCAGAGCAGGGGCCATCTGACCCTCCTGGGTCTGCTCCCAGCCCTTCTCAGCAGACAGGAGAGGATGGGGAGCAGCAGGGAGGCTCCTGAGGGGTCTGGCAAGCCCTGCACTGCTCTAGCTCGGAGGTCTGAGCCTCATTTTCTGGGAGAGCCCTGGCTGCAGGAGCACAGCCCCATCGTGCAAACGTAATCAGCAGAATGACAGCAGCAGCTTTGTTATACGTTTTTATCTAGCAAAGTTTTCCAAAGCCTCATTACAGCCCTGCGGTTATTACTCCGTCCCTAAACCTCTGTGTCCTCGGGGATGCTCAAATTTCTCTTGGTTCTCCATGTGTTCCTCAAGCTTCTCTTTTTTCCAGTATTGCGAAGTACGCAAAATTGAGCACATAAATAAGAATGGGAAGGTTCATTTGTAAGAGGATACGTTGTTTATTTTTCATAGATACCGGGGCCAGGCTCCTGTTTCACCAGGAGTATTCCTCTTTTATTTTTTTCCCCAGAAATAGGACTCCTGGCACCTTTGTAACAGAGTTTGACCAACAGAAAGATCGGAAGATTTCCCAGTTTTTCAGTGAAAAGTAGAAACTACAATATGTTTTTTTTAATTCAAAACAGGGAAGTATAAGAAGAGCTGTGACTATCAGGTTTGAGGCTCTCTGACTATCAGAACACCCCATAACTTTCAAATAGAAAATACCATCAAACCCAGAAAATTTTTATACTGAGATGGAAAAGATCTCAGGAGATTGCCTGGGTCACCTGTCTGGATGAAAAGCAAAGATATTTCTGATGAAAATTGTCTTGTTTCTCCTGTGGTTTTCACAGGGATGGGTTCAATAATATAAAACATGTTTTTCATCGTTCTAATATGAGAATATTTGTTCTACTATTTTCATTTTTTTCTTCTGGTTTAATTAGTATGGGACCTTCCTGTAGTGCAATGAATATTACCTGAAATACATTTGTATCTTTTCCTGTAAATCAAGAGCAGAAGGACACAAAATCTGCCTTTTCACTAGGAGCTCAGTCAGGGAACTGAATTAAGAGCAGGATTAGGCCCAGAGGACCAGGACAAGTGTCTTATTCAGAGGGGGTTTGGTGTTGCTGCAGTCCCAAGCCAGCCAGCAATCAGCATTTCTACAAGCCTGAAAGTCTGTGAAAAGCAGCAGGAAAAATCCTGCTGCTTCAGGAATCATTATGAGCTGAAAAGGTCAAGATTCAAGAACATTCTTTTTGTATAGTTTAGAGAAGTCTGGGGTTAGAACGTCTGAGGTTCCTCGGTTGTGAGGCTGCCCTGACTCCCCAGGCAAGGAGGAAAAGCCATTTTAATTCTAAGCCTTAATAATCACAGAGTTACAGTTTCCTCACGTTTCTACCTTGGGATGGAGGCTCTCATGCTTGGCCTGAAAGAACCAAGAAGCACAAACATTTTGGGCAGTCAGCAATGATGGATTCCACTGTTTCAGGTTTATCCAAGTACACAAATCCAGGAGAGAAATCTCCTGCATTTGGACTTTTTTTTTTTTCCTCACAACTCAGATCTGACTTGCACCAAGTGCTTTTTGGGAAACATAGACTTTGACTTGTCTGAAAAATGCAGTTGAGAAACAGCCATAACCACTCAATAATCGCTCAGGGTAATATTTCTGTACCTACCCTCATGCACCCCAAATACATGCAGATGTTTGCGTGCTCTTTCTCAGAAACTACTGGAGAATTGGGTGTGGGATGAGGACCTGGCAAATTTTCAGGCCTGGAGTATTTCTGGAAAAAAGACAGCAAATTTAACTTCGAGTCGACCGTGGTGCAGGCAAAAAGATTGACTGCACTGAGGGATCGTGCACGGAGCTTTATTCCCTGTTCTGCTTTGAAATCCCCGTTCTGATGATGGAGGGAGTGGATGAAGAGCCTGATTCCAGGCTAGTCCCCAGTCACTGCCTAAGAATGTGGAGCTGTTTTGGCAGATGCTCTGAGCAAGGAGAGGAAAGCCCCAGCAATGCACACACAGAGGGAATACAGCATTTTTGTTCGAATGAATTTAGCTTCCCATAGATTTAAATGTCTACTTATAAGGCAGGACCATTCAATCTTTTGTACATTTGTTTCTTTTTTATTTGACTTAAGATACTGAATTTAGATGAGGTTTAGTTCCTACATATTGAAACTCTTAAAAGCTCTTCAAATAATTGTTCTTTGGATACTTGTTAGGCTAAAGAAATCAGTTTTGATCGGCAGTAAAAGTTCATGCTATTTTAAGTGCAATGCTATAGCTATTTTCTGTTGTATATTTAATCATTTTGAATTATATGTCATGTAAAAGATTTTAGCTCTGGGGCATTTGCCAGATGGCTGATTCTGCATTTCACACAACAAAAGAAATAATGTTTGTGTAAAGCTCTTAAAAATAGTTGGTAATCAGTATATTCTACAACGAATAGGATCCAGACCTGTTTGGAAAAAAACCCAGCTTTTGCAGAAATTAATTTAGAGGATTTGGTCTCTACCTCTGGGCTCTGAACAAAACAAATTGTGTCTATTGTTTGCTGATTTTGTAACATTTAACAAGTTAACCGGATTGTAAATTTTACTCATTTTTATGTTAAATGCCGTTTATTGCAATCCATTGATCTTTTTCTCTTTACTTTGGCTGACAAACTTATTTCTGAAAGCAGGGTTGTAAAGCAGAGAGCCAATACTGCTCTCCATTTACACAAGTAGAGCACACGAATGCGAGTAGCCCTTTGCTTTTCTTGCAGCAGCTTGAGTGCTTGTCCTTTTTACTGCTAATTCCTCTTTCTGGCCTCTTTGATTCATATTCCTCCAAAATAGTACTACAAAAAATGTTTTCTCTCTTTGCCATGGCATTCAGCTTCTTCTCTTTGCCCACAAGGCTCTGTAGAGCTACCTACAAATTCACCCTCTGGTCTTGTCTCCTCCATCTCCCACAAGCTTTTTTCCCTTGCATCCAGTTCCAGGACATAGGTTTGTAGCCACATTCATACAAATTCAATTTTCTGGTACTTGCTTTTCAGACTCTGGGGTAGTCAAAAGCTTTCAAAAATCTTACATCCAGAAACAGCTCAGAGATTGTATTGTAACTGTTTGATCTGAATCCCCAGATTGTCACTTACCTACCTCTTCCTGGTTTTCAGTGAGATAGCTTTTGTCCCAGTGTCAGAGCTCTGGATCTAAATAATCCCCAATGCTTAACAAATAAATTAATTGAGGAGCCAAATCTCAGCAGGAGGAGAGGCAGAACCCTGGCAAGGATCACAGTGGGACTGCTGAGTGGGCAAGGAAATGGCTGAGCAGTGAAGACAGCAGAGAGAAATTGAGTCCACTTCATTTAAAATGAAGATCCCAGACTCTGACAAGTTGGCAGGGTTTTCTTAGCCCCCTTTTTTTTTTTTTCCCTTACTCTACCCTAAACACTTTTTAAAATGTTGGACCAATTTTCCTACCCATCATATGCTCTTTTTGTATCTTTTCTGTATAAAATTGTGAAGACCAAGCACAGTTTGGATGGCATTGCAGAATTCATACTTACATCTTTCACAGTGTCAAAGTCTGCTCAGGTGACAGTCAGAGAGACTTGGAGACCTCATCTGAGCAACCAACAACATTTTTAGATTAAGTTTACATGTTTTAATCTGAAACATCCTCCATTCAGCAAAATAGATTATGAACCAGCATGATTTATATTCCAGACTATAGGCAGCAGTGACAATATTAACATTTGCATCATGATGTAAGTTACTACGGTAATTTCAGTAGCTATAGCTTTTGCAGATATATTGTTCCTTCTGGTTTCCTGGCCTTATCTTTTTGAAAACTGTGGAAGTTTCAGTTCCAAAGAGGAGCATGCCAAGAATAACACCTTTGTTTGGGTGCTAACCATCCCATTGTGAATCCATTAAATAGGTTACACACAAGCCTTATGGGCACTTACATCCAATATACTGCTCATGTGAAAACAACTTCTACAAGAGATGGAAAGTTCATTTGGGGGCCATTTTGGAATGACAGTAATTAAAAGAGAATGGAAGGGTGAGAATTTGTGGGTGGAAGCAAAGGTTAATTGAAAACATATTTTCCATTTTCTTGCCAGCCTTGATGTTGGTGGGGTCAGGTGCAGTAAGGAAAGGGGTGGTAGGGACCCCGAGGGGGCAGTGGAAATGGGAGGGGTGTGCCAGGCAGAGCCCAGGGCTGAGATGCTATCACATGTCATTGTGATTGTGCAGTGGAAGAACGTGATAAACGGCGCTGCGGGTGCTGGGAGGAGCCAGGGATGTGAAAGAATTCGGTGATATTGTTGTTTACAGTGGGCTGCGTGTGCCTGGCCCTCTGCAAGCGGGGAGGAAGCTCAGCTGCTGCTCCAGAATGGCCTGGTGGAAACACACACCCTTCCAAACCTGGGCATGGAGAGCCCTGGGCATGGAGAGCCCTGGGCAGGGCTCCCAGGGCTCCCTGTCCTGGTGGTGGCACATCCCAGGGACACAAAGGATGACACATCAGGCCCAAACCTGGCCCTGGGACCTGAATTTCAAGCCTCCAGTGCAGAGGAGTCTTGAAATGGCTCTGAATTTCAAGAGCCTCTGGAACACACACAGCTACAAAGACCTAACACAGTCAGGCAAGGTTTTTAAGATGAACAATTTAGGTTTTTCCCCTGTTCAACCCCCTGGATATTCTAATCTCAGCAAACTCCTAGGTGTTTTCCTGGGAATGCAATAGTTAAGAGAGCCTCTGTGACAATTCTGCCAGTGCTGTCAGTGTCAGCCCTGTGCCATGGCAGGCACCTCAGCATGCAAAGCCCTCAGAAGCCTCTCACAGCTGGGGCTTCCATAAGCAACACAGAAACACGATAGTTAGAAGCAAATAATTCTAAACTTTGCAATATGCATTTAATATAGCAAGATTAAACGCACCTAAATTACAGTGTGTTTTCATGTCATCCCTTGGAAGCACCCTGAAGCAAGGCCACCCTGGATTTTCAGCTGTTTCTAATCCCAGATGAGAGATAAATCTGGAGTGTGGTATTTGGGTAAATCTCTTCTGCCACTACTTTTAGCCATTGGAAAGGAGGCAAGTGGTTTCATTTTGCAGAGAGCAGAAATCCACTGATTTAAGTGGGCTGCAGTTTGAGCTGGCTGTGGAATTCTCCTCACAGTGCTTGTGACACCTGTTTGGACTTTGCTGACATTTGGAACTTCCCCTAAAGCCCCCCAAAACAAGGCAGAAACTTGCCAGGCGATATTGGGTGAGAAGAACCAATTTTGAAATGGGCTCTTTATGGGAACACATTGCAGCCAACAGCTTTAGCTGAACCTCATTTACCCGAATTTACTCCCCAGACTGACCTGTGCTGTGTGGGCAGTGTCCCACAGGGACCAGCAGGACTTGCACCTCTGCTAAATCATCTATTGTGGGCAGATGCTGTTTCTGGGGACCAGGTGGCTGCCAGGGCTGGCTCCGTGTGCCTCTGCCTGCTCAATGAAAACAGCCTGAATTAATCACAAAAATAGCAGAGAGCTGTCCCAGCGTGGGCTGGCTGAGGATCTCACCCACAATACTCAAGTTATATTTAGTGGGTGCTAGAAACTGATCTCATTTCTGATTGAGACACAAGGAAATCATTCAAGAGCTCATCCATTACAATCTTTTCAATATGTCATGATAATAATGTTAATATTTCACTGACTTTGGAAGAAATCACTGGGTACCCTTTACTAACTGCACAGGGATACACCAGAGTGCAGTGAAATGCTCAGACAAAGCTTTTTTCCTTTACCTTCAAACACCAGCGTGGTTAGTCCTCTTTCAGCAAAGTCTATTCCATCACTGTTTATTCTACTGAGGAAAATCTAAAAAAATGGATAAACTTTTAGAGATAAATATGCTGACACAAAATTCAGCACACCACACGAAGAACCCCATTCCACCTAATTGTGCACAGGGTGATAATTTAGCACTGATTAAAGAGTTTGTATTTTTTTTTTTTCAAATCTTTTTTAAAAGGAAAATTACTTCTGAAGGTGAAGATGTGCTTAGACAATCATATTAACATATTCAAACAATTGCAATTTGCAAAATAGTAATTACAACTCACTATCTGGTAGCATTAATCAAACCTCAAGGTTTAATTCCATTTTAAATATTGATGAAATGTGATTCTCCAATCTAACCCTGGTGTTGCAGGGTTATGGAAGCAGCCAGTGGCAGAAAAAGAGGAACGTGTAGTTAACAAGCAGCTGCCACAAAGAAGGATCGGCATCTGTGATTTAAATTGTTAGCTGCACAGTCAGGTAGAGTGTAAAAAGGGTAGTCAAGAGGCTGTTAAGTCCATTGCTGCCAATTACTAACAATCAGGGAGGAGCTTTAAGACTTGTTCAGTACAATAAACCCAGTTTGTCTTGTTTCAGGGGTTACTACTGAAGAGGTTGCAGCTGCACTGATTCAAATAGCCCTAAAACTACAGTAATTATCAACCAGTCTTCTTTAGTGTAGCAAAAGTATGTTTTACCATAGCTTAACTCTTTACATTCTAATATTTTCCTGCCTCCTCTCCCATAGCCAGCCCTGGAGCCATTCTGTGTTTCCTCTTCCTATCCTGGATCAATTCTTCATTTCCCCTTGCCTACCCAAGGACCCAAGTACATCACACTGGGCTGGGTGGCAGCTCCAGGGATTTACTTTGCGTTGAGTCACTACATCTGTTTTCTCAACAAAGCTGAAATTTGCACTGCTCATTCGGATTTTACATCTGGTTAAATCACATGCAGGTTAGGCAGGGCCTATGAACACACATTTAATTTGCATGGGCTCAGATCACTGCACAAACCATTTTGGAATCAGTCTGGCAGGGCTGAGATCCCTGGGTTTGTCCTGGGTGCTTTCCTGGGACACCAGGAAATCCCAGAGTGCAGAACGAGACAATCTGGGCAAACCAAGGGGATGTGGGAAACCTGTGAAGCCAAGTTAGCATCTGCCTTTCTTTGTGCTTGTCTCCTTGATGCTGAGTGAGCTGCCAAAGGCTCAGACAGACTCAGCCTGGTCATTTCTGGCTCTCAGGTGAGTCAGGTGTGCCCAGCTCCCAGCCAGCCATGGGGAATCACAGCATCTCTAAGTTTCCTTATTCCTTCACCATGGCAGAAACAGACAAAAGTTTCCTTTTCATGCAACGATTACAAGCTCAGATAAATTATTTTTTTTTTTAGCTGAGGCAATTCGAGCTAAAACCACAGAGCCACAGACTGGACAATGTCAGTCTCACGTGATCACAACACCTAGTGCACAGAACAAAAGCCAGCACATTGATTATGGCTTGGGTGTTGTTTTTGAGAAAGCTTAGGGACCACATTTGCATTCCTGCTGCAGCCCTCGGTGGAATCTGTCTGTGAGGATTGCAAGGTCTTTAAGCAAGATTCTGTGCTCATGTTTTTAATTTCCCTTTTAGCATATTTTTTTCAGCATCTATTTTCTCCTGCTTTACACCCGGGTTAGAAATGTGCCATTAACAGGGTATTTTGTTATGGATCCGTGGATCTCTAAGGAACAAAAAAGATCAGTGAAACACAGAAAGGGCTGAACTTGGCTATTTCATCTGAATTATGACTATTTTGCAGTCATTACAGCAAGAAACCTGGCCCCTTTCCTGCCCTCCCCAGGATGGCAGCAGAGCTGGGTGTGAGCAGCACCTCACGGGTGTGCACCCTACTCCAATGAGAGAAAAGGGAGGGCAGCATGAAAAAAAAAAGGTAGAAGAAAGAAAAAAAAACAAGCTTGATTCACAAACCACCACAGTCAATTGGATTAACCCCCATCTTGACGACTTGTGCAGCAGAATTTGTCACATACCCCTCTGGGAACTTCTTAGCTTAACACTTCATTCCCAAGACCTTCCTCTCCTCCCAGTCTCTGGATTTTTACGTAACAAGGGCTGCCACAAACCTTCAAAATTTAGATTTTTACACACATCACAAGCAGTTAATATGAATTTGTTAAGACAGTGATAAACACAAGAAGCAGCTCGAATATATTTCATCTATATAAAAATAAATACAGGTATTGTTGTAAGTAATACTTTGATTTTTTCCCCTTTTTGAAGTTTGATTTCCCTGGTTTACTACTATCCAGATCTCTTTTCTCCTACACAAACGCAAAGGAAAAGGCTGCAGAACAGTTTTTGGAGACAAGACTATTTAAATCCCTGAAATTAAGAAGCCACGACTTAACATTCACCAAGCTATTTTTTTGTAAATCATGCAGAAAATTGCTGTTCAAACTTTGCTGGTCAGTTGTTTTTTCCTACATTGTCTTTGCTTTTATTTTCTTTCCACACTGTCATTATGCTCTCAGAATAAATACAACAGACATGAATACTAACAAGGGGCACAGGAGTTGGTCTAAAATATCTCTCAGCCACTGCATCAGTTTATCAATACCTGCCACAACAACATCTCCAAAACAGCATGGAAAGAAAAGCACCAAGACAAGAACCTGGGATTTCACTGTAAATTTTTCTTTACCTTCACTTTTTATAAATCAACAAGCAGCACAGGCAGAGTATTTGAAAAATGCCTATCTTAATTTCTATGGTTTCAACATTTTTCCTGGTTATTTTGCCCAAAAAGGAAAAATATAAAATCTGTACATGTAAATCTCGTGGTTCACCCAAGCTAAGATTATCAAACAGATGAATAACAAATCCTTGCCACAGTCCCATCACCTCCTGCCTTGACAAATTCCCACACAACAGCACACGATCTTTTAAATAAACAACAAAAATAAAAGTGTTCTAAGGGATGCCAACGGCTAAAAAATGGATTCATTTTTCAAAGGAAAAATGACATGTTTGAGGGATGCAAAGAGCAGATCTGACCAGGGGATATTTAACCAATATTTAACATTTCTCTCTCCCTTTCAGATGACGATGAGCATGAGTGGATCCTTCGGACCTGCCGGAAAGCCTGGGACATCACAACTGAGCAAAACCGAAACCATAAAACCCTTCCAGACACCATTCCAGCAAAGCAATCTGATTATTCACAATAAACGCAATTTGTCCTCCTGGATTTGTCTCACCCTTTCCCTCGACAGGAATATAATCTTTCTGTCATCTTTGTCAGCTCAAAGAAAAATGGAAATAATCATTTAATCAGTCATGCTGAGCAAAAGCCACAGCAAAAAAGCCAACTGTACTCACAATAATATTCCTGAGAGGTGTGCAGTGTAGTATGTATAAACATTATTAAGCCTGAAAACAATTTGTTAAAAAGAGTGCCTCAGATTCGGTGTTGAAGTCATTCAAATCCATCTTAATCAACATTATTTTCCCAGATTTTAGTTAGCTGTCCTGGTGAATTCCTTTCCTCTCTTTTTGCTCAGTACTTTGATATTGATTGATCATTGTAATAATGTACACCAGAGGTATTCTTTAATGACTGGTTTGCTAACTAGGAAATTATATCCATTTACTACGAACGTTTGTTGAACTCTCCTGAAGCCAGAGTTTAACAAAATAATAAAAGAGGAAAACTGGGTGGGTTGCTGCTTGATTAGTAAGCCAGAAAGTATTTAAAAATAAAATAAAATGGAATTACATCATTTTCTGGATGTAAGTGCCAGCACTTCTACTTGCATTAACTTTATTTATTACACAAATAAGACATTTACAAAGCACAACATTAAAAGTATGTAACAAAACAGACATTGGTTTTACAAAAAGTGCTTACAATTTTGTTTTACTTTTTTAAAATAAATATTAGTCTTGACTGTCCACTCATTCAGAGAAAAAAAAATTTAACCATTGTAGCCAAGACATGCAGAATTGCAACATGCTACAACAAAATGATTGGCAGATGAAATAAAACTGGTGTTTAGTTGGCATCCTACAGATAAATCGCTGACAGTAGTGCAGGATTGGTTCCCACTCCCTGTCCCAACGAGTGAGTTCTGTAAGCACCTTTAGGGCACTGGGTTAACCAGCATGAGCCAGAAAAAATCCCTGGAGATAAAACCTGAAACCATCCCACCTCCAGAGCCGAGCGCTGACAGTCACCTTGTTCAGCTGGAGTGAAGAGCCTTTCTCTGGCTGTCTGCAGTGGATTCTGTCTGAAAAAGGGGTTGTAAATAGCAACTGGAAAAGTTTAGTGCGTGGAGTCTGCATTGCTGCACCAGAACCCATCTGGCAATTACTGAATAAACTAAGAAAATCAGAATGACTTCAATTTTATTTTTTTTTTAATCCACAGACAGGAGATGAATGCAAATGACCTGAGATAAGGTTTGGTTCAGTGGCAACAGTCAGTGTGAAATAGGTTGTGAAACAATGTATTGAATAAATTAGAAGATTTCTTACATTCTTGGTACAGTTGAGTATTTTCCATACACATAATTAGCTCTAAAACTGCACAAGCTGAATTGCTTCCAGTTTTTGCAAACAATTTGGGCTTAATATAAACAGAGCCTGATTTCTGAATTAGCAAAGCTGCTCCTGGCTACTTATGGGGGGAAGTGCCCCGAGCACAGTCTGTGGTGAGCCCACGTCCCTGGAGAGAAACACCTACACTCCCTGGGCCCCTGCCTCGGACTGTGGCCCTGCCATGGATATCCAGGACATTTCACAAGTGGGATTTTTCTGATCAGGTTGGTATTTAGCAGATCCATATTTCATAGTTTCTTTTTCATTGCATTGCCAAGACAGAAGGGAGAAACCCACCAAACCCTTTTCTCCCTCAACAGAACAGTTGTGGCAGCCTCAGAGACTGTGGGATGTCAGGGCAAGTTATAGCCTGAAGTCTCTCCTTCAGTGTCAAATGGAATAACTACCCATTCCTTAATGGCACTAATTCCACAACTAACGAGGTGCACTAATTAGGAGGTGCAAGCACAAACGGAGAACAAGTCAGGCCCCAGTGACGCCCGGCCCCCATGAGCATCTCAAGGCTGGGACACAGCAACAGCCTCAGCCTGTGATGACAAACACTCACCAGCAGCCAGGGGGACACTCACCCTGCCCTCATTGCTACAGACAAGGACAACAAGGACTGCACTGGTGCCACTGGAGCAGCTGGTGACTGTCCCCTCCCCAGGGGACACTCCACAGAGGTGGTTCCAGTCAGGTCAGTGCAGGAGCGCTTGGCACTGCCCACACTCTGGAAAGGGTCACTCACACACCAGGAGGTGACAACGAGACTTTGTGGACTCGATCCCCCTCTCTCCTTTCAAATGTTATTTTGGATTGGAGCAGAGCTGCTGGCTGCAATTTGACAGACACTGGCCCATCTGTCCGAGGTAGAACCATCACTGTCCTAACACATGAACACACAGAGCAGAGTGTGAGCAGGGTTTGTTCCAGCCATATCAGCCTGTGCTTGTGCTCAGTTCCTTCTCAAGCCAGGAGATCTCGATGGCCACCTCAGCAGATGTCCCCATCTCCCCATGCTGTTCCTGGGGCATTCCTCGTGGCTGGGCTGGAGGTGCTGGTGTCACGTGGAGCTCGGGGACACGGGCAGGACAAGGCTCCCCACACGTGCAGCACGGGCTGGCCACAGCCGGGGCTGGGTGTCCCCCATGCCACGGGCTGATCCAGGATCTCCCGGAGAGGAAAACACGTGTGTCTGCAGCTCCAAGGAAAACAAGTTATGTAACGGATGGATTCCCATCTCCTGCTCCTTGGGCACGGCTCAGTCACGTCCCTCACTGGCTGTGGCTCAGGACAGGCTTTCACATTCTTGGAAGAGCAGCCTCACAGACACTTCACAGCAGGACAGACCCGTGTGCTTTGCATGGAGAGAGCTTTGGTTACAGACCTGCTCTTGGCTCGGTGCAAACTGAGAAGGGCTGGCAGAGGTCACTTGTTTACTTTTCGTTATTCCCATCAATGAAGGATCATTTTGGAGTCCTTTTCCTGACTTGGGGCCAGACTGCTGAGCACTTTCTTTGCTGTTGCCGTGAGCCCAGCAGTTCTCCTGGGATGCACCCTCATCCCAGGGCCTGGCAGGACGGACAGCCAGGGAGGGCAGGAGGGCAGAGGGGATCAGAGTGACGCTGCCAGCCAAAGGAAGATGCCACCCCCTTGCTGTCCACTTGGCTAAGGATGGTTCCTGCTGGCCTCACTGTGCCTTTCACCTTTTTAACTGGTCTCCAGTTCTACCCAGCTCTTTCCACTGACTGAACTTGAGTCCACAGCAGGGCAGAACATTTCTACACCCTTATGGCCACCTTCCATTGAGCATTTCCCAGTCCCAGAGTATGGATTGTCCGAAAGTTTTCTGTAGGTACATTCTGAAATCACCCATTTGTGGTCCAATATGACTCCAAGGAAATAAAGTAGCTTGTTAATAAAAAACGAGAGTAAAACACTTAAAAAAAAAAAAAAAAAAAAGAGATTTGGCAGATGGCTGTGAGAGGAGAGAGATATTCAGTGTTCTAAGAACAAGTCAGCAATCAAAAACTTCAGGGTGCTAAACCTGGCTCTGCCACCAACCCTCATGGTTCCTCTCAGGTTAGGACATCTCTGCTTCCCCTCCTATAAAACGGGGGGAAAAAACACTAAGATTTACTTACCTTTGAGTGATCAAAGGACATGTGATTCTAAAGCACTTTGAGGAGGAAGAAAAACTGCCTATTTCCAGCTGGCATCGTGTTTTCCACTCAGTGGAGTCTCAGCTACCTGCGAGTTTGGCTCAGGAAGGTCTGTCTATACATTGAGTTGCTGAGCCAAAAAGCCAATTTCGGATTTCACAAACACGAGTGGCAAGAAGAAGGGGTGTCCAGGAACTGCTTCACTGGTGCAAAGAGAGAATCAGGCCAAACCACGTGAATTCCTCCTTCCTTTGTGCTCAGGGGTGATCATCGACCCCCCTGAGGCTCAGCGTGTTCTGGGTTGTTCGTATTCCCATGGGATTGGGAGCAAGACTTGCAAGCACAGCAGAGTCACCAGTTTTGACTGTGTCTGGCACTGCCTCGGAGAGACTCACGGTCATTCTACAAGTCCACAAGAAACAAGTGTAAAATGTAACTCTGCACTCAACACACACATACACAGAGTGTCGCTGGAGAAATCAGAGCGGGCGTGAGGCGCTGGTCAATGGGAAGAGCTGAGAGTGCTGGGTCTGAGCTTCTCCCGCGGGAGCTGCCGAGGCTGGGCTGTGTCAGCGGCTGAGGGGCAGCGGGGCTGCCAGGGCCACGGGCAGGTGAGGAAGAGTCCGCGCAGTCAGTACTGAAAGAGGATGACCTGCGGGAGAACGGGAGCGTCAGCGCCTCCAGGGACCGAGCCCTGGCCGCGGCGGTGTGCGGGGAACGGACGCGGGGCAGCCGCTCCCTGCCAGGAAAAGCCTCGCTGGGAGCGCTCTGTGCCCAGGAGCGCCGGCCCTGCCCGGGGAAAGAGCCACGGAGGAGCCCAGCCGGGACTGTGGCTGAGGTGCACCACACCAAACAGCAGTTCATCCCTCTGCTCTGTCATACAGCAGCTACCGAGAGAGACAAAGGCCATGCCCGGCGGTCCTGAGTGTGCACCTCACTCACTGACCAGCACAGGCTCCCCTCAAACTCTGCACCTCTGCAGCCCCTTCCCCGCCTTCGGGCAGGGGGAGCAGCTCCTGAGCTGGCACAGCTCGGTTCTCACCAGCCACTGCACCGGGCACCCCGAGAGGAGGGTGGGGAATGCCCCACACACAGAGGGAAATACACATTCAGCATTTAAATGTGTTTTCCCAGGATCTCAGCTATCTCTGCTTTTCAAGATTTTTGGATCTGGGGGAAAAAAAAAAAGCTACTTCAGTTTTCAGGAATTCAGCACGCAACTGTTTAGAAAAGGAGCTGGTTGGGGGGCAGCTCCGTGTCCTGAGAACCTTGTTCTGCAACAGCTGTGAGCCAGTAATTGCATTTAAATCAGGAGCTGCTTGTTGCAGCGAAGCCTCTCTAACAACAGCACCAGGACTGTAAAATATTCTCTGAAAACTCTGCAGCTTGCTGGGCAGATATGACAAAATGGTAGAATTTAGACTGAAAAAGTATCTTTGCTGTGCCCCTGCTTCTGCCCATTGAAACAGAGCTCAGTGAGCTGCTGCTTCTGCAGAGAAGAGGGAGATCTGAAAAGAGAGGTGCTGAGGACTTCTATCAGTAAAGACAAAAGCTAAAACCACTCAGAGTTGCCAAAGGCTCAGTGTTACCTCAAAAGGAAGTCACTGAAACTCAGGTCCTAAATAATGCATCCCAAACGTGAGTGTGTTTGAGAAGTCCTGCCCCCAATAAGCTGTGTGTTAGAACAGATACTGTAAAGCTGAACAGAAAAATATCAACATGCAATATTGTCTCCTGGCCAGACATTGTGAAATAACATTCCTGCTTCAGCTATTGTAGCAGCCAGTTGTTATTATTTTTAAGCAATACTGCAGTCTGCAAGAAATGAATCTTTTTCTGTTAACTCGTGGAAAACTGAGAAGTCAGCACATGCTGGAGGTCCCCCCTGCTCCGTTGTTAACAGCAGGGTCTGCTCACACTGACCACACCTGCAGGTGCCTGAGGAGCAGGACAGAGCTCAGGGCAGCGGGAAGGGGAGGGCAGGGAGGGTGTGAGAGCCTTCAGTGGGTGCAGGCACAGAGCCCCAGCACATCACAACAGCGAGGGGTGGCCGGTGACAAACACAGTGGTGCCACTTTGACCCACAGTGGGTACATCAGCCTCAGGGCCCCCAAAACCAAGGGAAGACACACGGGTGGGTGGCAGCTGCCAGGTCATGGAGGAGCAGTGATGCTGACAAGAGACGGCGGTGGCAATGATGACACACACAAATCTTTGCTACAGCAGGGTTTGGCCCCAGAGCCCGGGACAGGGACTACATTTACCTTCTCACCCCTATTAGATAGTGGTCCTTCCATGTCTGCTTTGAGGTGCACTGGTGGAGCAGTGTAGGGAAGTCTACAGTGCACTTGTCCACACTGTACCTGACCTGTGGATGAGAGGAGGCTTCAGCCTGTGTTACTGCAAACACCACACGCCCCCCGTCCGGCCAGGCTGGCACGGGACACGCGGGGGACAGGCAGGGACAGGCTGGGCACAGCCACAGCCCCCGTGGGCCAGCCAGGGGAAAAGCCTCACAAGAGCCACAAAACCTCTGTCCGGGCATGACCAAAGCTGCCCATGGCCCACAGATCATTCACTGGCACTGGGAACTGTCAGAGAAAGCAACTCTGCTGTCCTGAGCAGGAAGGAGACCATTGGCCACCAAGCCCCACAGGGCACACTCACACTTCTTCTCCCCGACACAGAGAGCACAGGAGGGCCGAGGACCAGGCAGGTAAAACCCAGGCACTGACTTTCCTCGGGACAAGTTAACCCCAAGGGCAAAGTTTATCAGACACGAAGAGGAGCAGCAGCACGGGCACCATCCCCGCACCCGCAGGCNCGGCCCCTGCTCTGCCCCAGCCCCTCTTCCCCTCTTACTTTCGATGTATCCGTGCAGCGTCACCATGCGGGCCCGCTCCGGGCTGCTGAAGGGCGAGTAGTGGATGTCATCGGACAGCGAGGAGGGGATGCGGGGCGGGGGCGCTCCCGACGGCGG
>VXBR01003155.1:675335-688082 GCA_013400215.1 Cisticola juncidis | reverse complement strand
GGGATCGCGCCCACCGCCGCGGCGTCTGGCCGCCCGCCGCTGCCCGGGCTTCATTAGTAACCTGATAATTCCCCAGCAAAGCCCCGGCAGCGGTGCCACCGCCGGGTAATTGCAGGACGGTAACGTGAGCTGATGGCGGTCGGGGATGGATCCTCGCCGTTATTGATTGTGACAGCTAAATTGTTAACCGAGAGGGAAATCAGATGAAAGCCATTTTAGAATAAATACAAGGCATTAGGTTTAAACATCGAGCTTGCAGGAAAGCCCGAGAAACCCCCAGGAAACAGAGCCAAAGGCCTGCCAGCTTGTCCTCCTCTGTCCCCAGTTCCACGGTGTGGAACTGTCCCCAGTTCCACAGACAAGTGCAGAGGCGAGCCGCTGAGAAAGGGCAATTTAAACCCTTGGTTCTCACTGCTGGGTCTGAATTAGCCCTGGCTGCTCCGTAGGAGTGTTCTCTGCCACAGCCATGAAAGCTCTGTCCCCCTACGCAGCGCCGGCCCAGGCACGGCCGTGTGGGGCTGATTTGCATCCCCGGAGCAATGCTGGGCTCAGCACCATGCAGCCAAGCAGATGCTTGCACTGCTCTCATGATTGCAGACCAGGCTCTCCGGACCCCCTAAAGCCAGAACAGGCTCAGGGTGACTCAAGCCCTGCTTCTGCCCTTCTCCAGCCTTGGCCCTGCAGGGTCTCCTGCTCTCAATGCCTGCTGAGAGCAGACACATCTCACACGGGGATCTTGCACCAGTGGCGGGCCCTGGGCAGCGACTGGGGAATGCAGAGCACTGGAGCTCAGGTACCAGAGCTGAGCCCATCCTTGTTCCTACCCCTATGTGCTCCCTCCACCGCTGCTGGAGCTTGTAGAAGGCAGCACCAAGGTGGCAGCGTGTCCAGCAGCAGCTCAGCCACAATCCCAGAGTTTGGGGTTGGGAATGTGCTACGCTCCCAGAGTGAAGATTCCCACGCTTGTCCCAAGTGAGGGACTGTCACCACAGACAGAGTGGCTCAAAAGCCATGGAAAAAGCCACACCATGGCCATGGTGAACATTGCCCTCAGTAACCCACCTTGCTCCCATGGATCTGCTGGAAATACAGGGGGAGCAAGGAACCGTCTCCGAGGGCAGGAGTGCAGGCTGGAGGTGAGAAGCAGCCCAGTTTCTCTTCACAGGAGCCAGGCACCAAGCCCGGCTCTCCTTCCCACCACCAGGTGCCAACCTCCCTGCTCACGGCTCCAGCGCCGGTGCCGCGCTCCCCGGGGCTCTTCAGATCTCCTTTACTTATGCACAGTCCCAGGGCTGATGCTCACTAAACCATTCCTGAGCATTTCCCTCCTCCCAGCTCCAGGGTTGGGAGCTCCGGGGTCGCTGCGCTCTCGGCGTTCCCGGGCAGCGCTGGCGCCTGCCAGGCCGGCGGCAGAGCAGGGACCAACACAAGCACCCACCTGCAGCAAAGCTCCCCCAGGTCTGTGTCAGACAAGGCACTTCTGTCAGCGACCATGGCAGTGCAGAGAAATAATTAAATAAAAAAAAAGACTGATGCTATTGTACCCGGGTCCTGTCAGTGGACTTCAGCTGATGCCAAGCATTTACCACCCTCACTCTCTTCCTGCTTGCCACCCTCGGCTTTCCTGGAGGAAAACATGCATTTTAAATGTTTATTCAGAGCTGTAAGAATTTCAACAGATTGTATTTAAATACAAATAAATATCAAAGTATGTTTCTGGTGGGAGCACGGCCACACCCCCACCTGAAAACAGGTGTCTTCCAAATTCCTGACGGGAACAGAATTCAGAACTGTTCTAAACAACGCAGATACAGACCCGGAAAGCTACAAACGTTCCAGCACGCAGGAAACAAACACAGGCTGTTCACAGAGGAATGCAAACGGGGGTCACTGACATCCAGAGGGGTACAAACTCCCAAGAATACTTTTCCCTCTACTCAGGTACCCAGAAACTAGGAAATCAACATTAACATTAACAGCATGAGACCTACTTTAGAACAACTGAGGCTTTCGCAGTCCTGCGGCACAGGCAGGCAGGGCCGCTCCAGGTGCGCGGTGCAGCAGCAGGAGTGGGCTCTGCCTGCAGGGAGCTGTGCTGCCGCTGCTGCTGCTGCTGCTGCTGCTGCTGCTGCTACTGCTACTGCTGCTGCTACTGCTGCTGCAGGAATGCAAACCTCCCTGGGCTGTGACACTGAGCAGCTCCTGCCTGCACAAACTGCACCTGGCTCCAAACTGTTTTCCTCCTCCTGTTGGAGACAACATTAATCAGTTTGGGGGAGCAGCTAAAGAGTGACCAACGAGGTCTGACAGGACTGGGGAGGGAAAATCAGACCAGCATCACCTGGACCCAAGCACGTGAGCTCTCTGACATCCCCTTGGCACATGCAGTCACAGCACTGTGTGCACAAAGGAGAAAATGGTGCCAGAAAAAGCTTTTTCCTCATATTTCTATTCTGCAGACATTTAGGGGCTGCAGATCTGATGGTTCAGAGCAATGCTTTCCATCAGATCTGTGGATCCAGCCCTGGGGCAGAGCAGTTCACCACAAACACTGGTGCCACCTCACACCAAGAGGCAGCTGCCCACCTCTACAGCCCATGGAAACCAAAGCTGGGCAGGACAGGGGCAAACACCAAGTCCATGGCTTGGCAGATGTCCCAGAGGCTGCAGTCACTCTCACACTGCCACATCTGGCTCATGAGGAGCTGCACTGTCAGGGATCACTGAACACAAACGCCAAAGCTCAGGGCACAGCACAGACCTCAGTGGTGTGTAAGGACAGATTCCTGCATGCAGGCACACCCCTACAGCCTAAATGACACTGAAAATACCTGTGCTGTGTCATTACCATGTCATAAAGTAACTCTGTGGAGTGTGCAAATCAAAATGCAGAATCAGTTGGCTTTGGTGCACATAAAATATTGCATGCACAGTTACTAAAGGTGTTGCAAGATCTATTTAAATTGAGTTTTATTGAGATGAAAAAGTTTTTCCATTATAACTACAGCACGTTAATCAAAACCAAGTGCTTCCCCTTCCATTAAAACATGAACTGGAATACATTTTGTTCAAAAATACTTTAGAAAGTAATCAGTTAAATGGAGTATTTTGGGATGTGCTTTACTCCGCTGGCTGGTCACTGTTTCTAATCTGGCTAATGAATGCACACTAACGAGAGGTTGCCTGTGTGTTCATCAGAGGCTTGGAAGGGACCCTATTTCTCTGCACAGCCCTCAGCTGTGAGCTGCACAGGCACAGACCCTCAGTGTGACAGGGCTGTGCTGGCCGTGCCCGCTCAGGTGGCATCGTCCTTCCCACTCTACAAAAGTACAAAAGCATTGGAGGACTCCAGGTATACAAAGCAGAGTTTCTTGCCACCATCATCCATCCATAAGCATCATCTTCTGGATTTCCAGGCAGCTCTGGAGTAAGGAGTAGTCCTTTTCTTATCCGGTGGTTTGAAGTAAGAATAAACGGGTGCTGCAGGATATTCTGCGTCTGGGTTTTCTGCCATCATTTTCAGCTTGGCTTCAATGGCCTTTATTTTTGCACTGACACTGGGAAGAGAAAAAGCAGAAGGGAAATTGAGCTTGATCTTAGCATGAAACCCAACTACAGAAATCCAGAGATTCTGCTGACTTCTGTGAATCCTCCCTGCATGAGGAGGGGCTGGGCAGCCCCCAGTGCTGCATCCACAGCGAGGCAGGAACGCCCTGCCCAGAGCCCACACTGCAACCTCTGCACGGGTCTGCCCCTCCAGGAGACACCTCAGCACCCCAAAACAGCGGCCCCTGCACCCACTCAGAGCTTTCTTGAGGACACTGAGCGAGACAAGAGCACGGCAAGGCTTCCTGCTTCATTCATGATGTCATTTTGGGAGGTCTGAGCATGTGCAGCGGAGCAGAGCTCGGGGCAGGCTGCTGGGAACAGCAGGGAAATGAAAGCCAGACTTCCTCCCAGCTACAGCCCGTTCGGGATGGGAAAACCCCAGACTCTAATTAGGTCAGGAAGAAACATTATTTCAGCATTAGCAGGGTTTATCCCAAAGGGAGAAGCTACCCCAGGTTACACCCCGAATTCCTAGGACTTTTGCTATTCACTATTCTCCACTGGGTATGGACAGGGAGGAATGTTCCCTTCCCCACTGTGGCTTCTTGCACCATCCATCCTCACTAGAACAACCCCTTGGTGCCACTGGTGCAGTTAATACTGCATGACCCAAACCCCTCTGCTCTGTACCTCCCAGCCTGGACCTTCTGAATTCCAGGCTCGTTTTATCTCTGGGCAAATGCATTACTCTGGTCCTGGCTCCTCACAGGGTTCCACTGTTAGAACACAGAGGAAAACCACACACTCTTTCAAACAGACTGTGAACCAGCAAAGCAGCTTTGTGCTTTAGGTAAATGCAGGGGTTGGAGAATTTAACCACAGCCCACAGACAAAACCTACAGGCAAAAAACCACTGGCAAAAAAAAATCATTTTATGTGGAGTACTACCTGTGACTTTGTTTTCATCCTCTGCCACTACTGTAGAACTTCTTGCTCATAAGCATTTTGCTGAACAAAATTAGTCCAGTAAAAACCCAATTCCCATGAAGTGCAGAGATTCTGGCCAAAGGAGCTGGAGTGCTACACATTCCCAACTCCCCACCTCACCCCATTCCCTTGCTACCACCCACTGGCTTTGCATGTTAGAAAATAAACTTCCAGTCTGAAGTGTCCCACATCAAGTGAGTGATTTCACAAGCACTGCCCGTTCAAAAACAGCTTTTTTGCCATGCTGGATTCTCAACACAAACAATACCAACAACCCCAAGTCTTACTGAGATGGAAGGAGTTGGTTCCCTGCCAGTCCCACAGCTCTCTCACCCATCTCCTACCTGAGGTTGGACTGGGGTGGCTCCGTGCTGGAAGAGGGCTCCAGGCTAATTGGAAGGATCTTCTCATTTTTACTGTGATCATATCTCTGCAAGCAAGAGACCAAGGACTGAGTCAGCTGCAGTTAAGACCAAAGAAACATTTCCCACAGATGGACTTTAAAGCTGGATTAACATCGCCTCAGGTTTTGTGCAGCTTTTGCTAGGAAAGATTTTGGTGGCCAAACACTGAAACAAATCCCAACCACAATATTTGGTTAGTACCAACATGGAATGCAGGCTGGATACTGAACAGTCCTGTGCATTGTACTGTGGATCCTCAAACCTCATCCTGTCACTTCTTGTTCCCCTCTACACGAGGCAGGAAGCACAGATGGTAAATCTGAAGGTAACTGCTGTACTGTTTGCTGTCCTCTCTGTGTGCAGAGCCAGGAGGTAACCCAAGCACAGGACTGCACAGAACAGGGCAGTGCTGGGAGAAATTATGGGGAAAAAAGAAAAAAGATCAGCTAGGAGCCACCTCCTTTCTGCAGGAGGCAGCTTGTGAGGCTGTCATCTCTGTGGGCATCGGGCTCCTGAACTATTTGCAGAGTTCTGCTTCCTTATTTCGCTTGGCACAGAGTCAGGTTTGTGTTCCAGCAGAGCTGCTCAAACAGTGTCTGGTGAGCCCTTCACTCATCTCAGAGCTGCTCACCACCACGCTGCTTCTGTCTAAAACAAACTCTCATTACAATAACCCAAAGCTTTGTGCTGTTAAGCCTTTCCAGGGATTGGAAAATGCCATGAGAAGGGAGGTGATCATTTCTGCATTTCCTCCCAGACCCCAGAGCAGCTGGGCAGGCACTGACTCCTCCAGCTCAGACCCTTCTGTGGCCTGATCACTACACCAGCACGGGGCACTCCAGGAGCTCCAGGTACAGAAAATGGAGACTGGATTTGCACAAGCTGGGATGTGCTGAGCCCTTGAAGTCAGCAACTAAAACAATGTGGTCTCCTTTAATGAAGATACCTGGTTTGGTTTTTCAAGCATCCAAACAGATGCACTAACATACTTGATAAGACAAAGCAGAAAGCTGCTGGGAGGATAATCAACTAAAGAAAACTACCCAAGGGAAAATAGCAACAAGCATCTCCCCTCTGCCTCCCCCAAAATCTGTTTATCTGCAAAGAAAGTAATTCAAAATAAACTTTGCTTTTAAACTTTGCTTTGCTTTATCAAATACAAGATAGTAAATAACTGTAGAAGAAACAAGAGAAAATTTAAAAAAAAATAAAATAAGGATGTTCCAGAAGGTACTGCCTAAGTCAATCTTAAAAACTTGATTGTTTATGTGATGGAGCATGGAATAAAAGGATATTTAGCTTAGATGCAGAGTATGTTACTTTAAAGTCAAAACTAATTAGAGCTGCTGCCACATAAGTGCTTTCAGAAGTGGAACAAAGTAACACAGTAACCGGTAATTGGGAATTTCCATACCTCTCCTATGCAAAAAACCACAAGGGGAAGGATTCAAACTTCCAGCCAATTACTCACTGAGGTTGGGAAAAGTTAAAACATGGGCATTTATAGAAGTAATGTGTTCATACTGAGCAGAAACCCCCTCCCAGAGAACCCCAGGTTAAAGGGCCTGTCCTCACTCACAGCTAATCCAGCACGGTTTGGGCAGACAGGAGAAGCTGCAGACTGTAAACACCAACTCTCCAAGCTATTTCCTAGAACACACTGAAATTATTTTGCCATGCCAAGGCTGCCCTGATAAGAAGGCTTTATTACTGAAGTTTTTCAATTTTGCAGACCAAATGCAACCCCTCTTCCAGCAGCCAGCTCACCTTGACCTGTGCGTGTGCCCACCGCACCACCAGCTTCTTGGAAAGGGCCAGCTTCCCATTGAGACACTGGATCGCCTTCTCTGCTTCCTGCACAGGAAGACAACTCCATAAACAAACCAGGCCTTCAGTCAAAACCCACCCACATGGAAAGAGACCTTTTTTCTTTGGTATTTAGCTTACTGCAAGTACAGCTCACTGACAGCACAGAAGGTTTATCCCACTGGATCCCAATTCGGCGACACCTCTGAAAGACTCCCAGTACCCAGGCTCATCTGCCTTGCTCCACCTTGCTATGAATCATTTTCTAGAGCTAGTGCACAGTCTGAGGGCTCTTCTGACATCCCCATCACCAGCTGAAAAGAGCTAGCCCTTTCTGGTTAGCATTAAAAAGCAGGATTCAGGAAAAGACAGCAGAGGAGAAAGGGAATCACTACTGCCACTTCCAAGAGCAGTCACAAAGTGGCTGTGACAGAGTGGAGCTGTGGGTTTGTGTAGACAAAGTACTGAATTTATCCTTCTCTGTTGTAGTTTTGAATTAGCATTAAAAAAACGAGAATGAAGTCAGTAATTTATATCAGAACTTTAGATAAAAACCAACTTACCTGTTTGGTTTCAAAGTTGACAAAACAGTAACCCCTGGGCTGCCCTTCCAGAGCACCAGACTTGTGGAAGAGAAAGTCAAACTGCTTGACTTTGCCAAACTTCTGAAGGAGCTTGAGGAGGTGATATCTGAAGGGAAGAGGAAACATTTATGACATGTTTGATCCCACTGACAGTGAGGAGACAGAGAGGAACCCCTGACACACACACAGAGCTCACATCCAGCCGTGTCACACACGGATTCCCAAATCCCTGCAGAGCTGGGTGCCCTGTGCAGCGCTCCTTCAGCATCCACAGCTCTGAGCAGCATCACCAGTGACTTTCCAAAGCCCCAAGGCACAAAGCTCCCTCCCAGCAGTGCCAGCTGAAGGGCACAGACACCTATTAATAGCTGCCTTTTGCACAATTATGCAACGGCTCCCAAGGGGTTTGGGAGGGCTTTGCCTCCTGCCTCACTAAATCACTCCTGCTTTTAAGCATGGCCCTCCTGTCTCCCCTTTCTGGCCCTGGTGGGAGCACCTGAAGCTCCATCCCCTGCACTCCTCTCCCAGCACAAGCAGGGATCCCCCAGGATCCTGCTCCTCCTGCTGCCCTCCCTCTCCCAGGACAAACCTCCCCTTCCCTGTGCCAACCGTGCCAGTGCTCTGGCAAGGACCCCCAGGGTACACAGACACCTGCCTGGAAAAGATGGGGATGCAGGAAGACAGAAGAATAAATAGAATAACCTGCAACCCTCAACAAAAAAGGCACCAGCCAGCCCTCAGTATCCTGAAGATAGAAGCCTAAATGTGCCAGTGCTCCTGCCTCAGACAGCTTTTCAGTGACATGGCTCATGGGAGTCAGACACTTCTTTAGCCAATTATCTTCCTGCCATCCAGTGGGGAGTGTGCTGTTTCCAATAAAACTGGGGAAAGTCAGAGTAAATCTGTCTGCTTAGTATCTGGTGCATTGAGCAACTTAAAACAAGGAGCACATATGCTGTACAGGCCACATCTAATCCTGAGAGTTCTCTGCAGCTTTTTTTGGTTCCCTGGGATTGAAGTGTTTAACAACACTGGCTGACCTGGGAGAAAAGTGACACTCATTGCTCCTTCACTGCCTGACCCTACACCTGACATTTAAGAATTATTTAAGTGTTTAATAATAGAGTGTCTTAGTCAGGACTCATCTCTCGAGCAGCTGTACAGTGTTTGTTAGCAAACCACACAGTCTAACCCAAATTTTCAGTGTTTAAGGTAACACTCAGAGAGCCCCCCAGGATAACACCAGGCACTGGCTGAAAGCCCCCATGGCCAGACATCAATGGTCAGCAGTGCCCAAGACTGCCAAGTGCACCAGGGACTGTCCAGATGGGAAGGGCAGAAAACATTTTTCCTAATAAAGCCTGATAGGATGTCTGAACAGGGCCTTAGCCCTTTGTTAAGCTTCAGAAGCCAGGCAAGAAAGTTCCAGGAACGTGAGTCATCCCACAGGATGGTCACAGTGGACATTCAGGATGTGCACTGTTAAAGAGGTGAAGGTGCAGCGTGTGCACAGACGAGCAGTGCACAAGGGCCAAGTCACCCCAGGGGAACACACACATTGTCATTGATTATGGAAGGCTTCCTACATCCTTTGGAATACAGAGGAACTGCACAGCCTTCCAAGAAGCCTATGAGTGCTCAAACTGCTCTGAAAGCAAGAGGAACTGAAAAGAGCAGGGTGAAGAAAAGGAGCTGATTACACAGTAGCCAAATTTCACCACTCACACTTCCAACTGGCAGACACAGATGTACAAGTGAAAACTCTGACTTTGGAGACGTGAGGTATAAAAAACTCCACATGTTGGACCTTCCAGAGTGTCCAAAATATGTAAACGCACCTCAGGTTTGTTTCTGTAAATGCAGTGCCACAGAATGCCCTTAGAATTTCAGCAGGATGGAAATAAAGTCCTCACCACCAGGATGCTGTTCCCCTTTTGGCCATTACAGAGGCAGGAGCAGGGCAAGGAGGATTCTCCCTAAGTTCTGCACCACAAAACCCTGCTTTGCCAAAAGGAACCTTTGGGGATGGTTTGGTTTTCTTTTTATCTCAGAGCATCTGCATTCAAAGAATACTTTCTTAGCAGTGAGGTGATAGTAGCTTCTCTAACACAATTTTTATCAACAGTCTAGAAGTAACTTATGCCATCTATTTTGTTTAGAATCCCTTTTCCAACCCTGCCTGTAAATTTACAGCTGCAGGTCACCTCCTCTCCGTGGAACAGCTCAGAAATCCTGTATAATTAATGAAATCCTGTACTGGTTTAGGCGTGAGTATGGATTGTTATTGTTAAAATACTGAGGGCATTAACAGGAACTTGACAAGTAGTTCTTCCAGACAAGAGGTGTGAAAGAAGAAGACTGTCATGGAAAACCTGAAGCCTTATTGAAAAAAAAACAAGGTGAGAAGATGTAAAAAGTTTTACTATGGCAACACCGTGGCTCACGCAGGGTTTGGCCCCAGCGCGCGGACCCGCGGCCAAGCCCCATCTCCACTTCCTGTCATCTGATGTGAATGCGAGACAAACCTGCAGCTCCCCCGTTTCCTTTTCCTCCCCTCTTCCTCCTGGCACCCCCAGCGCTATTCAGACGCAGACAAGGCTTCCTCTGAACAATGCTGTCCCAAGGATCCCGCGCAGGGACCGGGCCACATGCAAAACCTATTATTGCGAGGAATTCTGCCCCACCGGGAGCAGCGGGGGGCTGCAACAACAACTGCTCACACATTGTTCTGTAGGTGAGACTCAGAGGTGGGATCCTCCGCAGGCAGCACTGGCTGAGGAAGTTCAACACCCGCCACTTCATCCCCCTGGAAAATGAATGGGCATTGAAAGGACACGGGAAACCAGCCCATGTGAGCCAGAGCTGGAAATTAAATCCCTGCCTGTCCAAAAGGATGGAAGGGCTCAGATGGCTTCACCAACAGGAACGGGCAGAGGAGGCAATTCTACCCCACCTGCATCCCAACTCTACCCCACCTGCCTCACTGAACATCGTGGGTTTGCCCCAGGGGTGGGAGCACTGAGGGGTGATCACAGAGCTGAGCCACAGCACATCCCCTGCCCTGCTGTGCAGCTGGAACAGGTGACAGTGGTGACACCAAATCACCTGCTGCCAGCCCAGGGCAGGGCTCTCCCAGCTTGCAGAGCGCCTGGAGGTGCCACAAGCAGCTGTGAGGTCCCTGGTGCCAGCTGTCCTCCCTCCAGCTGCTGGAGCACACTCCCAGCACCACCTGCAGCCACGGGCTGACAATGCTCTAAGGGTGCTGGATGGAAGGAGTCCCCACAAACACCACAGCGAGGAGGAATGCCCAGCTGAAGAGCCACCAAACCATGCCCAGGGCACGGCAGCACCCCCAGCTGAGGCACTCGGTGTGTGCAGGAACCTCCCAAAGCAGCATCCCCCAGCCTGCAATTTGTGGGCAGCCCTGCATTTACAAACGCCTGCTCCTGCAGCTCGTGCTCCAATGTACACATTACCTATTAACTCCCCAGCACTTGACTGCAGCTGGAGTTTGCTCTTTAAATGGAAGTCTTGGATTGATTCAAGACTTTCTGATCTCAATTCTGCTCGAGAGTGTCACAACCACTTATTAACTCTGCCAACAACTCAATCAACCTTACTCTGTCTTAAACAAATCCAACATAGAAATAGAAAAGCAACTCTTTAAAAAACAGATAAAAGCACCAAATGCAGAAACATTTCGTTTTCAGGGGTTTGATTTAGTCATGTGAGTAGTAACCTCAACAGGAATAATTCAGAGGAACAACTAGAACTAGAGATGCAAGCCCTTAGCATGAGAGAATAAGGGTCAAGATGATTTACAGAAACTTACTGACCACACACTTTCTCTACACTGACAATGTGCTAAAAGGAGCTTCCTCCTCTTTTGTTCACAAGGAAATGGAAATACATTATTTGCAGGAGAGAAGAGCTATTTCAAAGCAAAGCACAGAATTGTAAAGCCTGAAATAAGCAGCAAGCACTGTCACTCATCACTGGGCAAACTTTAAACATTTAGGAGCACAGAAGCACTCTAGGCTTGAGAGCCCTGGAGAAACCACCAAACTCACTTCATCCATCTGATGAAAACAGTAAATTTTGCCATATAAACCTATTACTTATCTGGCCATGATTAAAAGGAACAGCCTACACTGAAAGGGTCTTTAACACCACAGAGGATCACCCTGGGCAGTGAAGGATCCAATGCACACAGCCCCTCCATCCCTGCCCTCACACCAACCCAGCTCCCGAATCCCTGAGGACCCAGCAAACAACACTCAAGAATTCCTACATCTAATTTCACGTGGTCAGTGAATGTGGACACACCACAGCTCCATTGCTGTGGGATGGAAGTGGTAATTAAGGCAGAAACCTCCCCAAGCTGAATGGCTGAAATCACAATGCATTAATGATCCCATTTAGAGGCTATTAGGGAGCCGCTCCGCTCAGATGAGCCACACTTAGAATAAAACCCCAGCACCTGCACACACACAAAAAGAACCAGGAAGAAAAAGTATTCCACGACAGGCACACACAATAGTTAATCAAAAATGCTTGTTTGTTATGAGTGTGTAAAGCCCAATTTGTTTTGGTTTGCTTTCCTTTTTATACAACCTAGTGATTTCACAGCATCCTATCCAAATATTGGACAGCACATCATATTCCCTTGACAATTTAGCTGTTTAAATGTTATGTTTGCTCAGGAGATAATTACCCATAGCCTGGAAAAAACACGAAATGCTCACACACATGTTTGATTCCTGCATTTACCCACCACAGCGGCCATTCCCACCACTCCCACCTCCTCCTGCTGCAGTCACTCTCTGCTTAAATCACCCCCGGTAAAACACCAAAAGGAGCTGTTGTTTGACACAGATGCCTTCCTGCCAGGTCCCCCCTGCCCACCTTCATTGCTCCACAGACCCCAGCCACTCTGGGCACAATTTCCACAGGGCTGTGCCTTGCTTTACCATTGTTTGCACCCTGCAACTCTCCAGCCTGATATTCTACATGTCCCAGGTTTGGAGGACAGGGATGTTTCCAGCCCCGGGGCTCCCAGTCCGAGCGGGGTTTCAGGGGGTGTTGGAAGGAGTTCAGGAGCTGCCCCTGAGCCCTGGGTCCGTGGAGAACACCCCGCACACGGACACAGCCCCGCTGGAGAACACCCCGCACACGGACACAGCCCCGCTGGAGAACACCCCGCACACGGACACAGCCCCGCTGGAGAACACCCCGCACACGGACACAGCCCCGCTGGAGAACACCCCGCACACGGACACAGCCCCGCTGGAGAACACCCCGCACACGGACACAGCCCCACTGGAGAACACCCCGCACACGGACACAGCCCCACTGGAGAACACCCCGCACACGGACACAGCCCCACTGGAGAACACCCCGCACACGGACACAGCCCC
>VXBR01003155.1:639108-674762 GCA_013400215.1 Cisticola juncidis | reverse complement strand
CGGGGTCTGGGCGGGCGGGGCCGGTGCGCACCTGCGCGGGGACCGGGACCGGGACCGGGATCGGGTCCGGGACCGGGGAGCAGGGGAGGGAATCGGGTGCCCGGCACAGGGAGGGCCGGTTCCCCCGGTGGCCGCCAGCAGCAGCTCCCCGCTGCCCGCGCCGCCGGCTCCCCGAGGACCGGGTCCGGGCTGTGTTGCCGCAGCAGATCCGCAGCTGCTCGAACTCCCCGGAGCCCCGGCCCAGGCTGGAATAAACCCTGGGAATGCGGGCGTGTCAGCGGTCGTGAGACAGAAATTAAAGTTTCAGCCCAGCTGATGTGCGTCCACCCGATCCCGGGGTGAGCTGGCCCTGGGTTTCGTGTCAGAGGTGGGAAGGCCGTGCTGGTACCGTGGGCAGGGCTGGCACCCACCGAGCCCTTCCCGCTGATTTGCCCGGTGGCCGCTGCAGATGCCCAGACCTGAGTCTGATCTGAGTCTGTTTGTTTTTAGCAGGCCGAGCTGCCCCCCTGCCCTGCAGGTGGATCAGGAGCAGCCTGGGCCATGGCTCTGGCGCTGCGCTGCCTTCGCCCTCTCCCGGCCCTGCTGCTCCGTCCCTGCCTTGCGGCGGGCAGGGCGCTGCCCCCGGCTCCCCGGGGCTGCCCGGCCCCGCTCCTGCACGGCTGCAGCCAGTGTGCCCAGCAGATGCTGCTGAGCAGGCAGCTGGCTACCAAAAAAGGTAAAAATGGCAGCTTTTTTCACGGGTTTGCAACCTCTCTCAATATTTATATATTTTTATATATTTATTTATTTTAGCTGTCGTGCTGAAGTAGTGAGCCCTTTGATCATTAAATACAGTTACTTTGGTTTTACTTCAGTTTATCTCAGACTCGATTCTAAATCTGACCCGGACTTTAATATCTTCTTTCTAACTAACTTCTTTCTAACTAACTTGTCAGAAGTAGAAACTAATTTTCTTGTGTGTGTGTAATCTCCAGCTAAAGGTAAAGGGCAGAGTCAAGCCAAAGTGAATATCAGCGCTGCCCTAGTTGAGGATATTATCAATTTGGAGGAAACCAGTGAAGATATGCAGGCAGTCATAGAAGCTCTGAAAGAAGATTTCAGCAGAAATCTCAATATTAGAACCTCACCAGGTAACTTCCTTGTGTGATGCTGTGTAGCCTGCAATTAGGACACAAATCCTGGTAATGGACAACTCAATTTTTTTCAAAATCGATTCCACTGGGCATCCAATTCCTACAGCCCTGACATCCCCAGCTAGAGGCTTTCTTCACCCTGAGCTTGACCAGGAAGGATCCATTTTTGTTAATAGCTTCCTGGAAATAGCTTTTTTAAGTGGGAGATGTCAAAAGTGTCTAACTGAACTGTTTGCAGATGTGATGGAGAAGCAGGTTGTCAGCTAATGGTGCAGTAGGGCAGGAAAAATCCAATTGCCATTAAATTAGCCTTTTGGAAATTGCCATTGGGCTGGTGTCTGGCATATACAAACTTCTTTCTGCTGTGCATCTTTGTGGGTAGTAACTTTACAAGCCTCGTTCGCTTCATGGATTTTGTGTTTTAGGAAGAAATGTGAATGTGTTTGGCTAAGCCACAGTTACTATAAACTCTATATACTCTGAACATACACATTTGTAAGTGTATCAAGTTTCAGGGATAAAATTTAACATTAAACAATGACCAAATTTGAATCATTCACCACCCCAGCTCTGGCAGGGGCACTTTTGTCTTTAATGGAGCTGGAAAGTGTAGCTCAGTCTCTTAACTATTTATTTTAACCATAGGTATTTTTTTTAATTGCACTGATAAAGTACCTCCTGTCCCATGTGCCTGTTGGCCTGTTAACATTTTGCAGCAGAAAGCAGAGAGCAGATTAAGAGTAGCTCAGGGAGAAACTGAATACTTTAAATTAGGCAGTGTACAACATCCCTCTGGGGGCCTGAAAAGAAAAAAAGAGGGGTTTAAGACAGCACTGCTAAGTTAAAGACAAAATGTTGCTTGATTTTTATAGCAACATTTTGATTTTCTTTAAGTTGTAAGAATTAAAAAATAACCATTTCTCTTTAATCCTTAACAACCCTGCTTAGTTTTGCTATTCTAGGAGCAAAAATAAACAAGAGTTTTGTTTTCACGTTTTTTATGCTTTAGAGCAGCTTTGAAATATTTAACTTGTGAATACACAGGGGGTGCCTGAACACAAACAGCACCTGAAGCCTGCATAAACACTGTTTTTCCCTTTGTGACCTCTGTATTTTGCATGGCAGAAGGGCAGTGGGACAGTGTGGATACGTTTTTCTCCAGCATCACTGCACAGTGTTCTGTCACACTGACCCAAACCTGTGTTTGGTTCTTTTGAGGGGCCCTGGATCACATAACTGTGATGACAAAGGACGGGAGGTTCCCACTGAACCAGCTGGGGCAGATCTCACAGAAGTCACCGCAGCTCATGATAGTGAACATGACCAATTTTCCAGAGGTGAGGACTGGTTGGGAGGGGAGGTAATTGCCATGGGAACAAACAGGTTGATGCTGAGCAAAGGAGCATTCAGACAAAATCAGTCAGAGTGGCAGGGCTGCAGGCTGGGCTGGGCTGTGTCACTTTGTGCTGACACAGAGCAGGAGGGGCAGTTTGTGCTGACAGCAGCTCCCAGAGCAGCTCACCTGCAGCAGCACTCAGGGGAAAGTCACTGAGGGCTGTGGTTCCTCTCAGGGCTGCAGCCAAGGAGTGCCACAGTTACAGGGTTTGCTTTGCAGGCACTTTCCCCTCAGCTGGATCTGCAAAACAACACAAAGGGATATGGGCCAGATGCCTGGATTCACTGTGCCCTTCCAGCCCTGCCCATTTCCCATGCATTTGTGAGAAATCTGAGCACACAGACACTCACCTGAGCTGCACACACACACTCACCTGAACATTCAGTGATGTCACACATGAGGGACCTGAACAAATCTGCAAGAGCTTTAGTTCGTGCCTCAGTTGGCAAAAGCTGAGCTTTATAAATACAGTCTGAGCTACATAAATACTGCAGCAGCCTGGAGCTAAAGTTAATAATGGCAAAGAGTATCAGAAATAGCATCATGCCTGGTAGGAAATGTGAGTGCCACAGGAAAAAAGACTCCTGGGGCTTGTCAGAGTCCAGAATGAAGTGACCTGGCAGAGTCCTGTGGGTGTTCTTGGCCAAGCTCTGCTTTAACCCCAAAGCTGGCGCTCTGTAGAGGTGCACCCACACCCTGTGATGGGGTGCAGCCTTTTAATCACCTTGCAGTCACCAAGAAAACCTGCCACCTCACCTTCTAAGCAGAGCAGAGTGTCAGCCAGCAGCAGGGGAGTTCTGAGAATTCAATCCTCAGTAATAAGCTGTAAAATAAACAGAGCTGGGCACGAGCACAGGTCCTCAGCCATCTGCTACTGCCCTGCTGCCCTGTGGTCAGGTTGTAGTGCTGAGGTGGTTAAGTTTGTTAAGGTTTCAGAACTGGCACTGGGTGATTTCCAGGGGGAAACATGCAACTGGAATTTTTAAACGCTCTGAATCTTTCATCTCCTTTGCCACAGTCAGGCCCTGCCTTGGGAATTTATTGCGGTTTCACTCTGCGTTGCCTCAAACCATTCAAATAGTTTCAGGGAAGCAAAACAGTTTTCTTTTGTTGCTGCTTCCCTTCCCCTCTGGTCCCTCCGTGCCCCCTACCCCAATACAGCGGCCGTAGTTTCCCATTCGGGCTGATCAAAGCTCTCTGCACCAATGTAACTTCCTGATCTCACTGGTAACAGAAGTAAATGTTTCCATGTTCCATGGAGATGGATTGCCAACTATTGACAGAGTTCTGGCATATGGGAATGATTATTTCCTAATTCCCTTTACCTTTTGATCTGTTCCACAGAGCACAGCTGCAGCTGCCAAGGCAATAAGGGAGAGTGGCATGAACCTGAGCCCGGAGGTGGACGGGGCGGTGATCCGGGTGCCAGTTCCCAAGTGAGTGTGGGTGCCCGAGCTCCTCTGTGCAGGGTAGCACAGAGCACTGCAGAGTGCCCTTCAGAGGGTGAACATGCATGAGTGCTCTGCATCCCCATGCTGCTGCTTTCCAGAGAGCTGCAGTTCGGGTGTGGGGGAAAATCTGAGCCCTTACAAATGTCCTGTGAAACCTCTTGGGAATGTCTGGGCTCTGAGTCACCACATCTGATTTTTCATCTGCCATCTGCAGAGGAGGCTTGGTCCTAGCTGGCTGCAGCACTTTGAAAGAGAGAGCCAAAGGCTTTTGAAATTATATTGCTCTAATTCAGGGGCTGATTCTTTGCTGCCCTGCTCTAAATTCCTGGAATTACACCAGCACAGAACAGCAGTGTTGAACCAGTAGCATTAGGGGAGAGGAGCACCTTGCTGCAGAGAGCACTGGAAGGAGCTGATGACAGGAAGGAAATTTATAGCTTTGACAGGAAAATCTGCTCACTCTTTTGTGTAATACACAGTGAGTAACTGGTGGCTGTACCCAAAATTTGGTGTAGGGCTGGGAAAGCAGGCTAGCCCTGGGTGAGGGCTGAGCATCTCTTCTCTCACCCAACACAAGAATCTCCCAGACCTTGGACGAGGCAGGAGGTGCTGCTGCATCCATGCTTCAGTCTGGATCCTGGCAGTGATCCTGGCTCTGCCTGGGAATCCACTCAGATGAAATCAGAGACCTCTGACACACACAGAGCCTGGCACAGGGCTGGGTGCCACAAGGACAATTTGTGAGTTCCTGGGGGTGCTCAGACCTCATGGAGCATCTGAATGCCCCGGGCAGGTGTGGCTTTACACCATGGTGAAGACAAACAGCTCTCACACAGGGCATGCACAAACCTTGCACGTGCACTGCCTTGCACAGGCAGGTGACTTCTTGGTAACCAGGTATTTCTTGTGCTGTGAATCTCCTTTAAAAATTCCGTGGAATTTTACCCAGCATTTTGATCAGAGAAGTCTAATTGCAGCTTTCCGTTGCTGTGGGTGAGAGGGAATGACATTATCATTCTATTTGCTGATTTTCCTTCCCTGTGCTCCCTGCCCTTCCCCCATTCCTCAGGAGAGGAGGCAGAGGAGGAGGAGGGCACCATTATCTTCGTAATTGCTGAGGCTCCCGGGTTGCTGCACAGTGGTTTGATTGTTAATGGGCACTTGGGTCATCCTTGAATACGAATTGCAGGGGAGGAAACTCCAAAACTGCAAATCCCAAGCTTTAACAAAATACTGTGTTTTTAAACAAATGTGTACGGTCTGGCACTGTCTTCGGTGGTGCTGCAGAGTGGAACAAGGCTTCTCTTCCCAGGGAAGCCCTGCCTCGTGTGCTGCTGTGTTCCTCTCAGGCTCAGGCTGCAGCCTTGGTCCCCTCCTGGGAATCCTGAGTGAAGATTTTGGTTTGGGAGCTGTGCCCTCACTGGCACCTCCAGTCCCTTTTGCTCTCCAGCTCCATGTCTGGGGCTGTGGGAGTTTCAGCTACTTAATGTAAAGACAAACAGTTCCAGCCTTTTAAAGCCCCCTGATGAAAAAGGCAGGGCAGAAATAATTACATCCCTTGTTTACTTTTGAATTTTTTTTAAGTTTTGCATTATTCCCAGCAATTCATGGAAGATGCAGTGAAACTGCAGAATTATGTCAGGTGTGCAAAATAAGCAACAAATCAGAAATGAAGAGCCAATATTAATATTGATTCTGCAGACTTTGGTCCTTTCATGAAGGGAAGCACAGTAAAAATAAAACCAAGTCCAAGTTGTCCTTACCTGTTATTACAACCACTCTTCAGTCTGACCTGTCGTGTCAAGTTTTGCCTTGTGCAGGTCCAGCTGTGCTCCAGAGTGATTCAACAGAAGATTTAAAAATGGAGTTTGCTTCTTAGTATTTATTCCATCAGTTTAGGTTTTGCAATGCAATTTTAACAGAAAAAATACACTCATGCCATTGGTGTTTACTTCTGCTGCCTGCCAGGATCCCTCTGCTCCCCAAGGCATTCTCCTGTTTGTGTGCCTAGCACTGCATAGGCAGTATTTATTTGTAGAAAAAGTAGACTCTGAGGGTTTAAAAATAAAAATTACAAGAAAAAAATAAAAAAGAAAGAAAACCATCCATGGGAACGTTTGTATTGGTTGCTCTCTTGGCCGAATTTGACCTGACCTTGTGTCTTTTATGGTATTGCCTCATTTTTAGATTCATGTTTTTTGGACCTATTGTGTTACACTGGATATTGTTTGTAAATCAGTAATATTTTTACACATGCTTTACTGAAAGCCAGATGACTCATTTGAAACTTTAATGACTCATTGCAAGCCTTTTTTTTTTCCCTTTGCCCTTTAAGAAATAAGCAAAGATACCTACTATGGGGAGAAAGGACCAAAAAATTTCACTTGAAAACAGCCCAGAGCTGTAGTGAGCTGCTCCTGCTCGGGAGCCTCTCGCTTGTGTTTTATTGAGCAATAGATGTTGCACCCTGTGTTTATCTGCAATTATGAATGCAGAGTGTTGAGTTCAGCCTGCTCTCCTTTAACTGATCCCTCTCCTCACAGGAAATTCCTGGTGTTGGAGGTACAGAAATTGCTCTTACCCAGAGAAATCTCTTGTGTTGAGTCCTCTCTGAGGATCTGCTCTGCCACACGCAGGGGTGGGACATCCAGGGCTGCTTAAACCCCTGGGGCTGGAGGAAGCAGAAACAGAAATGTTCCTCAGATAAAAAGAAGTGACCTCCTCTGACAATGTCACTCACCAGGCTCTGCCCTGGTCCAGGCAGGACAAGGCTGTCCCTGGGGGAGTGGCAGGGACTGACCCTGCTGCTCCATGGGCCTGTCCTCATTCCCCATCTGACCCCCATTCCCCAAGTTCACTTCACACTTTGTTTTGGCTTTAGGAGGGGGTAGGGACGATGGTTACCAGACAGAAAAGAAAACATACCTAAGAGGAGCTTAAAAGTCCCAGATCTCAGGGCAGGATTAAAACAACTGTCCTCAGAAACCTCGGGCCTGGCTTGTGTTGATGGATTCCTTAACCAGAAACAGCATCTGCTTGGAAAAGTGTCCATTTCTGGCACTGTTGGTAGCATTGCTGAGAATTTACACACGGCCTGGCTGGAACATAAAACCCGCTGAGAAACTCCCCGGCGCTGCGCGGTGATAAAAAGAAATTGGTGTTAATAAAGACAGACAGGGAGGCATGAAAGCTGTGACCCGGTGCCAAGAAGCAGAGGAAATCTGGCAGTGCTGCATAAACAAAAACATTTCCTCAAGGCTCGGCTGCCCCGGGCGGGCGCGATGCCCTCGGCACCGCTGGAGCGGCTCCGTCTCGCCCGGCAGGAGATGGGAGAGACTCCCAGCTCCCTCCTGCAGGCTGAGCAGCCAGGATTGACTCCCTGCTCCCTCCAGGACTGACTCCCAGCTCCCTCCTGCAGGCTGAGCAGCCAGGATTGACTCCCTGCTCCCTCCAGGACTGACTCCCAGCTCCCTCCTGCAGGCTGAGCAGCCAGGATTATTATTACTGTTAAGCACTAGCAGTTGACAGTGGTAGGTGCTGGAGCATGACTCGAGCTGCAGGGACACATCAGCCATTCCTGAGCCTTTTTGGTGGCCCCCTCACCATCAGTTTTCAGTCTGGGACAGAAAGTTGAACATTTTTTGGTGACACCACAGCAGTAGCTGGCCCCACACCAGGGGGAAGGTTCAGAAGTTCTCTCCTGGGCTGAGTTACCTGTGGCTTTCCATGTCCAGCAGCATCCTCTTGTCAAGCCAGGTGTTCTTGGTGGGAAGTCCTGGTGAGCTGGAATAAGATTGAGTGGAAGATAAGCTCATTAACTTCCAGGTACATAATTCAGGCTCTTCAGCTGCAGGGAGGCAAATCCAAGTTTCAGGAGCAGACATTTCCTCCTGGATTTGCAGTTCTGTGCTTTGTAGGATGACACTTTTTAGTTCCATCTTTCAAGTCTGGAGCTGGATTTTACCTCTTTCCCACACATGCTTTGGCAGCAGGAAGCAAGGAAAGTCTGAACATTTCAAGATGACTTTCAGACACTGCAGCAACAACTGTATAGCAAGATTGAGTCCAAGATCCCCTGGAAATTTTCCATTCTAGGCTCAAGACTTGCTTCCCTGGGATGCTGTGCAGAGCTGGCATTTTCTCAGGTGGACCAAAGCAGAATAAAAACGTCCCTGAGCTCTTCAGCCCCTCTACCCTGAGACTGTGTCTCCACACAGAGCCAGCTCCCCCTAAAAGCAGCAGCTTTTGTGTGTCCCTGGGCAGGACAGCACCAGTTGGACAGGATCACTCATTTACCCAGAGTCCTTCACAGAAAATAAATCTGGCTGTGCTACACATGACACTGCTTTTCCTTTTGGTGTTTTTTCCTCTCCTCTCTCTCCTAGGGTCACGAGAGAGCACAGGGAGAACCTGGCCAAGCTGGCCAAGCAGTCCACCAACAAGTCCAAAGAGGCCCTGAGAAAGGTGAGAAGCAAAAGCATCACCCAAGTGAAGAAGTTCAAGAACAAGGTGTCAGAGGATACCATCTGGCTGCTAGAAAAGCAGGTAATTTTTCTTTCCCATTGCCATGTGATGGTGTCCCACAGCTCAGTGGTTTGTCCCAGCCCTTGCTGACAAATCCTCAGCACTGAGAGCCCAGAGGGGCAGTGGAGAGCCCTGGGCTGAGTTTTTGGAGCTGGCAGGGACATCTGTATCTGCTTTTTCTTTGTGAGATTTGGGGCTTCGATCTCAAAGTCAGATTTGGGATATGAACCACTGCGAGCTGACACAGGGAAAAAGAATTCCCCAAAAGCTTTTGTACTACGAGGGATTGTTGCACAAACCAGCAGAATTTAGGGAGCAAAAAAATCCATTACCGTGGCTGTAGCACCACTCATGCTGTGTCTGGCCACTGCAAATGTGTTAATGAGCATTGCTCCAGTTGCTGTTAATGAAAAGGCTTGCTAGATTATCTCTGTTCAGAGTTTTTGGCTCCAAATCAGGAAAATACTTGAGCACATGCCTTATTCCCTAAGAGCAGATGTCACTAAAGTCAATTACTTGGGCATAAACTCAGGCACAGCCTAAGTGTTCTGCTGAATGGATGCCTCTGAAGGCAGGCCATTCCTTCTTAGCTGTTTGTTTATTAACAGCTAAAGTCAGATACATTGCAAATGCTCTGGGACAGTTCTGTGTGTGCTCACAAAAATAAACATCAGTACACAGAGCGTTTGTGCACGCAGGACAAATGGCCATGCCCTGGTAACCAAATCCTGGGGGAAGCAGAGCACACAGATGGTGTTGTGCACTGCTAGAGGTACCATCTGCAGAGGAAGCTTTTTCTGCACCCAAATTTTTCATTATGAGCAAAGGTCATTGCCAGACCTGGCGGACAAGCAGATCCTAATCCTGTGAAACCAGTGCACAACACACAGGGTGCTCCAGTCTTTGCCTGCCTGCTCCTCTTCATCCCTTTGGCACGCTGGACACATCACCGAGAGAGCTGGTCCCTGGGCAGGGCTTGAGCAATCGCCATTTTATTTATTTTTACAAGAAATAAACAAGTCCTTATGTGATGTGTGAATTGCAGGACACTACCTGTGTGTTCCTGCAGTGCTGCCAGAGATGACAGCCCCTCTTCCCTGGTGCCAGCACCAGCAGGTCTCTGTCCTGAGTCCCTCTCTTAAACCTGACCAAGCCACTTGTGCAGCTCAGTCAGGAGTTCGTGTGAGCATCCCTTTGCAGAGCCTTTGTCCAGTCCCTGCTCTCCCAGGCTGAGTGCCTGGGAGATTCCAGGCTGGCACAGATTCCCTGGGGGCTGCTGGGAGCCCCCAGGAAGGGTCAGGTACTGCCCCAGCACTACTGGGATTTTATTGGCACTTCAGGCTTTGTTCCAAAGGGTGATTTGGTCACTCCTTTCCCTTGAAACTGTGGCATCCCCTCACACAGAGCTCTGGTTTGTACTGTCTTACAACAGATCCAGCAAATGGCAGATGAGGCTGCCACGGAGATGGACAAGCTGCTGGCAGCAAAGACCAAGGAGCTGCTTGGATGAACACCCTGCCCCTGGAGCAGGAAGGGACTGGCACCAGCCCTGCCAGAGGCAGCAGCCTGAGGGACAGGCAGGGGCAGCCCTGTGCCCTGGCTGCTCCCACTGCCTGCCTTGGGGGGCTGAAGGGAGGGGGAGCTCTCCTTGCTGTCCTTTATCCGTGTGGGAACAGAATTGGATGAACTGAGTGAAAAATAAAATATCAGGAAGGAGAACTGGAAGCTGCTGGAGGCACAGAGGAAGGAGTGCCCTGCTCACTTTCTGCCCCATCTCTGCCCTGCACCATCAGCCCCCTGCAGCCAGGACCACCCATGAGAGGAACCTGCCTGTCCTGTGCAAACCTCACCATTTATTTTTTGCTTGAAATTGAGTCAAAAAGAGGTGTGGGGCAGCAGCCTGGTGACAGCCAGGTCCTGGTTGGTGTGTTCCCTTGGCTTCACGTGTTCCAAAGGCAGCATTTGCCCCGTGCTGTGGCTGGCAGCTGCCAGCAGAGTGGGAGGGGATAGGGGAGCTCAGCACAGGATGGGCAGGAGCTCTGGGGGCAGAGAACTGAACCCAGGGCTGTCAGCACGGCTGCTTTAACCAGCACTGAGACCCAAGGCCAACACAGGAACTTCCCCAAAGCAGCATCTGCCTCCCCAGCCACTTCCAAACGCCTGTGAGTCTGTGGCACCACAGTTCAGGGTGGGACGAGGTGGAGGCAGAGCAGGTCCTGAGCATATCCCACAGCTCAGCCCCCACTGAGAGCAGGTACTTCCCGAGGGCAGCAGAGGGCTCGGTGGGGGCAGGAGCAGGAAGGTGGTGGCAGCCCCCAGCCCTGCTCCCAAGGCATTTGGGTTCAAAGAGCACCAAGTGCTCTGCACTCCTTAAATAAACAACTCCCCAAAAGTTAGTTTGTGTGCCGCGGGGAGGGGGAGGAGGATGAAGGATTTGCTCTGCTAGGGCCCCACATGTCAACAATTTCTCTGCTTTGTGTATTTTGGCCAAAGCCCTTACCATGATAAATGAATAAAGGAAGATGGCGAGCCCAGGGCGGTTCCACAGCTCGGGAAATTGCTTTCAGCCGATTACTGGATTTCTTTTGACATTTATCAACTGGGCTTCTTTTTTTTCTTTTTTCTTTTTTCTTTTTTTTTTTTTTTTTTTCCCCATTGTTGCAGCCTCAGCATCCCCACAGCAGCCTGGGCTGGAAGGGTTTCCCTGATACCTGCCCAGGAGCAGCAGCTGCTGGGCTGGGAGCAGCAGAGCCAGGGCAGGTGGAGAATGCTGCTGCTGGTGGAGGCAGGCAGTGGAGATACAGGGGGTCATACACATGGGAATTTCCCAAATATTTACCACTGCTACACAGGGAATAAAACATGTGGTAAAATTACCCTGGTGCTGGGCTGGGGAGCCCATTAACCTGCATGCCCCTCTCACCCTGTGCACTGCAGCAGCCAGGAGCAGCCACAGGGCCCATAGAAACTGCTCCCAGCCCTGGTGCCACCAAAGCAGGGCAGACAGGATGTGAACCCGGGGAGCTGTGCCCCCACAGTCCATCCTGCTGCCCGTGGGATGAGCAGAAAAAAAGCCCAGCCCCAGCACCTCCCAGTCACACAGACCCACCCAGGAGAAGAGAGGATGGGCACTCACCACCAGCTGGCTCACAGGGTGGCCCTGGAGAGGTCCCACTTTCCCTTTGCAGCACAAATCACCTGCTGCTCTGTGCACATCAGGAGCTGCAGCACAAGGTCTGCCCGCTCCAAACACTCCTCCACTGGCACCAGCAGGAACCTCTCACTTGGTGCCAGCCTGGATTGCACCCAGAGCTGATAAGAAGCTGCAGCTGATGCTGTTGGCGGGTGGGAGAGGAGCTCCAGCTGTGCCAAATAACCCAGGAGGGGAAGGGACGTGCCAGGAAGCGGCTGGGCTGCTTCAATGTGGGTCGGTGTCAGTGACGCCACATCTGCCACCAAATGGTTGGGCCTTGGCAGGGCAGGGGGCGAGGGAGGGCCATGGCTGGACCCTCTGCTGTGCCCTGGGCTCTCCACACCACGCTGCCCTCACAGAGACCCCTCTCCTGACAGCCTGGGGCACGGGCAGGCTCCCACCTGGCAGTGGGAGGGGTGGGGGTCCAAGGGGTCACACTCCCCACATCCCTGTGCACATCCCTGTGCACATCCCTGCTCAGGACAGACCCGTGCCCTGCCAGGATCTGCTCTGAGCTCCACCAGGATGTTCCAATGCTCCAGGCAGCTGGACAGCACCAGGGCAGCCAGCAGGCTCCTGCCAGCTCCTGGGCCCAGCCCATGCACACGCAAAACGAAGGCCAAGGGAAGGAAAAACTCCAAGGAAGCTGGAAGCTCTCGACATAGTTAAAAAACAACATTGCTCTTCAAAATAGATGTGATTGCGCTCCTTGTGAGTCATCGAGCAGAGACACCAAGATTGCTTTGTGCCAGGGACGAGCCGGGCGCTGATTGTGCCGCCCGGATTTGTATCCAACAGACCCTGGCTGGCATGTCAGAGTTTACAGCGCGCATACATTTGCAACAGTGAGCTTTGCAAAATGTATCAATGTAATCTCTGCCTCCTATATTCCGTGTTGATTAGACACGATTTCTGGCTGGATTTTCAGAAAGCTCAAGTGCTTTTTTAATCACTACAGAAGCTCATTATTGCTTTCCAGTGACTCTTATGTCCTTCACTTCTCCTTTCAGATTAGAGTCTATAGTCAGATGAATATTGGATGATTTCATTACATACAAATGCAATCAACAGTTTTGCATAAATTTCTCCTCTTTTCTTGAGTTTCAATTGACCTCAGCACCCGTGGAGGCAGGCGCAATACACATGTAAATGAGCTGGCGTTGCTGCAAAGACACGGATTCGAGAAACAAGATAAACTGTCAGATAATATTCAGGATTTTTAAGAGATCAAAAAATACTTCCTCCTTCAGCCCAGCCGTAAAAATGGCACCTTCAGCTGCTGGGGAATTTGCTTTTGTTTTGCTGTGTCTGGCTGTGGACAAAGACCAGGAGTGGCACCCGTGGCAAAGCGAGGGGCTGGGCAGAGCTGGGCTGGGTGGCAGGGATGGTGTGGGGATGGCTCTGGGGTGTCTGTGGGGTGCACGGGCTGGTGGCACAGGTCTCCTGCCACAGAGAAGCCACTGGTGCAGCCTTGTGCCCCCAGCACAGTGGGGTGGTGCCCATGGTGCCTGCTGCAGAGCTGGGTTTGGTGGCTCTACCAGCGGTGGCACTGCCATCCCCATCCCTGCCCTGGTGGGGCCATCTCAGGGGGATGCTGAGTTCAGAGCCCTCGGACCCCTGAGCCCTCCTGAGCCCCAGCCCAGCCCCAGTGGGGGCACTGGCTGGGCCAGGGGCTGCCCTCCTCACCCTGTGCTACCACACACAGGGGAACCACACGTGCCAAATATATTTAAGTTAACACTCCACACGAACAATCAGGGCTAATTTTAAAAAACTGTAATTAAAAATAAAGGACCTCTTGGTAGAGAAGTCGGGGTAAACTGTCAGCGGTTACTTTGGATGTGAAGCCCTTACCTTTAAAAGAATAATTTTTGTGCTAATGTGAGCAATCCAGCACTCCCACACTCGCCTTCGGGGGGCCTGTGGGGAAAGAAACTCGTGGGTTTCTTTTGATACCTTTACGTGCTAATCTTCTTAACAGATTTTTAATTAATGGGAACAGAGCACTTTGCAGCCGGGAAATCTATTGGTGTAATTGCCTGGTGGATTAGTCCCATTAACCACACAAATTACCTGTCTCCAGGCCGCCAGCCCCACCGGGGAGCTCCCTGCGCTGGACACACTGAGCAGCCCCATTCTGAAGCAATTTTGATAAAATAAACTCTCTAATCAGGTAAATAATTCCATGAGGGAAATTGCTGCCTTCCCGCAGCCCCCCTCCAGCGGGACCTGGCTACTTTCAGGGGAATGCAACACGCCTCCAATTACAGACAAATCTCCAGCTCAGGGACCGTTTGGGAGAAGCCCACGGCACACGGGACCCCCTCGAGCCACGGCGGCTGAGGAATTAAGGCATTTAAGCTGTCAGCTGAAATCTGGCCCGGCCCCTGATGACCTGGGGGGACGTGCAGCCTATTTAGGTTCGTGTCCGTTGTAATTTCCTGACCCCCGGCGTTGATCCCGAGTGACTCGTGTCCGTGTCAGGTTCCTGCCCGGAGTCCCTCCGACACGTGGCCCCGGGCTCGGGGACAGCGACCTTTGGACAATTACGGACATCCCGGCCCGAGCCTGGGGAGGTGGGAACGGGCAGTGTCCCCCAGAGCCACCTGTGCCAGTCCCACCTCCAGCCTGGCTGCCATCACCCCTCGGGATGGACACCTGGATCCCTCCCAGCCCTGTCCAGGGGTTTCCATGTTCCCTTTTGATTTTGGATCTGAATGTGACAGAGGCTCCCACAGCTGTCCTTTGCTCAGGGCCAGAGGTGGGGACAAGCTGCCCCAGGGACACAGTGGGTGCCCTGCACGGCCGTGCACAGCCCCAACACGCCTCCTGTTTGGGAAGGGCTCTGCCAGCCCCTCGGCAGGATGGCTCCAAACCTGCAGTATCAGCTGGAGCGTCCCTCCACCCTCTGCCCCGTGCCGGGGAGCAGGGTCCCTGTTGTGGGTGCGTGTGTGGGGACAGCCTGAGAGGCAGTGGCAGCAGGGACACGCTGGTGCCCAGCGCTAGTGGGGACGCTCATATGGTGAGGTGGCCTTCAACCATCCCCCGAGATGCTCGAGTGAGCAGCCCCAGGTCGGTCCCTGAACTGGGAAGGAGGAGCCCAATGCGCGGGGCCACAGGACTGTTCCTCCCCTGTAGCAGAAGGCTGAAACTCTCCCCTTGGTTGCCCCCATCTCTCCTGGCACTGGGAGCAGAGGGTGACCATGGGGCCACCCCGCACACGAGGGGTCCTGTAGGTGTCCGCNCATTTATTTGTCTGAGCCGGCGGCTCTATCTGCGTGCGGGAGGCGTTGGCGGTGGCGGGGCTGGGCTGAGCTGAAGATGATGAATATGATTGCTGAAAGCGTTTTCCTGAGTCCTCCTTTCCTGGGGCTCAGGTTACGAGTTCCCAGACAGCCTGTCCAGCTCGGGCTTTTCAATTCTGATTTGTAGCCCCCCAAACTGTCTGTCAGCTCCCCATGCCGGAGGAAACGCTGGGTCCTCCGCTGCTGTGCCCGGCGGAGCTGGGGAAGGGGCCGCCAGCCCTGTCCAGCCATCAGGGAGGGTTTCTCCCCCCGGGCTGCCCCGCTTGGCCCTGTGCCCAAACAGCCCTCCTGAGCCCAGCCAGAGCGGACTAGCCCTGAGCAATGCCCTAAGGGGCTCCAGCCACCAGTATCCGCTGTGCCAGTGTTTCTGTGGCTCTGGGGGACCTTCCCCACGGGGACTGCCACCGGTCCCCTCTTAACCTCACAGCAGAAAAATGTGGGGTTCAGCCTCCGTGTTGTCTGCCCATCCCCTGCAGCCCATGGTCAATGGTGCCTCACTGAACCACAGCCCACAGAGGAGCTGCTCAGCGATGGACAAGGACGGGTCAGCCCGAGGATGCTCCACGGCCATGCAGATCCCCTGGGATCAGAGGAGCCCAGTCCTGACAGCCTGGACTGGGGGCTTGTGGGGTGCCCCTGCCTGGGTGGTCTCCCTGAGCTGCTGCTTTGCCCCTTGTCCCATGGCTGTGGGGCCGCAGCACAGGTGCTCCCATGGCTCCAGCATCCTTGAGAAGATGGGGGGAAGGATTTTGGGTGCCGACCCGCCACAGGTTCTTGTGTCCCTCTCTCCCGTTCCAGTTACATTTCGGATTCCGCGGGCAGCACGGTCCCAAACACGGGGAGTGAGGGGCTCCGGGGACCGAAGGGGAGATGCGGGGCGGCCCAAGGTGGAGCAGCAGAGGACCAGGAATGCTTCGTGCCTCCCAGCGCCTCCCAGCGCCTCCCAGCGCCTCCCGCCGCCGCCGCCGCGCTGCCATCGGCGGTGCTCTGCTGCCTCCCCACGGAGGACGCGCCCGCAGCACCGGGGCGCCGCCGTCCCCGCCGGAACACACACACGGTGCCGTGACCGGGGCGGTGACCTCTCACCGGTGCCTCAGGCCAGGCTCTTGTGCATCCCAGCACGGCTCCGAATTTGCCTTCCCCTTCCTGGCCCGCACTGCAGCCGAAGGGCCGCAGCCATTCCCGCGGCCATCCCATGGGCCTGGCGCCGGCGCATCCCCAGGGCAGCACCGACAGCCCCAGAACAGCCACACCCGAGCGGGGTCTGCTCCTCTCCTGCCTTCCCCCAGGCCACGGCAGTGAGGCACACGTGGGATTTGGCAGCACCACACCGGTGATCCCCTTTCTACTCCAGAGTGGTGTCAGGGCATTTGCTGGCCAGACCCAGTGCCCAGGTAGCCAAGACTGTGGCCAATCCCCACAGTGCCCTCTGTGCCTCAGGTGGCCCTGGCCGTGCTCCAAGGCTGTGGGAGCACAGTCTCACACAGCGCCCAAGCAGCACCCCCCTCCTCTGCCCTGGCTGGGGACAGGAGCTCATCTGGGCACCCAGGGCTGGCTGCCATCCCTGAGGTCAGACACCGTGGGCTGCAGCTCAGACAGTCACGGGAGGTCTGCTGGCAGCTGGGGCTGGCACCAGGGACTGCAGTGGCTGCTGCTTTAGAGCTGAGCACTGGAGTGAGGGGTCTGGGCACTCGAGAGACACCAGGAGTGCTGGGGGTCTGCAGGACACCCTGCAGCCAGCAGCAGAGCCCCTCCCTCATCCAGCAGTGCCGGGACAGCCCCTCTGTGGCAGCCCCTCGGCAGCCCTGGCGAGACAGCTGGCCCCGGGCTGTTGCAACCATTTCCTATATTGTGCAAGAGAGTGGTTATTAAAACCCGATGAGAGGGAAAGGAGGGGGCAGTGAGAATGGGAAGGCTGCTGGAGCAGGACATCCCCAAGGGCTGCTGGGCTGGCCCGCAGGGGGAAGGGGTCAGGCTGTGCCAGGTCACACGTGCTGCGGTCAACAGTGTCAAGGAGCGGGTGCAGGATGGGAGGGGGACAGGCCAGAGCTGCGGCTGGTGATGCTGCAGGAGGGAATGGAGGGGAAATCCACCCAGAGGGTGAACCACTGCCTTCCTTGGGGCTGTGACACCCTGGGGAGGCTGGCAGGGGGCAGGAGCAGCTGTGGCCCTGGCACACACTGACTGCACCAACTGCACACATCCAGCAAAACCTGCCCAAATTCCCTGTGTGAGTTCGCCAGTGGGAGGCAGAGACAGCGTCCCCACCCTGTGTGAGCGCATCGAGAGCCCACTGAGCTCATCTTTATGTCATGGCTGGTGCATTTGCCTGCTGAAGCTGGATCTGAGGCCCTTGTTCATTTTTGGACACCTGTGAAAGCCATTTGCCCTGTGAGGACACTGCCTCCCTGCTGCTGAAACCCTGCAGAGCAATCAAGCAGGACCACGCAGGAACTGTGCTCCCCCTGCCTGCCAGGGCTTCCTGCAGCTCAGCAAACCCGCGATAATCCTCACCCTCAGCCAGCCCTCTGCTGGGGTCTCTGCCTCTTCCACAGCACAGCACAGCACAGGAGAGGGTCAGCAGCCGCAGGCTCTGAGCTCTGCGTTCCACTAGTCCGGGGACATCCCAGCAAGGTCTGCAGCCCACCACGCTCTCGCCTACCCCAGAGCCATGCACAGCCTCTCCCAGCCCCAAACGATTCCTGCCCGGGCTGGGCTGGCTGGATCCTGTCCCTGCTGCCAGCGGTTGATGCTGGGAACACAGCATCCGGCAGGAAGCACCCAGCGATGGTTTCGGCGATAAACTCGGCTTTTCTGGCCGCTGGCGGCTGTGGGCAGCCGGGCTCCGGGCACGGCCGGGCTCCGGGCACAGCCGGGCAGCACCGCCACGGCAGCCTCCTGCCAGGGAGATCAGGGGACGGGCACGGAGACCTGGGGCACCTGGGATCGGGGTGTGGAACAGGGATGTGGGGGGACGTGGGAACGAGGGCACGGGCGTGGGGATGCAGCGGGACGTGGGGACCAGAAGCTGGGTGTGGAGATAGGTGGGAACTGCGAGGGAAACGGGGGAACTTGGGGTTCGCGGGNCACTCGCCACCCCCGGCTGATCCTCGCCCGCCGGTGCCCTCCGCGTCCGGGGCGGAGGGCAGGCAGGGCGGGCAGGGGCGGCCGGCAGGAGCCCCACGACCCCCGCCCGGGTCAGGGTGCCTGCAGCGCCCAGAGCCGCAGGTTTTGGCCCGTCACGCCTGGTTGGGAGCGAAAGCGCCCGGGTAGAACAAACTTCCCCTCCGCCTCCCGCAGCGGCCGCGCAGGGACCACACGCAGGGCCCGGGGGAGACATCGCTGGCCCGAGGCGGCCGGGGACGCACGGCAGGGCTGGACCCCCGCCAGGACCGCGGCCACCCGGGCCGGCCCCACCTCCGGGCTGAGGGCAGGGCTTCTCCAAGGAAACGGGGACAGTCCCCGCGCGTGCTGGCAGCCAGGCCCTTCCCGCTGTCCCCAAACACACGCCCGGTGACACTGTGGATGGGAGTGGGGATGGAGGGCTGGGAGCAGCAGCGATGGCTCTGGTGGCCTTAGCCACAGTTTCGTTCCCATGCCCATGCTCTGCAGGAATTCACCATGTGCTGCCAAACCTCAGGCACACCAGGAGATGTCGAGGAATAAGGCTGATAAGGCAGGCACCCATGGAGCATGTGGTTAAAAATAAACCCCCTTCTCAAACCCCATCAGCTCCATCCCCAGCCTCCACTCTGCAGATTCCTCCAGATCCTCACCCAGGGCATTGATTCCAATCCCTGTTCTGTGAAATCACCTTACTCCCTGAAGAAAAACAGCATGGACTTGAGGCCCTTGTCAGATTTTACAATTCCGCTCTAACGTAACATTCTCAGCAAAATGAGCCCAGGCACAGGGGCTGCATCTCTCAAGGGTCTCTGGCCAGCTGTGTTCAGCTGGTGCCAGTGGTGACCCCATCTCCAGCAGCCTGCCCAGATCAACCTTCCGCTGTGGGAACCAAGGTGCCCACACCCAATAGTCCCCAAAATGAGCACAGACTGAGCATGTAGAGTGCAGCAGGCACTCCCATGGCAGGGGGAGCAGGACCATGGCAGAAGTGACCCAAACCAAGCGGGTTTGGGCAGAGCAGAGCTGGCACAGAGCAGGGGGTGTTGACCTTCCCACTGCCTGCATCCCTTCCCATCCCATCCTGCCAGGAGGGCAGGGAGTTCTCCATGCTGGAGCAGCTGGTCCTCTGCAAAACCAGTGACCTCAAGTGCAGACTTTCCTGTTTTGGCTGTGAATGTTCCAGAAAGGGAACATGAGCCATGGCTGCATGGATCCCATGGCTGCCATCCCGGTGGCTCCAGGAGCTGGGGCGTGACCCGGCAGGATGTGACAGGTCCAGCCACCAGAAACAGTGGGGCTGGGTGCTGGCTGGGGGGTGGCAGGCACCTCACTGCAGGGCACATCAGCCACATCTGCTGAAGGAAGGGCCCCCAGGGGACAGACCTGGCTGTCACTGGCTGGGCTGGACACAGGTGGTGGGGACAGGCAAGGGACAGCCTCTGCACTGCTCCTTCTCTGGCTTGGCCATCTCTTTACATGTGTCTTATCTCCCTGAGGAGTTCCTCTGAGAGTTGAGGACAGCTGGTGCCAGCATCTGTGTGTCCAGCTGAGCACAGGACAGGGCCTGGGGACATGCTGGGGACCCACGTGCCTGAAGCAGCTGGGACAGATGCAATGCTGGATGTTGCAGCCCTGGAGCTGACTGCTGCACAGCATGATCAAAGAAATTTCATTATGTGGGGAAAAAAATACCTGGGATACATGATATACATGAAAGGAGGGCTTTTGTCCAAGCCTTAATTAGGGAGGGAGATATCTGATTGAGAAATTAGGGGAACTGTGCTGTGCCCCGAGGTGCTGTCAGCAGAGCGTCCGGGCCCTGCTCCTCCCCAGCGTTGCGCCAGGAGGACCAAAGCCCTAATCTGGTCCTCGGATCTGCTCTCAAAGACCAAATAACAGGATGTTGGGCTGAGGGATCTCCTGCTCACTTGATATTTGCTGCTCAGAGCACTCCACTTGACTCCTCACAGGCTGCGCCTTGGCCCTGAGCCACGGTGTTTGTTCTCTGTAGACTTTTCCTCTGGCTGTGAGCAGAGCCAGGCTGGTCCCAAGGTGTTTCTCAGTTTTCCCTGCAGATATTGCCCTTGGCTGCTAACTTGCCTTCAGGGGTGCAGTTTTGTTTAAGAGTTCTTGCAAAGTAAAGCCGACTGTCCTCTCAGCAGCCGTTGCACAGCCCACTCTGCCAAACGGGAGCAGTGGCAGCACCCCAGCATCACCGTGTGCCCGAGCCCCAGCCACGGGGCAGGCTGGGCACAGGCCCCGGTGCGTGAGGCACGGTGGGGCCCTCTGGCAGAGCTGCTCTGCATCGTGTCTGTTTACACTGTCCATGGTCTGCAGCTCCTGCCAGCACATCCCCTCTGCAGTGGGGCTCACAGAGTCAGCCCAGGCTGCAGAGTGAAGCCCCACGGGAGCCCTGGGGCTGTGCCACCCCTCCAGCCCGTCCCGGGCAGGCAGCCTGGCTCAGGTGCAGGGGAGGATCTCTGAGCCCACGTGGAGCACAGCTGTGGGCCTGGCACGCTGCTCCTGCTCGTGGTGCTGCCAGAAGTGGTTGCAGATGACAATCTGGCTGTGGTGTGTGCTGTGAATAGTTCGTGGGCCCGAGAGAACCTTCCTGGGTCAGAAAAACAAGTGCGTAAGCGCCTATCGCCTTCAAAGGCTGCGGCAGCGGGGCCAGGGCCCATCCAGCGAGCACGGCTCCATCCCGGCCATGATTCACCCCAGGTTGCTTTGGCTGCGGTTCACAGAACGGATGTTGTCCCCGAAATGTGGCATTTTTCAGCGGTGATGGAGCGTGTGCACCAGCCCTGGCGGCATGGAGGGGCCGCGCTCCCCGTGGAGCGCTCTCCCCATACCTGGAGCCGCGCTGGCAAGGCCGGCGCAGGATTCCTGGCAGGGGCGTGGAGAGAGGAGCTGCTGCGGAGGGAGGCTCCGTCAGGATCTGAGGGGGTTGGTGTCGCGGGCCAGGACACGCTCCATCCCCTTCCCGCCCTTTTGGCTGGAACATGCTGCTCCCACCCCACCTCCGGGACCCCGCGGCACTGACACAGCTGTGAACCGTGGGAGGAGCCGGCCCGGCCCGGCCCGGCCCGGCCCGTTGCCAAACCCGCCCCGGAGGAGGGCTCGGCACGACCTGTCATCGAGCCCCGCACCGGGAAGGGCCCCGCCACAGGTAGCTTCTCCTGACACCCCAGATCTGCTGAGAGACGGGGCAGGACACGACCTGTGGCACAGAGCATCCTCCCAGCCCTGTGGCTGCGGCGCCCACAGCAGCTTCCCCCGGCTTCCCCCGGCTTCCCCCGGGCACGGCACGGGGCTGCTCTTCGGGGCCTTTGCCGGCTCTGCAGCAGAACTCAGTGTGGAGCTACCGGCGTGGGAATAGCCCAAAGGATGCTCCAGCTGTGCTGCAACACCTCCCCCTTTCCAAAAATTTCCATCTTGCAAAACTCTGAACGGGTGGTCTGACCTTAATTTGTCTGAGAGAAATAAGATCCTGCCTGCTGCCTCCCGTCTGGAGACATGAAAAGACCTGACATGAAAGGGAGCCTGATGGAAGTGCTGGGAGCTGAACATGTCTTTGCAAGTTGGGCCCTGTTTCGTGAGAGATTTGGGTTAGGGTTTGGGTTAGGGGTTGGGGATAGGGTTTATATAACCCTAATGGCTGAGCCCTGGGCTCCCGGGCAGCCCCCGCCCTGCCCTGAGTACGTGGCTGTTGGGAGACTGAGCAACTGAGCTCAAAATCATTGTTATTTTTCAAAGATGTTAACTTTTAGCTGCAATTTCCTATGAAAAAATGTGGTTTCTGTTCTGCATGCCCATCCCACCGCCCCAACAATGGAACCTGTTCCCAAATTCCAGAAGAACCTGAAGCAGGTCTGGCAGGGGCCTGGTGAGCTCACGAGTCCCATGGAGCAGCTGATGGACTGGGGAGCCCTTCCTCCACCAGCTGTGACCCTGGGCACACTGGCAGTGGCTCTTGGTCTCTGCAGCACTCAGGGTGTGCTGCCCATCCCTGTTCCTGCAGCCAGCAGCTCCAGAGCTGGGCATCGTGTTGGTGGCACCTCTGTCCATGAGTGCTGTGTGTCCCGGTGGGGCTGGCAGCTTCCTGTGTGCTCCAGGGGTCTGGGCTTTAGGCACTTCCCTCCTCCTGGCACAAAGGCTCTGTCCAGGGTCTGTGGAGACAGACCCGGCTTAGTGAGGATTTCAGGAGGCAGCTGTGACAGAGAACATCCCAAATTCTAGAGCATTCCTTGGGCTGATGGAAGGCAGAGGAGTCTCGGCCTCCCTGGACTGTGCTTCTCTTTGTCCTGAGGTCTGCTGCTCTTGGAGGGGCTGCGGATAGTGCAGTTACAAGAATCTTCCTGCTCTGGGACAAACCGGAGAGGCTTGGAGTGGATGGTGCTGCCTCAGCCTGGGAGCTGCTCTGTGCCAGGGGGTCTCCCTGTGCCATGTGGTCCCCCCGCCCTGGGAAGGGCTGGAAGGGGCCCTTATCTCGTCCCTGCAGGCTGGGTGAAGGTGGTGGAGGAAGGGGCCGGGCGGGGGCCGGGAGCGAGCCCGGAGAGGCCCTTTCCATCCGCTCAGGGCCGCGGAGGGGCCCTGCCAAAGCAAACTGCCCTGACAATGGCTGTTGTTATTAACACCGCTGCTGTTTGCACGCCTTCATCCTGTGCTGGGGCTCCGGGGGCACTGCAGCCCCCAGGCACGCAGCTACGCCCCCAGGCATGGGGGAGAGCACCACAGCAGGGCAGGGCTTGGCTCCTGCAGCACAGCACTCCTCTCCTGAGCTGGGCTGGGCTGTGTCCCCCCTGAGGAGCAGGGAGCCACCAGAGGCAGTGACATGGTGGCTGGATGGTGATGTGTCTCTCTCTCTCCCCCTGCAGTGAACCCCTGCTGCTATTTCCCCTGCCAGAACCAAGGGGTGTGTGTGAGGGTCGGCCTGGGAGGATACGAGTGTGACTGCACGAGGACAGGGTACTATGGGGCCAACTGCACCTCCCGTAAGTGCGTCTCCCGGGGTCTGGACCCGTGGGTGCCAGGGCAGCACCGTGCCCACAGTGCACACACTGGCAGCAGGTGTGGCTGGGCTGGCTCCTCAGCACGGAGAGTGACTGGTCTGTCTCCCCCAGCCGAGTTCTGGACACGTCTCCACAACCTGGTGAAGCCCAGCCCTGCCTTCTACCACTTCATCCTGACCCACTTCAAGTGGTTTTGGGACATTATCAACAGCACCTTCATCAGGGACACGCTCATGAGGCTCGTGCTGACAGGTGAGGGGTTGGAGAGGGGCTTAGTAGGATTTGAGAAGCCCCTGGCATGGACAGATGTGGGGCTGGGGGCAGCAGGGCTGCAGTGATGCTGAGCAGCTCCTGTCAGCAGGGTGGGCATCGGGCTTGAGTCACCTCACCAGGAGACCCAGAAGGTTGTCACCCTGTCCTTCCATCATTCTGTCACACTCACAGTGCTTGGGGGTGCTGCCCAGCCTGGTTGCAGTGGGGTGTAGGGGGTCCCCAGCACTGTGCCAAGCTGCCAGCTGGCTGGAAAACATGAGCAGTTCTTGGCATGCTGCACTCCCCAGGCCAAGGAGCTCTTCCACAGCTGCACAGAGAGCAGGCTGTGGAAATATGGCCCTTGTTACTCATGTCCCCATATTCATCACTTTGCATAAATATTTAGGTTCCAGCTCTTGGAGCCGTAGCGACACGCTCACAAGGCTCTGGCTCTTGGCTTCACCATTTCTATGAGTTTGTCATCTCATTCATCATCCAAGAATACACTTAGCACATCAGCATGAGCCTTCCTTTTCTTCAGGGAATTGCAGCCTTTAAAAGGCTCGCAGCAAAGCCCAGGACATCCACATGCCTCCACTGCTGGTACCTTCCTGGTTTTTGGGGTGTTGGGGGCCGTGTCTGGCAGCACAGAGCAGGCAGGGACCAGAGGCAGAGCCTGTGGGTTGCTGCCTCAAGCCCCACAGTGGTGAATCCCCTTTCTCCTTTCAGTTCGTGCCAATCTCATCCCCAGCCCCCCCACTTTCAACTCTGACTATGGCTACATCAGCTGGGAGGCCTATGCCAACGTCAGCTACTACACCCGCGTGCTGCCGCCCGTGCCCGACGACTGCCCCACGCCCATGGGCACCAAAGGTACGTGCCTGGCTGAGGGACACTGCAAGTGTTTCCCACCCAGCCAGGGCCAAGCTTTTGCTGCCATGGGCACATATGCAAGGCACCACTGGCAGTGCCACGTGCTGCCACTGTCCTGCCCAGGCTGGCCCTGCAGCAGGAGGAGCCTGATGGCATCTGGATTGCTGCTGGGACAGCTCAGGCTGAGCTGCTGGGACATGTCATGGCCTGTGTGAGAGGGCTGCAAGGTGTCTGTGCGGATGAGTCTGTGCCTGGTGCTGCAGCAGATGCCACCAGCAGCCCTGCAGACAGCAGCAGTACCCAGCTGGGCTGGCATTGGGCATCTGCCCTCAACCTCCATCCTTTGCAGGGAAGCTGCAGCTCCCTGACCCTGAGCTCCTGGCAGAGAGGTTCCTGCTGCGGCAGAAGTTTGAAGCTGATCCCCGAGGCACCAACATGATGTTTGCCTTCTTTGCCCAGCACTTCACCCACCAGTTCTTCAAGACATCTGGGAAGATGGGACGCGGCTTCACCAAGGCCCTGGGGCACGGGGTGAGGGCACAGGGGCAGCAGGAGCGAGGGGTGCTGGGGTCCCTGTCCCTCTCAGAGCAGCCTTGATGCCCTGCTCTCTCCACAGGTGGACCTGGGACATCTGTATGGGGACAACCTGCAGCGGCAGCACCAGCTGCGCCTCTTCCGAGATGGGAAGCTGAAATTCCAGGTACCACGCAGCACAACTGAAACACACTCCAGCCCTGTGAGCCAGGGTTGTTTGAAGCCCATGTTCCTCTGGCAGCTTGTGGGAGACCCCAGTCCTGATGCCCTGTGTAGCTGCTGGCTGGGGGACAATCTTTGGGGTGCAGCTGCCCTGACAGCAGCAGGCGTTTGGGGCTCTAAGAGGGAGGTGTTTCCACTCCACTCACCTCTTGCAGGAGAGCAGACGTGGTGCCCTTAGGGAGGCAGCTCCTGGCTGGGCAGGCTTTTGCTGGGATATTTCTGTCCCCTCTGCCCTCTCTGCCCTCTCGTTGTGGTGCCCCCAGGTGGTGGACGGAGAGGTGTACCCGCCCATGGTCACCGAGGCTCCGGTTCACATGGTGTACCCGTCGGGCGTGCCCAGGGAGCAGCAGCTGGCGCTGGGGCAGGAGGTGTTCGGGCTGCTGCCGGGGCTCTGCGTGTACGCCACGCTCTGGCTGCGCGAGCACAACCGCGTCTGCGACCTGCTCAAGCGGGACCACCCCAGCTGGAGCGACGAGCAGCTCTTCCAGACGGCGCGGCTCATCCTCATCGGTGAGGAGCTGGCACCGCCCTGTCCCACCCCCTGGGCGGCCCCCAAGGGCTCACACGCTGGTCAGCCTCCTTTTGAGGGTAGTGGCCACACTGCCTTTGAGGCAGTTCCTCTGGCCTCCTTCTGGGAATCGTTTGTTTTGGTCCGTATAACAAAAAATTTGCTTTGATCCATCAAAAATGGTCAGGGGAGGTGGATGGCTGCTGTGGGAGATGTGGGTGACATTGCAGGTACAGAGCTGGTGGCTCCTGCTGCTGCCAGCTGCTTCTTTTCTCCTGCCCAGGGGAGACCATCAAGATCGTTGTTGAAGACTACGTCCAGCACCTCAGTGGGTACTACCTGAGCCTCAAGTTCGACCCCGAGCTATTGTTCGGGTCACAGTTCCAGTACCGGAATCGCATCGCGGTGGAGTTCAACCAGCTCTACCACTGGCACGGGCTGATGCCCGACTCCTTCGTCATCCAGGGACAGGAGTACAGCTACAAGCAGTTCCTCTACAACACCTCCATGCTCATGGACTACGGCGTGGAGGCACTGGTGGAGTCCTTTTCCAAGCAGGTGGCAGGAAGGGTAAGGTCCTGCTCTGCCTCCCCAGGAGGGACACGCATGCAATGTCACATGTCACACCGAGTGTGCCCAGGGTGTGGGCACATCGGGAGTCCTCTCCTCCAGCACGTAGCAAGGCCGGCCCTGGCAGTCCCCGTTGGTTGCCCTTGGTGCTCTGCAGTAAACACTCCGTGGTGCCAGGAGCCTGTGGAAGGCGGGATCTCCCCGCCCGGCAGGGGAGCAGCGTCTGGCACTGTTCTTTGCTGCCATCGCATGGATGTTTTCTTCCAAGCGACTGTGGCTCCATTCCTGAGCCTCTGCTTGTGCCAAGTAGCTCAGCTAAGGCTGAGGCCCTTTGGGCATTTGGGATCTCCCAGTGAGCCTGGAATCTCTCTCATCCTCCCAGGTCACTGGGTGACTGTCCCTCCTGGACTTCTCCTGCCCTGTGCCCTGTCCTGGGAACAGAGCTGACCTGCCCAAGCTGCCCTGCAGATGGTTTTGCACTGTCCACCCACTGCCCCTCCTCTTGCTGCTGAATGGTGTGCTGGTGTCCACAACACGAGCCCAGGGCACGGATGCTTTAGTGTGGTGGCCCTCTGGAGCTGATGCTGGTGCTGCCTTGTGACTGATATGTGCTGTTGTGCTCTCCCCTCCAGATCGGTGGGGGACAGACCATCAATGCCAATGTCCTGCATGTGGCTGTCGGGGTCATCAAGGAGTCGCGGCAGCTGAGGCTGCAGCCCTTCAATGAGTACCGGAAAAGGTTTGGCATGAAGCCCTACAAGTCCTTCCAGGAGCTGACAGGTAGGGCTGCACTGCTGCTCCTGGGGCTTTGCTGGGACAGGGGAGGTGCTCTGTACTGTGGGTGAGTACGAGGCCAGGAGCTGCCCCTCTGCCCCTGGGCTTGCCCAGTACACAGCTGCTCCTGCCCATCCCTGCCCTGCCTGCTCACAGCCCCACAGTGGGGCAGACTGGGCTGATGCAGGGGGTGCAAGGGTCCTTCCTCCTGGGGGCTGGAGGACTGATCCAGAGGACAGTCCCTGGCCTGGAACTCAGGCTTTCCACTGCCTGCGAGGCTCCCACCCTCCCTTTGCCCACTGCAAATCAATCCAGGTATGATTCTCTTGCTAAAGCACTCTGATGTTCACTTGGTGCAGGAGAGGAAGAGAAGGCAGCAGAGCTGGAAGAGCTGTATGGAGACATTGATGCTCTGGAGTTTTACCCAGGCTTGCTGCTCGAGAAACCCCAACCCAACGGCATTTTTGGGGAAAGCATGGTGGAGATCGGAGCTCCATTTTCCCTGAAGGGGCTTTTTGGGAACCCCATCTGCTCCCCAGAGTACTGGAAGCCCAGTACATTTGGTGGAGCAGCTGGCTTTGAGATTGTGAAGACGGCGTCCCTGGAGAAGCTCGTGTGCCTCAATGTGAAGAAGTGTCCGTACGTGGCGTTCCACGTGCCGGGCGCTGCGGAGCACGGCAGCCCGAGGGCTGGAGGGTCCTCTGCAGAGCTCTAGCAGGGATCACCTGCCCAGGTAGGGACTGTCCTTGCCCTGGTGCAGGCTGAGCTGAGCTCCCAGCCTGGGGCTGAGTGTCCTGTTCCTTCCTACAGTGAATGGTGGGGATTCAGGAACCACCCCTGTGCTGAACAGGAACAGGACAGGGCATGGTCCCACCCTGGCTGTCCTCTGTGCCAGCCCCCGAGGAGAGGCTGCTCCCTGCCCTCTGAAAAACTCGAGTGCCCCGGGAGTGTGGCTGCCAGCTCTGTCCTCAGCAGACTCAGTTCTCTCGATACTGAATCCCTTGCACAAAACAGCTCTGCAGTTCCCAGCGGACACTCTGGACTCCCCAGTGCTCTGTTACCTTCAATCCCTGCTGCCTCCCAGCACCAGGCCACCAGCAGCCCCTCTTCCAGAGGGGTCATTTCCATGTTATGCCTGAAAACCATTTTCAGAATTCGTGAAGACTGGAAGAATTTCATTTTAGTTAACTGGTTAGCACCGACTTAGTTCTTACTCGCCAGGAATCCAATTTTTCTTCACACATCTATTTCCAGCAGCCTCTCCTTCCTGCTCAGAGCAGGAGCCCAGAGCCCAGGGAGCACTCCCTCCTCCCCTGCTGCACCTGGTGAAGCAGTGAGCTGCCCGAGGGATGCAGAGGGGGTGGCAGTGTGCAGAGGGATGGGGAGGACACAGGGTTTGTGGTGCCCAGTAGTGGCTCAGCTTGCAGGAGAGGCCTGTTCTGATCCAATTCTTCAGCAACAGCCTGCCCAGCACAGATACACAGCTGGGAGAAGGAACCAGAGCAGTGTCTCTCCTGGAGGAGACCAGAGAGGAGCATGAGGTCAGGTCCCCAGACCTCCTGTGTCATGCTGGCTTGGACCCTGGCATGTGCCACTGGCTGCCAACCCAGGGCTGCTCAGAGAGAGATGCTACCTCTGTGCTCACAAAGGGATGGAGTCTCTTCCACCCCAAAACCATCACCCTTCTCTGCACTAACAGCTCAGCAAACACATCCTCACAGCACACACAGCCTGCTTCTGTCCTCCTCCCAAAGCACACCTCAGTCCTTGCTCAGCCCAGCCACATGGTAGCTGGCAGCCACTGTCACTGGCCTTGATCCCCATCAGATCCTGGTTAAGCTCCAGGAAAAAAAGGTATTTAAAATAATAAACAAATTTAAAAACTCCTCTAATACTGGCTGTGCTCACCAGCACTGTGCTGGGTCATTGCTGACTGCACCTTAAGCAATAAATGAAGCAATCACCCTCCCTTAGATGCTTCCATGGGGGTCTCTGAGTGTCCTGAGTTGGTTTGAACTTTGCTCCCTCCCACCCCTGGCCCCGCGCTGCTGCAATTCCACTGTTCAGAGTGTTTGCACAATGCTCTCAGGAACAGGGTGGGATTGCTGGGGTTGTCCTGGGCAGGGCCAGGAGTTGGACTGTGATGATGTTTGTGGGTCACTTCCAATTCAGGATATTCTGTAATTCCATGGTGACACAGCACTTAGACCAACACTGTGTATTTCTATCACATAAAAACTATCCACAAATAGATCTGGCTGCCTGGGTGTTTTGTAGACATGAAATAGCTGCAGTCTGTAAGAGAACATGCAGCTGCAGCTCCTTCCTGTGCTGTCCCGGAGGAGGGGAGCACTCCTGAGCCTCTGCTCCATCCCGGCAGGATTCCCAGGGAGATGTTACAGGAATTTTAAACCAGGGAGGTTTAAAGGGCCGGTGCCTTGGCAGGGATGTGGTAGGAGAATGTCACAGCACGGGAACATCTGCAAGCAGAGACTCCTAAGGCACGAGCCTTCTCACTCACTCTCTTTAGCCCTTCAGAAATGGGATGGCAGTACCAGGATATGCTCTGGATTTTAGTTTCCTACATTGGGCTGCAGGGAGGCAGAGAGGCCAGCAGGACCCCCGAGGGCACAGCAGGCAGCCTCCCCTGCTCTGTGCTCCCCTGGACAGGGCAGTGCTCCAGCCCCACCGTGTGCTGGGCAGCAATCCAGGGGGAGGACTGGGTCCCTCCAGGCAGCCCAGCTCACTTCCAGCTGTGTGTGTGACCGAGGAGCTGCTCCGAGCATCCTTCCCATCCTTCCCATCCATCTGGAGAGGCATGAGCTCGGCTCGTTTCAGTTAAACCACAAACATCCTGCGTGTGCTCGTGGCTATCGCCGGCTGCCAGCGCTCCTTGGGACCGCCGATAACCGCGCCAGAGCCCCTCGGGCACACACAGAGTGCTCTCTGCCACCAGGCACAATGTTCCACTGGGAACCCCCCACTGGCAAACCTGGCACCCCTTCCAACCAGCCCAGGACACCAAAGCACCTCTCTCCTGCCAGCAGGAAAAGCTTTGAAATGGTTTCTTTGAAGGACCAACACATACCAACCCCAGCACAGCACCCAGCACAGCACTGAACTCTCCCCAGGAGCCCGGGCACCCACAGCCCTGCACACAGAGCTTGCCCCAGCCCAGCCCTGCTGAGCTCCTGTTTCCTGTGCTGGTTTTCCTGCCATGGCAGTGTTTGCATCCTCACATGTGGTGTTTGGTGTGGCCACCAGCACCACCCAACCACGGCAAGGGCTCTGCTGTGTGTGGGGCCAGTGCAGAAGTACCAGAAGTACCCTCTGTTTGACTCTTGGCAAACACAGCTCACAGGACACCCTCTGGATTTTTAAGCAGGCCTTGAGGAGCCCAGCTGGAGCTTGCCTGCAGTAGGGATGGACAGGGACGGGAGGATGGGGCTGCCTGGGTTCCTGCAGCAACAATGGAAACAGCAATGTGGGTTGTGTGGCCTCGGAGGCGATGACAGCAGGAGGAGAACAGCAATCCCCTGCTGCAGGAGTCAGCCAGTGACTGCACAGGAAACCTTGTTTGGATTTTCAGCAAAGGCGTATTTTGAACATTTTACAAAGCAGAGGCAGATGGGATGCCAGAAAAACTCTGTATAATCTTTCCTTTTCCTTCCTTTTCCTTGCTAAATCCATGCTGGCACCACGACTAAATGTCCATATTGAGCTCACCCTGGGATTTCACTCCTGCCCTTGCCAAGCAACCCTCTGTGCTTCCTTGTGCACTCACATTCCATCCCAAACTCTGCTGTTGGTATTGGAACATCATTAACTGTGATGCCACGAGGGCCTGTATTACCTGTCACTCCTGGCTGCCTCCCTGCACTGCGCTGCTCCTTCCAAAACAAAACATTCCCAGAGGGAACACACCTACCTGACAAGTGCTTTTTCAACTCCTATTTATAGAACTCCTTGAAAATTCAGCTTCAAGAAAGAGCAAAAGCAGCAGCAGCAGCTTTTTCCCAGCTCAGCCTCCTCTCTCGCTCACAGCCTGTGCATGAAGGAGCAGCAGGGTTAGGGCACAGCTTCTCTCCCCTCCCTCCCTGGTGCTTGTTATATTCTTCCAGATCAATGATTAATTGGATTCAGACCTTTTTTCTTCTCCTTTTTTGCTACTGGCATTGCAAACCACCTCTCCCACACCTGAGCACAGGAGGCTCCTCACCAGGAGTCACCTTGCTGCAGGCCACTGGACACACAGCAGGAGAGGGTTTGATCCTGTTACAGTTTTGCTGCCTAGGGGGCAAAAAAGAAAAAAAAGCACTTTATAAAAATAAAACTTCAAAGCAACTCAAGCAGACAGCTCTGCCTTGATCCCCTCTCCAAGACAGGTTTTATGCTGATGCTAAAATGCACCCTGTCTGCACAACAGACTTCACTGAATCTCATCCTGGATATGAGTTACAGTTACTTTGATATGTTCCTTAAATGTGCTGATATCCACACTCAGTGATTTAATTTCATATAACTTACATAGGGTTTTTTTCTGTAACTCTCAGATGAAAAGAAATAATCTCTCACCACATTTGAAAACCTGGATTTTTGCCAGTTTCCTTAAACCAGCTACAATCTGTGCCAACTCAGTAATTTTAAATTACAGATTATTTATTTTTCTGCTCATACTTTTTAAAACACAGTTTAAATAGATACAGTTAGAAATTCTCCTTTTTGTAGCCCAAGATCCATTCTTACTAAGATCCTATTAAGATCCACAGACATATGTGCAATTTTTCCTGGTGTTCCAAAGTGTTTTACATAAAAATTGCAATTAAATTTAATCATTAAACATGGCATTACATTGGGTCATGTATTTAGATAACGATAGTCTACTCACTACTGCTGAAGGCAGACATAAAACAACTTTAGCACTGATTTAGTAATTTTAGCAAGAGACAAAATTCTGAGGTTATTCAAGTCCTAATTTTGCATTTTGCCAACAAAATTCTCCTTGCTGCTGCTCAGCAGACGTTGGAACTCTCTGTAGCAGACAGTCTCTCTGAAGAGGCAGAGCTCATTTTCTGATCAAGTGACTACTATGAACTCCAAGGATGGGTATTTTAAAACCCAAGAATGTACACAGAGCTGTAATTGCATTTGTGTCTCAGGGAAGGTTAAGGGAAGAAGAACTTTCTCCAGGCTGAAAAGCAATTTTCAGGATGAAGCCGGGGTTGTCGTTATTTGTAAGCGAGAAAGGAAGGAAAATTTAAGGCCAAGTGTTAGAACAGGATACTCCCAGGAAGGAGACTGCAAATTGTGGAATGGAACATGGGACCTCACACTTTTAACTGGAGCAATTCAGCACCAGGTTAGTAAGTCTTGAATTTTAAAAACTCTTTTATTTGCAGTCTCAGTTCTTGTCTTAGGGAGCTGGCGGCCACATCTCAACTGAAACGTGCAAGGACTCTGAGACATGACAACAGAAATTTCCTAAATTGACTGAATGATGTCAGAACTCTGTGGTAAGTAAAACACATGTGAATTCCACGGAAATGAGACTGTTTTAGTTGTAGATACGGAATTAATTTAAGAAAATGTTGGAATGTGTTGTTATTTTTAATGAGCAGAAGTCAAAGTGCATGAAGGGGAGGAATACATACCCACACGATGGAGGAGAGGAAACAATCCCTAGCACAAGAACATCCCACAGCACAGCTACACCTACGGGCCCTTGGCACGAATGCCTCAGTCTATTTCCAGATCACTGTCTTCACTGTAGCATGCAGATGGGTTATGTATAGAAGTCAGGAGCAGCACGTCTTTTTCTGGCAGCAAACCACATTCCTGCAGAAAAGCCTCCAGGTCTACAGCAAAAAAATCTTCTCCAAGCTGGTCAGTGATGCGCACGAAATTGCCAATGAGCTCCCCTGCCTTGTAGACCAGCAGAGCTGGCAGGGCATTGTTAGTGAAGCGAGTGCTGGCACCAATGAGGGAACTCTTCACTCTGCAGAATTTCACTGTTGGGTACTCAGCAGCCAGGCAGATCATGCAGCCATTCAGGGATTCAGTGCCAGGGATATCATCCTCATAAATGTGGATCATGATCAGCGTGCTCTTGTGCTCTTTGTCCACGGTGTCCAGAAATGCCTCTCCGCTGGTGATCTCAAACACCTGCTTGAACTGCTGCCCACTGTACAACTGCTGCCTCATCTCCTCCATCCGCTGCTTCCTGTAGCGCTGCAGGAACTCCTCGTCGTCCTCGTCGTGGTGGATCATATTGTATTCTTGTAAAGTCATCTAAAACACACACAGAGATTCCTGAAAAACAGCTGCACCACGATATGGGTCACTTACATAACGAGAATGTAAATCAAGAGGATTAATGTGGGTCACTCATCTTTAATAACAGTGAAGTGCAACCCATGAAGGCTCAAGCACCCTGTGCATTACACTCCATTCTCCTCTAATTAGAAACCATGTCTAGAGGGAACAGAGATTTCAGCCCTGAGTATTCCAGTTTCCACAAGCTGCACGAATAACACAAGTGGCTGCTCCGTGCTCCCACTTTAATCCAGGTTAACGGTGGCCCTGTGCTTTCACCAAGCTGGGAGCGCTGATTTGGAAACTGTGCCTGACCTAAGATGAGCTTCTTTCTTATCAGCTTTTCATTTAGCTTTGCAGTTAACATTCTGTGGCACCATTGTGCCTGTAGAATTGAAATTAACAGGATTTTATGTATTTTATATCTGTTCACTCTCTTTATTAAACTCATCTGCATCACTCAAGATACAGCAGAGCACAGCCAACTCTCACCATCTGAAGGCACAAACACATCTGCAAATTAGTAACTTTTCTGACTACAGCTCAGGGCCAGTGTGCAGCCCAGCAGATTAAAACCATTCACTACCCTCCAACGTCTTCAATTTCTGGAGCTCAGAGTTGAATTCTCAATACCCACTTACAAAATACTAAATTAATAAGGGCTTCTAGTTTCAGGCAGGGGAGGCAGCATTCACACTTTGGCTGTACAACTCTTCACATTAATCCCCTCAAGTTGACTTACTTGATCACAAATGAGAAATCTGGGAAAACCTTTTGGCCTTCTTCGGTATTGCAGCCAAGTCACTTATTTGTCATCACAGGCCAACTAAACTGTTAAACACTTCAGTGTCATTTTAAAATCTTTGCGCCATCCTACCTTTCCATTGATTTTTTCCTGAAGCTCTTTCTGTTTTTGCTTATCAGCCTCGTCATCCAGGTGAGACCTGCAGGTCATGGAGAGCTTCTTGATGAGCCTCTCCATCTCCCTGCGCTGCTCCTGCCGCTGCTCCGTCTCCAGCTGCTTGAACCTCCGCCAGTCATTAATGACTCCCTTGGGACCTGCAGTTAAGGGTGGAGACATTTAGAATAAAAAAGGCAACACAATTTCACCTACTATTTACGATCACACAATAATTTATAAATCAGCAAAACAGCGACCCTGTCATAAATGTTTTTGTAACTATGAAAAACGCATTTTCCATTTGCATGTCCTTGAGTTTCTATTTTTTTTAAATAAGAAGGTTACAGTTTATTTAACTAGGCTACTCTTGTAATTGTCCCAAAGATTAATATCTGTGCTCTTAAAATAGAACCACCAGCCCACAAGAGTTCCCCCCACTGTTAGCATGGTTTTCATCAGAACAAAAATAATGATACATTATCGACCAAATTGTACAAATCGGCCTTGTCTCAGCTTTCTATCCAAAGCCTGACTGTTTCAGATATAATGCTGAATTTGAACTCTCTCAGAGGAGAAGTCAGACATTAAAAAAATGAAGGTTAGACAACAGCCAGGAATTGATCACAAATATACATAAACCCGGGAGTTTAATTTCAAAAAATGAATTTGAGAATAACATACAAAGTTTCCAAGAAACAAAGGATTTACAGAAGAAGTGCACTGATCTGATGATACCTGTGTTGACAGCGCTGCCATCGCTGCTGAGCTCCACCTCGCCCACACTTTCAGGAATGCTGCTCTCCCCTTCCTTATCCTCCTTCTCGCTGTCTTCATCCTCACCCTCACTGCTGCTGTAATAATACTGCAGCTTCTCACCCAGCAGCTTATCATCCGTAGAAGTCATTATGCTCTAAAAAGAAATTAACAAAAGAGAGGATCATTTCTGATCAGACATGCATCATGATGGTTCTTTACTCTCTCAGGACAGTTTTTAACCCCAGGAGAGCACAGCCCATCCTCAAACAGCCCTCGATGCAGCCAGCACCTGAGTTAAATCTTAAACCACAATTTAAAACTCAATTTAAAGTCTTAGAGCCTCATTGGACAGCTCCATCAGACCGATTCCCAGGTACCGAGTATTATTTGCATTATTTAACAACAATTTATTTGAGCTGAAAAACTATCAATGTAATGAAGCAAATTAAAGCGTTCTGACCTGTATTCCCTTCCAGGCTTTCAGAGACAAACTTCTACCAAGACCTGGAAGAAGAAATTTCAATCACATCAGCTGATTTGGGCTGACGCTTGACTGAGGGTGTCTCCCAGGCTGTGTGTGACACAGACCCCGCCACCAGCCCGCGGACACAGCCCGGCTCGCGGTTTTGTGCCGAACGCTGCAGGTTCCGCGGGAGCTAACCCCGGATTACAGCGCCAGATGGCCCGGGATTACCGGGACCGCCGGGCAGCGGGGCCGGGCCTGGGGCGGGACACGCTCGGCCGGGGCCGGCGATTCACGCAGGCCCCGAGTGAACCGGCCCAGCTCCCACCACCCGGCCCGGCCCGGCCCC
>VXBR01003155.1:614323-638595 GCA_013400215.1 Cisticola juncidis | reverse complement strand
TTCCCCGGAGTGGCTCCGCTCCCTCCGCTGCCCCCGGACCTCCCCAGCCCCGCTGACGACAAACAGCCCGTTAAGGTGGACAAATAATTTTTATTCGTGCATGCAAATACATGTCAATACTGCAAACTTCTTCCATCGAGTCTCTCAAACACCGAACCGGGATGCTCTATCCGTGCCCAGCCAAAGCTACAACCTCTGCACGTCAGTGCTACAGCGACACACGGGCCCCGCCGGGGCCCCCCTACTCTAACACGAAGGGAAACATTACCATTGGGAATCAAAACCGAAATAAACGGAATAGAATTTACTCCCCCATATATCCCCATTTCATTTTACAGATTTTTTTTTTCTTTAAATTATAGTTTTAAATAGAAGCTGAGAATGCGCCATAAAAATGAGCATTAAATCCATCGTAGCGATGGTGCCTGCTTTATACATGATGGGTGTACACCATCTTTTATTTCATTTACATTTCAATCGAACAATAGATTTGCAAAGAAAATGTCTAATACAGACGTAAAAATATTCACACTAGAGCTTCACAATCGGTTGTACAATTGACAAACAGGCCTCTTTTCCCAAACTTTCCAGCTAAGCAAATTTATAAAATGTAATCAATGCAACAAGAAAAAAAAATTTTCTTTAAAACTTCCAGGGAAAAGAATACAGTAAACAGTATCAATGCGACAGCAGATGCTGCAAGCTAACCACAATACTTCGGAGTGGCTGTACAGTGGGTATGTGCAGTACAAATCAAAGCCACGTGTGTTGTATCACAACTACTGTATAATGTACTTGTTTGCCCAGCTAAGAAAACGCATGCATTCCCATGCCTTGGGTAACGGAGATCTACTCTGGAGAAATCCATGGGCTATGTGCAAATGACCTTGGCTTTTGGCAGTAAGAAACGCAGCCAGGCTCTGCTTTATTTCAGCTTTTACAGCAAAATCTTGAATGATTAAAAGCTTCCACAAGCATCCTTAATTAATGGGGTGTAGAATTATGTTTGGGCATTGGGCACTTTGATTATTCAGATTTGTTTCGTCTCATCAGTGACAGTTTTGGGGTTGTTTTACCCCCTTGTCCTGCTCCCTTGCCAGCAAAGAGATGCAGGGGGATGACTACTGCCAAAGTCAGCTGTTCACTTATACTGGGAAACTGGGTCATTTAAAAAAGCACATTTATTGTGTTCTGCTTGCAGAAGACGTCCCTCAGTGAGAGGGAACTTCCTAACAAAGGGATTAAACTACAACATAAAAATGGACTTTTACATCCTACAGATCATCTGATCATTTCTCATTTTGTTACACTCTCAAATTCAACACCTTCCTTTAATACCAGTCTAATAATTAATGAAAAGTCTGTTCACGAATATGATCAAGGAGCTGCTGGCATACAGTGTTTATGTACAGCAACAGGTACAACTTGACAACTTGTGCTTCAAAAAAGCAAACAAAACCAATGTTTGGAACTATTCTGAGTTTAGATTGAGTTATTTTAAGCGTTCTTTCCTCAGCTGTTTCTGACCACTGTGCATTATTTTGTACCTCATCCAGCCTAGTACACTATTATACAAGAACAGCATTCAGCTCTTGAGTACAGGAGAAATGAAAATTTCAATTGAGTTATCAAAGCACTAAAACCTTCCAAATTAAGACTTCTACAAAGAGCTTAATTAAGAGCTTATTTAACATAATCAGCTGTGTACAACTGTTTTCTTTTTCCTAAATCAAACGCCAAACTTCAGTGTCCCTGTACTAGACTACCAAGAACCAACGCCAGTTTGCTTTGCAAAGAGTCTAACCTTGCCTTTGAAGGGTCTAGTATACATTCTACAATGCAAAATCTGCATAAACACTAAGATTCATTTCTTGTCACCTGTTTACAGGAACAAAGTATCAGTAGCAGGGCGATCACTCTGCTCTAAGTATATGTTAAGAATGTACAGATAGTCACTTTCTCACACAAGCATTCTCCCAGCACAAGCATTAGTCTCTATTAAGACCTATGTGGGAAATGAGGCAAACCAAGGAATGAATCCAGGTAGTGAGGCAACACAATTAACTTAGATACTAATAATTCCCGTCTCTCTTGCATGTGAAATCTCTGCTGTACCCCTAATGGGGAAAAAAATAACCCAAAACAAAAAACCAAACCAAACTAACCCAAAATGCTTGTCCAAGCAAAGCAAAAGAGCCAATCTCTTTCCCCGATCTGCTCCGGGCCTCCTTTTCTGACAGCACAGTAAATTAGGCCAAAACCTCAGTGGGATCACTGCTATTGACACACAAAGGTAAAAGTCACTCTCTCAGTGTCAGAAAATAAGCCCTTCCATAGCCCAAAGGCACCTGATTTACAACTAACAAATGAATACATACTTGTTTGTAAAGGGTCAAGGGCTGAAACTTCAACAAAGAAGGAAGCCAGAGCCAGGTGTTCCCACCTGCAGCTGCTTCTCCCTGTCAGGGCACTGGAGGGCATTAGTTTCATGGCAAAACCACACAGTCAGTGTTAGAACTGTAAGACAAAGCTGGCATGCTGTTAAACCCCCAAATGATTCTTTTGCCTGTCGTTATAGGTTATAAATTCAACTAGAAAACCCTAGCCTCAGTTGAGAATCAACTTTCCATATCGAGTGTATGGTCATCCTAGAGAACTGCTCTATCCCGGGACCTCCTGCTGCAGACAAGAGTCTAGGGATACTTTTGTTCTTAAATATGCCAAGAGCTTGGCAGGAGTATGTCAGGCTTATGTCATTTCACTGGACAAACAGGCAAATGTGTGTAAGCAGCTTATCCCAACCCCCTCCAGCAGAGCACAACCAAGTTTTTAAAATTGCCATTTTAAAATTAAAAAGTTAAGGTAAATACACAATCAATTTATGTAGTATATATTCACCCTCAGATCATGCTGAAGATGTTCTGTGGAGTTCTGGTGCACAGAGGGCTCTTTCCCTGAGGGCAAATAAGGACTTCTCAAACCTTTATATTTTCTCTATTTTTGTAACAAAATAGCAATTTAAAATTTAAAAATCTTTTAAAAAAATTACATCACCTTCAACATGGAAGATCTCACTGTTTAAATATCCATGAAAGAGACATACTTGTTTGCATATCTGTTTTGGAATTACATTGTACAGCAAATAATAGTATCTCAGAAGCATTTCAAAAGTAATATAAATTCATATTTACAGAATGGTCTTGGTATAAAATATACAACAATCATATTTATGTCTAACATTCTAAGTTAAAGTTAACATCAATAGGAAATAAGTTAAGGTGACAAAGGTGGTCTGGTTCTTGTATCCATTCACTTCACGGAGCGAGTGAAAGAAGCGTCAGTCTAACCCTAGAGTGAGGTGGCACTGGCTGGAGAAGGTACAGCAACAGCCAAAGGAAACTAAGAAAAGACTACTTGACTGTTCTTCTACATACATTCCTTGACACTGGAGTATTAAATAGATGTGTAAGATCTTCCATACTGACACCAGAATATCAAAACTAACCCTTGGATTTGCAGGTATATTTACAACATAATTATTTCATGGACAGGTTCGTTAGGAGAGATATCAAACACCAATATTTACTTAGTCTAATCAGTAACCCTCAGGGAAATGCCAACCCCCACCCCCCAGAAGCGTGCACAAAACAGTTATCAAAATCTTACCCGACCACATAGCTGTGATTTTGTAAAATAACAACTCAGACGACCAGTAACATGATCCTCTTTAAGCATTTTGCTAGCAGGAAAAGCCCTTACATGCAGTACACCTGGTGAAAGATCAGCTTGGCTTAAAATATTCCAGTACAATTTTCAGAGTAAACAACTTCACAGAAGTTAATAAAAACATAAAAAAATGTAAAACTTGTCACAAAGAAAAGTAAGAGGACAAACGAGAAGACAGTAATCATCAGGAGGGAGAGTCCTGCTTTCTTTAAAGAAAAAAAAAGTGGATTTTTAAGTTTCTCAAAAAAATATGCCCAGGGCTCTAGTTCATGTGTATTTATGAAAACCAATTTTCAGTTGACATGTCTAACATGATTCTCAAGTCACCTCTTAACAGGGCATAAATTCATACAGTTTTCAGCACTCTGAAGGTCAGATAATGCTATCTCATTGTATTTTCAAGGTCTTTGAAAATAAGTTGCCACTGAATAAACAAAAATTAAACCTGAATACAAGATTATGATTAACAACATTTAACAAAGGTAATCACAACCACCTCAAATTCCCAATATTTAGTTTAAATTAAAACAAAACAGTACAAAAAACAGCAATACCATCTTGTTAGTCAGTGCAAACACTAGATACAGGGTTTTCAAAGGAAAGCCAAGAGCACCTGATACTTTTTGCCAAGTCATCTGGATCCTATCATCTCCAAGTTGAGAACTATTAATGAAAAAAAGAAAAAGAAGAAAAAAAATCCTAAAATTGCTGTTACATTAGTGCATAACCTCTCAAAATCGTTGAAAATTGTCTCATGTATAGCTTGGGGAATCAATACCTAGTACATTAGCTGGAGGACTTAGGCACTTGATTTACTTCTGATAACTTTACTTGGACAAGTAGCCTGTGTATGTGCACCTACAGTACTAAAGCACAAACTGGGGGAATGGAAACCAAAAGCTGCAGCAAAGCACTGCCCCACAGACCTGCAGATAACGCAGCAGTGCAAAGCTCACGGCGTGATAACCCTGTAAAGCCTCAAGTCCAAACCTCCACCTCTCAGTCTTCCTACAGCAAACAAGACTCCATGCAAAGTTCCACAACTAAAGAAAAAGCAGCTGCAACAAGACAAAAGTTCTTCTCTCGTGAAACAAAATAGAGACAAATAAGTTAGTCTTCCTTTCACTAGATGTATCATCGTAGGATCCTGCTAGTTTAAATAACTGAGTTGTTAGTTTTCTACAGAAGCCATTTTCAACAAGAATGGCTCAGATACCGCACCGGATTGCTACAAACTCATAAAAAGCTGCTTTAAGCTTAAGTAAAACAATGTCCAAATTCCATTCATTTGTGGAAAGTGAACGCCTTACCCTACTAAAGTAAGTTTTTTTTTTTCTTCAGAATGCTAATGCGAGAGGGGCTTGAAGTATCAAAGAGTCCACAGGAAATGCATGACCCCAATATTATTTCTTTTAAAAAAAATATACATTATATAATATATATTATATATATAAAAAGCTAGTGTAAATGCTTCCATGGTGTGGTCACAAGCTGGAAAGATGAATGCCTTTCAGCTGTTAACCATCCTGCCATTTGCAACAGGCTTTAAAAAGTCATTTTTATCCTCAGACATAATGTGAGCAGTTTTCAAAATGAGGCTGCCAACACTGACTGATGTGCTGATGGGCAGGCAGCTTGCATTGCTAACAGATGTTGTGATCGGCTGACTGAAGCAAGAAGTTACGGGCAGGATTGTTTTCTGCTCCTCCCTGAGGAGAAAAATAAGTTACACAAATATTAAACAAGGACATGCACAAGTATCCGGAACTGAATTGTGTGCATTAAATAAATACTGACAAACTCATTTTTAGCAACAGGCTAAACATCTTCCTCTGGAATGGTACGCTCGAGGTGTTAAAGTAGTCTGCCTCATTTTCAAAGGCCTTTACTCATTAAAGACTACAGAACATATAAACCTAAATTAGTGTATTCCAAAATCTACCTCTCCACGGAGATTTGTGCAAACAGTCCGCCATTTAACCTTTTGAAGTTTCTCTTAATTTCTGTTAACTATAAAAATATTCTGCATTTTTTGCTTACTGACTGTGAAAGGTATTTTGAACAGCTGTGACACGTTTCAGTGTGTACGATTACAACGATGCATACGAACAATGGTACCAGCCTGGGACTTTCAGCTTTGTGGCCTAATTCTATTTCTCAACAGGTTCTTCTCACTCCACCATGTACAAACAATGCAGGTGTCTAATCCAAGTCTGAGCAGGTACGTAGTTCATCCTTACACAATCATGCTTCCACTATTCTGATGCTTCTGTTTGTCTAACTCTGGCAGACACTGCTGTTTTGTCTAACACTCACAGAATCACAAGGTCTTCACCTAAACTTTGTCTCTTCTGTTCCAGAGATTCTTTCTGGTGCTGCTTGAGCAGATGCCCATTCTCCACGGTTGTTCCATTGAGCAGCTGATCCTCTTGGGAGCTAATCCCTAGCTGTATGTCCAGAATCTCCTGCAAGAGAAAAGGAGAAATGCCCATCAACTCTGTCACTACCAGCTTTACATTTTCCTATTAAGTTCCACTACATTATGCTAATGGAAATGGGAGTCTGGTCATTAAACTCCTTAATTTTATGTCATGCTATTGGAATGTCTGCCACATTTCACTAAAGGAAAAGCATTTATTCAAAGATAGCTGTGAATGACAAGAGCAGCATAAACTGTGAGCTGTTTTTAACTTCACTAGCATTACCTGCCAGGTATCTGAGTAAGAAGTACAAAGACTTTAAGTGCTAAACAAGGGAAATGCTGGATGCCATTATCAGGACTAAATCCAAAAGCTTTGCTAACAACATGCTAATCTACAAAGACTCATGGAAAGACCCAGTGACCTCTTGAGACCCAGATTTTTGTACTCACTTCTATCTGTTCACCTTGCCCATCGGGTTCGTCTGTGTCCAGGGCTGACAGCTCCAGTTCAATGTCTCGGTCTGGCTTTGTGTCTGCACAGTCTTCTGGATAATCAGTCTGAAAAGAATTAATATGTTCTCTAAACATCAAGTTGGCTTTTCACTGGCTTTACACGACACTGGAGTATTAAAGTGAAAACAGAAGACGCATTTCTAGCAGACAACATTTCTACAATACAAGAGAGCTAGTCAGACAAAAATGAACTTCAAGCACAGACAACATAGGATACAAAGCTAAATCGAATCACAGAGTACTGAAACAGAGATAAAATGAATACTAAAGAAATTTGAGTCCACTGACAAAATGTTTGGATTTATAACACATACAAATAGACAAAAACTAGTGACTGCATGAAAATGATTGTCACATTCTTCCCACTTTGTAAATGCATGTTTGGAGCAGCAGCATAGTAGGTGCATCTGCCTAATCTCAGGGAAATAACTGAATGCAACAACGCAAGTTAACTTCCACAGAATGTGCTATAAATATTTGAGAGTGTTAAAACTAAGTTTCAACTCCTAGTTAAAATTCATGCGCTTCTGTATATATATAAACACCCTCCAAATTTGTTTCATCCCAATTACCCCTTTCTTTACCTCACCATTCCTCAAATCAATTTCCTTGCTTAAAAGGTTTAAGGTAAGACGACTGCCTTCATCTAGAGAATTCCACTTCTGCTGCATGGCAAGGGCGTTTGCCTCTCTCTGAAGGAGTAAGGAGTTGCTTTTGGCCTATGGAAAGAAACAGCTCAGTTACCAAACATTACACCTAAACCATGTGCACTCAAACAGCTACACTAAGAAAATTGATTTAAAAGCACTTCACTAAACAATTTCTTCTAAATTTAAAAACCTCACAGTATAATAACTGGTCTTACCTGTTGTAATTCAATACTCAGTAGATCTCCAGTGCTGGAATGCTTTCTGTGACCAGACAAATCTGTAACTATGAACCTGTCCCTTTAAAAGAAAGAAGGCAAAACCAGGAATCAAAAGCAAGTTCTCTAAATCAAACATCCCATAACTTTATTAGTCTATCAATTAGATTTTTGGACAGAAAGTGGATGTGGTTTAGACAATGTGTTCTTCATCTTCACTGCGGTTTGCAATACTTCAAGGCACTGTATGAAGCAAACATCCTTATTTAACACATAGGTAATATGTGGCAAAAACCCCTGAAACTAGTCAAGATTTTGACATGACAGCTTGGCAGCACCTGACTCCAGTTCTTTGATAGGTCTCTCGAGGGATACACTGCCAGCAATTGTGCACTATTAACTGCATTAAGCATTAAAGACTACACAAGTTTTAACCTAGTTTTTCCCAAGGTTTTATGCTGGATAGGTAAAAAGTCTTTTACTTTAAAATTAAGAATGTCTATTAATAGACATCCCAGATTCCCCCCCCACACACTGAGGACTTTGAAGAACTGCAAGCTACAGAAAAAGCTGTGAACAGAGCTGGGAAGGAGCCCGTACCGTTCCGTGTAACGTGCTGAGGAGGCAGAATCTGAGCCATAGGCACTCCATCTTGAGTCTACAGCATTGACATAAGGGACATAATCTGCAAAAGAATTAAGATAGCATTCACTATCTTCCCTGCTCCTCAGTGGGATATACACACTCTTGATTTAGCTCTTTGCATTTCACAGCTGCAGCAAGCACAAAGGGCATGAAATGCTCATGGTGTGTATAAAGCAGGAATTCCTGTCTCACAAAGCCTGAACTTTTACCTGATACACTGATGGGCTTAGTAGCACTTCCTTGGGAAGCAGTGGCCTGGATTGGATCAGTTGTGTGGTAACCTGTGCGGGATGACCTGGAGATTGCACCCCACTTGGAGATGATGGGTCCATCGCTGAACGGGATTATTGGATCTTCCTCCTTCGCCCTTCTCTGCGTCTCAAACAAATGCACTCTCCTTTTGACATCCCCACTGTCCAAATCCTACACATTCAGGAGACACAAGATACAGGCACTCATTTGAGGTTATGCACATTCTTCAGGAACTTTCTCATTATTGTTGCCTATTTAGAAAAATGAGAAAGGATATTCCAAACAACTTCAAATGAGCAGAACTACTTTAAAATGCTAATAATGGAGGCTATCACCTTTTTTAAAAGAAAAGGCTGGTTTAACCAAACAGAAGACACTTCAGCATGTAAGGATCATCACACTAATGAGAGAACATGCAGAAAACCCCTACCATTAACACGGCATTGGAATTGGCAATCACATCCTTGGGCTCTGAGTCGATAGCATTTATACAAGAGCCAATAGTGCCACAAGACCACGGTGAATAGTGAGAGAGATGGTCTTCCTCAAATTTAGTTCCACTCAAATCACTGACACTCTCTGAGAACTACAGAAAAGGGAATAAATAAGCAGTGAATAAAAAGACAGGGAATTCAGTTTTAAAATGAGAAGATAATTTAATTAAATAGCAGTAAATGTATCTCAGAAGTCAATCAAGGAGTTCCAGCCATACTGAAGACTTGACTTGGGGAAAACTTAAGCTGTTTAGTCAAATTTTAAACCAGTGCCCCTGGCACTGTCAGAGGGCAAACTCTGCCATACAAATAACTGCCTGGCCTGCCAAGATGAGGGACTGGAATTTGTGTTAGTGTCAGGTTTCTTCAGGCAAATATCTGCAGTAACTTAACTGAGAGGAAGCAGTGCATTTTCCTTTCATGTATTAGCCAGTGGTAAATAGAAATACAACTGAATTGCAACATTATTAGATATTGCTTTGCTTTTTCTAGATGATTAACTTAATTTTATGGACAATAAATGGCAGGTAGAAAATCTTTATTAGAAATATCAAATGGCATCTTACAGAAACAGGAAGGGAAAATAAAGAGGTTCTTTGGCTTCCCACCTCTGTGCTGAAATCTACACTGAAGAGAGGAGAAGGTGGTGTTGGAGATGGTGTTGCCATAGGAAGGGTTGATGACACAAGAGGAGTTTTCTGTGTGTGGTACTGTGCCCACTGCTCCGGCTTCCGTCTCAGCTGCTCATCATAACCAGTCTTCAAATGACCACAAGGCTCCTAGGAAGAATAAATACAGACTGGATATCCCATCACACTCTAATCAAAAGGCAAAGACTTGCACGGGACACACTTGGATCCCCAAATTTCCTTTGGTCTGTAACCCTCTACTGACGTCATTTGAAGGATCTCACAAGAATCTGTAGGCCTGTGTATGGCAACCCAAATCTTAGATATGCAATTAATTCAAGCAACATAAATGGACATTAAAGAGGCAAAGGGCATCTGGTCCTGATGCAGATGACAGTGGTCGGTTTTCCAAGCCCATTTTAAGGTTAAAAACAAAACAAGAACTTTGTCCGTGTCACATGTCCCGATCACTGTAATAAACAGGTCTATGCTAATTATTTACCAACTTTGCAGTAATGACCTTCAGAACCAACTCTGCACAGAGCCTTCCCTCCCTGGCTCTCACTTACCCTTGGTAAAGGCACAGTCCTCTGCTCGTTTGGAGGTTGACAAGCCACAGAGTAATACCCATCCAGAGAGTTGTACCTCTCCCGCAGCGATGTCTGATAGACAGATGAGTGCATCACGTCCATGGGAGGTAAAGAGTTGCTCCTGATGATGTCCTCCCGTGGGTACATCTGCGGGCGCCAGATGCGCCTGCTGTCGTACACTGGGGCGTACATGCCAGAGGGGACGGGGGGCACGGGCCCGTAGGGCTGCGGAGGAGGGGGCTGGTACGGGGAGCTCAGCCGGTCCCGAGGGGGAAATGTGCTGTAGTGGTCGGCGTACGGCACCGAGGCAGGCGGCAGGGAGGACTCGGGAACGTTATTGGACCTCACAAAGCGAGGGACACACGGAGCCACGCCAGCTGGGACTGTTGGAGGTGCTGGATAATAACCTTCAAAATTGAAAAAAGGGTATTTAATGCAACCACAAATGACCCAGAACTTCACACCTTCTTCAACTGTAAACAACATTGCTAAGCACCTTTAGAGAAAGAGGAGTCTCACTTTACAAACCTCTTACTGACCCTACCGTGTTTGTTAATGTACAAATTCATTAACGTGTTGCATGTACAACAACCACATTTGCAGATGCAGTGCTGGCCCCTCACCAGCTGGACCCAGTTTGGAAAATATTGCTCCTATGTACTAGGGTGTAACTGTGTAACTGAAAACACAGGCTCTTCAGCAATTCTTTATATAGGAAGTTAAACTTGTTCTCTCTAAAATAACACACTATATTGCTAAAAAAAAAAATATATATATATAAATAACCACTTCACACTGGACTTTTTGTTCTTTGAGAGGATTGCCTGAACATCTCTACCTTTTGAGAGCTTGTGAATGACTCAGTGCTGTAAACCACAATTATTTGCCTGAATATAAACACACAGAGTGGAACCTAAAAAGATACTGTAACCTTTTGAAAACATTTGAGCGAGCACAAAGACATGTAAGCCTCCCAGCAGAAGCAGGCTGTGCCTCTGAATCCTGCCCATGGATACACTCACAGATAGGCCATGGCAAGAGCAAGACTAAATAAAAACAATTAAATGCTAACAAAGGAAAAAGTAGATGAAAGACCTTGAGGTTCAAGATTTTCTGGAGGCTGAAGCTGGATAACATTCAGTACAGAAAGGCAAGAACCACCAACACTGGGAACAAACTGCAAGTCCCTCACATACACAGCAATTAACAAGATTAGTATTCCATTAAGTGAAGATTCAGCAGATACTTAATAAAATAGACATCAACAAAACAGACATAAAAGTTATTTATCATAAAAGTTGTTTTTCCAGAGAAAAGTTCAGAGCTTTTTTTTTTCAGTGTTTGTCTTACCTGTCTGTGGGTACTGTGGAACTTCATATGACAGCTGAGTCCTGGGGTCTTGGAAATATTGAACATTATCAGAATGTGGAGGGTAGACGGGTACTCTGGGAACAAACGGGCTGGATTTTGGAGGCACAGAATTAACTTCTGTTCCAATATTAGGAGGACCAGCTGAGGTAGCTGCTGCCTGGCTTACGGGAGTCTTGGGTGGAGAACCAATTTTACTGAAAAGAATTACCAAGAAATCATTAAGCAGATCCTCTCTTATTTCACTCAGTCACCTCTTTGTGTACATTCCCACACAACATGGACATTTGGGCCTTGTCATTTCCTCTGTAATTTTGTTTTTCATACCCCAAACTGATGCTACATTTCTGACTTTCTCCTAGGAGAACTCAAAAGTGGACATAAAGGTTTTGATACCCTTTGAAAGCATATTCTGGTAAAGACAAAAGCTTTGAAAAGCTGTTTAGAGACTCAGTGCTTCCTGCAAAATTATCTAAGAAGTTTTAAGTAAAAACCCCCAAACTGGACAGTTTTGAGGAAGTGTATGCTCTGTCCATCCTTCCTGGTTTTAGGAAAAGTCAAATTTTGAGTACAATATATTGCATGTAATAACCCAAAAGTACGCAATATGTATATAAATTATTTGTATGCCCTAGTTTTTTATATTTATGTAATAACCCAGCAGTAACTAAGATACCAGGCTGAGAACAACCGAGTCAGAGCTAAAGGGAGAGATTTACCATTTTGTCTACATTGCACATTGAACAGCTGAAACAACAGGTGCTGGCTGTGACACCCTGAACCCACAGGCTTTGTGTGACTGTACCTGCAGGACCTTACACAGCTCTGCAGCCACTGAGCACCTGCAATACTGCAAGCCAGGACCACACTTCAGTACCTGCTGGCCACCCACAAACTCCATTTATTATTTCAGATAACCTAGAAGCAGAATGTTCTGTTCAATTGTTGATGCAGAACAGTCCCCTACCTCTCAGGAAGTGATTCTGTGGGGGACCCCGAGGCGTTCTGGCCGTTGGCCCCAGCCTTGCCTCCCTTCTTGGTGCTGTCCAGGGCTCTCAGGGAGGTGTCTGTGCAGCGGGGGATCAGCTGGGGAACCCCAGGCTCCAGGCTGGCGATTCCATTGGTGCTGGGCACCATCTTGCCCGTGGCCTCGGGGCTTCCTATGACAGAGATGACGTTCCCTGCTGTGGTTGACACGGTGCTGTTCACGCCAACTTTGTTCAGGAGGGGGAAGGTCCTCACTGTGGCGCTGATTTTTTTGTTCCTCAAGCGGTATCTACAAATACAAAACACAGGCTGGTATAAAAAGTGCTTATTGTGAACTTTAATGGATTTGCAAAACTAGCAAAAAGAAGGGATTGAGAGGAACATGACACCAAAAAATTACAGACTTATTTTCAACGACTGGAACCCAAAATCATCTCTCCTCTTATAAGACCCATTCTGCAGTTTTTTGAAAATGCATTTGAGTGAAAACAGCTTCAAGAAGGCAGAGCTGCATTCTGTCCAGTAACTCAGTTCACTCCTTAATCAATTAATATGTAATTAACATTCTCTCTTGTACGTAATACAACCAGTCCTTGAAAGACACTGAGCTTAGACTCAGTTGCAGGAAATTCTACCTCATATGGGGTAAAATAAAAAAATAAAACTGGAATTAGTCTGCAGACATTGCTTTGCTGTATCTTTTGTTTCATATAAAGAACTGTCATATCAAGAGTCACAAAACCCTCCAAATTAATGAATGGATGGAAGCAAATGTTTTCAAAAGTCTCTGTAGATTACTCTGATTTAAATTAAAAGGAGAAAAAAAAGAAAAAGGAAAAAGTCTGCCACACTCACTTTTCAAGCTCTTCCTGAGAATGAGCAAATGTACAGTTTGTTCCTCTTGGACACCCCCCTTGCTGTCGAAGGTCTCGGCACATACTTGTTTTGTATTTGCTATTTGGTTGTGGCTTAAAAAAGAAAAACAAACAAAAAACCAAGACATTCCTCTCACCATCTATCAGACATTTACATAAAAGTAGGCTTAAAATACAGAAAATACATCCATGGTATGTTTTTGCATTTTTAATCAGAAAAACAAGGACACTCCTTGTTAAGGGGCTAAGTTGTCCTTGTATGGATTTCACTAAGGCCAGGTCTGCTGCATTCCATATTCACAAAGGTCAGGTTCTTAAAATCTGAATGCAGTAAACAACAGTATCATCAATTATCCCACAGGAAAGGCCAAAAATATTTCAAACCAACAGTAATTTTTCACAATTGCATCTCCCAGTAAATGCATTAAGTAAAAACATTAAGACATAATGCAATGATAAAAGTCTGGTTACCTGTGGAGTTTCATGGCCTTTTCTACTGTAATTCTGAATGAAATCCACCAGCCCATGGACCACAGTCTTTACAGCAACCATTGCATTTTCCAGCTGCTCCCATGTCGGAGATGCTGCATCTAAAATGATGAAAAGCAGGGTTGTCACTGTCTCAGTAATTCCAGTATCATAAATAAGAGGCATATCTTCATTACTTTACAACACCAAGTACTAGGACAAAACTTGGAGAGCCCTGAAGAAGAGTTAATTATGTTAATTAATGGGAAATTCAAAACCAGGAATAGAGGTTATCATCTTAATAATTTCTTTTGCTAGATATGAGGAACACCAAGGAAAGTTTAAGAAGCTTGATTTGCATACCTGGATTTGGATCTATGTTTGCCAGCAGCTCTAAATGAGGCCTCAGCCTGTTTAAGTTTGCAGGATCCCCCGTGCGCTGCAAGACAATTGTCAATTCTTGTACACTCTTAGCAAAAGATTCTGGGGATTGAAGCTGAAAATAAAGGGAACATTAGTGTGCTGCATCTTACAACTGTTAATTATTAATCTTAAAAAGATATTCATGACATTGGTTCCTAAATGCAACATATAGTGTCTTCAGATGGCATATAGAGAGGATCAGTGGAGAGAAATTTGATTTCTCAACTCAGAATCTGCCCTATGAAGCTTCATCATAAGACACCAAGAAAGTTAATTAAAGTACTTCATATGATGCATATGCTACATCAGGGAAAAAATTCAATCTAGTTTTAATTAATATTTGATGGGACTACGAATAAAAAGTTAATTCATGGAGTTCTTTGATTTTATTGTAACATTTAATAGTCAAAACGAATCCTACAAAGATACTAAAATCACCCCTTTGACAAACCTTGTCAATAATGGATTGCATGTGTGATTTATGTGCCAGGTCTCCATAAAGAAGGGAAGACCACTGTTCTGGTGATATCCTAAGTCCTGCTTCCATGGCAATGTGAACAATTTGGGCATCGTGCTCTCTCCGCAAAGCCTCGTAACTCCGGAACTCTTCTTTAAGTTGCATCAGAGAAGAATCTTCATCCCTTTTAGTGACCTAATTAAAAAAATAGTAGTTTATAATAGACCTAATAGTGATAGTTAAATATTCCTTCTTTAACCAAAAATGTCCATTTCCATCATAAAAACAGTTGCACAGCACAAACCACAATAGGGTGTTTTACCTTAAAGCATGATGCTCTATACAGTAGCTGCACAACATGACCAATGCTTGTTTTAGAGGCCTGAGGAAATCTTGGTTCCAGCCTTTGCACAACAAAAAGTACCAGAACTTTTCTTGAGAGTGCAGAGCCATCTTCCAGTGCCAGTAATACGAGTTTCAGTGCCTCCTCTTGCATAGCTTTAACACACAAAAATGAAAGTTAAATATATTCCAAAGAACAGCAAGGCTACTGTATTTGAACAGATAAGCAGGAGCATCTAAATCATCTTGAATTCCTTACTGCTTTTTACTTTACTAAAAAAAGCTTTTAAAAAAAGTTGCTAGTTTAGAAGAAATATTTAGAACTACTCTAAGCACAGCAAACTTAGAACGGTACTGGAACACTGTCAACAGTTACTGGAATCAAGAGAGGACAACTTCTAAAGAGAAGTTCCTTGTTTCTGTGCTTGCTTTAGCTGCATTCTTAAATATAGATTTGTTTTCTATCAGAGATATAAATCATTATAAATTTCAAAAGAATGCTGCAGCTGGGGTTAGGCTGATTGTATTGACAGCTATTCAATTCCAATCACAGGCAGTACAGCCAGCCTGCCACACTCCACTACAAACTGTACACAGTGTGCTTATTGACTCCTCTTTGCCAGGATCTTTGAAATACTTCCTCCCTATTTCAAAGAACATTTAATGGAGCAGAAGGGGAAAAAACCAAACACTTTAAGCCAGAAGATTTTACTACTATTTGGGGGTATTTTTCCCCCACTTCTCTTTTCTTCCTGGCAGACTATCCCCAGTTGAACAGAAGAAATTTCAAAACATTTTTGTAAATAAAAGGTAAAGCTAAACAGATTCTGTTGCAGATGTCCAGGTCCCTTACCTGGTCCTAGAAACTGGCACCCTCGTGCCCTGACAGCAGCCCAAAGATTGGCAGAAAGCTGCTGAGGATTCTGGTGCTGCAGGATGAGTTCTGTGACCGTTCTCTCTCCCAGCGACCGAGCTGCCCTCATGGCTCGGACCCGGCCCTCCTCCTCCACCAGCTGACAGTTCACCAGTGTCACAAGCTTCCTCTGCATGGGACGGCTCAGGGCACTCTGATTCAAGCTTGCAACACCTTCAGAGAAGGGGAGAAAAGGCAAAGCAGTGCTTCTTACCAAAGTCATTCAAGCGAGACAAAAAAAAAAGCCTAACAGTGTACATCTTTCTCTAGGACTTGGATATCAGTCACAGGTACCTTCGCTTCTCTTAGGCAACTCTGTGTAATTCTTTATCAAAAAGAACTTTAATTAAAATCTTAAACTGACATCAAAGCCATCCTTTGGGGGAAGTTCAGCTTTAGTACAAAGTTAGCCCCAAGGCAGTATTATTAAATAAGAGTATTTTGTAAACTCAAAATAAAAAACCACAAACGAATGTCACAAGCGTGAATAAGCTTGTAAAGACACAAGGAAATTTTATTAGAAAAATGAGGGTATTATCTCCCTGACATTTACAATCAGTACTGAAAACCCAATGCTGTTAAAAGCAAGCTACATCAAAATTCCACTGTTCAGCACTCACCTTTTCCTCCACTTAATGGCTTTAAGTAGAGTGCCAAATCCTCAACGCATTTCTTTGCTACTTCATAATGTTTGTTCTCTCCTACATTACTCAACTTTACTGTCTGATGATCAGGTACCTAAAAAATGCAAGGGGGAGGGAGGGGGAGAAGAATTACACACACCTGGCTGACCTCTCTGGTGGTACCCACATCACCATTAATTACATAACACTGCAGATGTGCACTGCTCTGAGAGCAGGGAAACAGGGACTGACCCAGGGCATGTGCGTGGAATAAGGAACAACAAAAAGGGCCCAAGATGAGCATTAGGGTGATCAAAGATGCTTTTTGTTATTACTCAACACTTTAAAAACAGAAGTAGGGTAGAAAACAATAACTAAGGTCTAAAAGATGAATAACATAAGATGTGAGAAGGTGATCAGTGTATCAGATCAGCATGATTTACTACAGACACACAAAAGAAGCTACAGGATAAAATGAACTAGCAAGAATGTAAGAAAGCAAAGCTAAAAAATTATTTAAGCATCATTTGGGCATGCTGAAATCTTCCAACAGAAGAAGCAGGAAACTTAACTTGGTGGAAAAAAACCGGAGTAGAGTAACAAGGTCAGATAAGGAAAACAGGGGGAGTGTTAGTCATAATAAATTAATTGTTTGAAATACACTGCAAGAAGTTAGGAGAGCATGAAAATAATAAGATCTAGACAGTGATCTGACACATAAAAAAATGAAAGAAACAAGTGAACTTGATAAACAAAACCACTCTTAGTGTCATTACCAATAGCTGTGTCAAAGCATGTGATGGGACACTAAAAAGCAAAGTAAGTAATGTCTTCTTACTGCCTCTCCAAGGTGTTAGAGAGTAACATGAAAAAGCACATGAATCAGCACAAGGGGAACAGACTTATTCAATCCCCATAAAGTGCAGTACTGATTATATAATCACTGTTTTGCCACTGCTACGAGACAGCACAGGGAACATTCCTGGCCTGATCAGCCAATGTCTGCAAACCCAGCTGAAAAGCCATCATCAGGCATAAAAAACATTATACACACACACTTCTGGAATTTGGTTAAAAAGCCACTTTAAACATACGACACTAAGGAATGAGATGTCTCACAAGGTAAGATGAACGAGTGCAGTCTGCAGGTTCACTCATTCTACTGACAATTGGGACACACAATTGGCTGTTTCCCAGTGGGGATTTTTCTCCAGTCACAGTTCAAGAGCCTTTTTAAATCAGAATTCAGGTTACAACCAGAACACATTTTCATTGCCCTGATGAAGACAGCCCTGAAATGGTGCAGCTGCTTTCAGAGTTCGTATGGATTCCTAGAGAGTCCAAAGTTAAGCCTTACCACTTATCTAAGCTAAAATGAGGAAGAAAGAGCAGCACACACATCCTGCAACTGCTAACAACACCAAACAAAGAGCTGCCTCAGCCCTACCTGGGCTCCAACCAGCTGGAGGAGTGCAAAGTTCACAGGAAGCACGTCGATGTCAGTGTTGATGGCAGTCTGGTCAAAGGGACACGCCTTGCGATGGAGCTTGTTCAGGCAGGTCTTGCACACGGTGTGGGAGCAACCTAAGCTGATGGGTTTGTGCACATTCTCATCAAACTCATTGTAGCAGATTGGGCAGGACAGAAATTCTGTCCACTGAGCTGCCTGCACAGGCATTGTGGAAGCTGGACACTTGTTTAGCAGGCTAGCAGACCATTATTTCACTGTACTATGTTTTGGCAGCTGTAAGTAAATAACAGAGTATTTAAAACATGCTTTCCGGCAATTTACAGTAATTTTTAATTAAAAAAACAGACCACATTTTCAATATTACAAAGAACAAAAACAAATCCTTATGCTGAAGTACTCAAAAACCCCAACTCTGTGTTAGTTTAACAACTGTACCAAAACAGGCTCATGAACTAAATTAATGCAGACTACCATAAGTTTAACTTTTCCACAATAAATAGATTTTGGTTTTTGAGGAGGGTGGTTTAAAATGTTTCTTTATTTGAAAAGACGTAGAACAACACCTTCCTTCTGCAGATCTTACTCAGACTTAATCAGACACCAAGCTAAACCGAGCTTTACTTTTTTAAAAACACATTTGCTCTTTCTGTAAAATACAAATCAGCTAACAAATATCAAGAGCTTTAAGAAAACACTAAAAGGAGAGACTAGGTTTTAATTTTATGATTCTCGTGTTACTTCCACCTTTTCTTGCAAGAACTGGAGCACTCAAGGGCAGTGATTGATGTGTGCAATTTTGCTTTTCATGTCTCTGCCTTATATATAACTATGTCCATGAACACACAGCAAGAAAATCTTTGATGTATGTAAAACCCAGGTATTTAGGATAAAACCTATGACAAAGGAAGCAATAACTTCAGATGGCTTCCTTATCTCTTGAAATGCCTCACTCTGTGCAGTAGTATCAAACCAATTGTTTATGTAAGTGTATTTCAAAGAAAATATGGCTTTATGGAGCTTGTTGCTGTATCTTATGTAAGTCACATTCCTGGAAAAGGCACCGGGCCTAGGAAGTTCATGGAAATCGCTCTCATCCAGGCTTTGTCATCACATTTACATTCGGAGCTCCACCCCGGAGGGACAGCCCCACCCTGGGCTCTGATGTGCCCTGTGTTGGCTCCCTAGGCAACCCACAGACCAGTTGGGTCACTTCAAGGCTAGGAGCAAGCTTGGTACAAATGCAAATACAAAAATGTTTTAATTACATGTTTGGCATTCTATTTTTTACTCTGATGACAGAAAAAAGGTGATTGTTCTGAGGAAGCTGAGACCTCCCCTCTGTGCTCAAATTCAGACACCCCTTACTGTGGTTCCATTGTTGGCTGTGCTATGGTTTAATTAATGCTAAAGTACCAGACCATTGAAAGAATTACTAGAAGACTAAATAGACTCCTATCTGTGGATGTATTTTATGTTAATTATGACCATCTGTTTAGAAACCCTATTTAGTACTATGAACATTCAGTGCCCTTTAAGTAACAGGATACTTGTACAAGATGTCCTTATCTCAGCGAGCTTTTCAATATTATGCAGCAATTTCTGCCTCAAACGAATTCCCATAGTAAACCACACCAAACTGGAAGCTGAACCTCTCAAAACCAAACTGCTAAGGTTACACTTCCAACATAAGCCAGAAAATTCCCATGTATTGGACAAATCAGATTTTCCTCTGGCTTCTATGAAAGCACAATCCAAGCTCTAGCAGGGATGAACAAACCCAGTCATCTTTAACATGCTATTACTACACGCCTTTTAACCAAGGAAATTTAAAAGCAAAACAAATAAGAATAAAGCCAAACCCCGAGCCAACAGGCCCCAAAAGATTTTTGATTTCTCTGTTAAGAATCCCACAATTTCCTTTAGCACATCTGCTTTCCCCCCAAAACAGCTGACAAGAGATGCACAGAACTGCAGAGCCTGTCCATAAACACTTTTCTTAAAGCTTTTTGCAGCTACTAGAAACATTAAAATACCAACACCAACACTACTGCTGACCTAGGGCTGACAGTGGTGCTTTTCACCTGACTGCACGACACAGGTAACAGCACAAACCAGCCCACACTGGGAAGTGTGTGACTGTCATGACTCACACAGGAAAAGTTTCAGAAGAGGCTAGTGCACAGAGAGCTCCACTGCTGGTCACTAACGAGCTCCTAACAAACAGTCCCTATGTCCACACTGCTCATTCATTATCTCTGGGATCTCTTCTGAGACAATACCCACGTTGGGTTTCCACAGGTACTTCAGAGACTTGCAAGAAACCACCTCTGTGTTTAGGAGCTTTTAAAATACAGTTGTTTCCCTGACCAGCATAGAAATGAACACCACAAATTCTTCAAGTGTACACCACTGGTTTTTAAAGATCTCTGGGTGTTTAATCATCCCAAATGACAGATTCTACTAAGCATGTGTTGACCTTCAGATTTCTTGACAGGAAAAAAATCTAATTAAGCCAGCAAACAGCTGGGAAAAGCTCTTGACTCCCAAAACTTCAAGCAGCCATACAGGGAGGAATCTCCATACTTTATTGAGCCTGCCAGTTCTCCTGTCACTCTTGCACCCCAGTGTGTAGGAAAACAATCTCACATCTCCTAATTACCATGTCAACTCCTACAAAAAACATAAGACAAATGTTTAATAGATTCTTGCTCCTTGTCAGAAACAATGTACTTCAAGGATGTCCTCTTGAACAACAAATTGCTCCAGCACTCTAAACTGAGCAAAGGAGGGGAGCAAAAAAAAAGAAGGTAAACCAGAAATCCTTTGGATTGTTTTTAACAGGCAGTACACTCCATTAGAACAACTACCCTTGGTCTGTCTGCTCATTCTGTGCTATCTCTCTCTGCATTACACAGGGTTCCTCTTCCTTGTCAAAGTCGAAGCACCTGAAAAAAAATCCCAAAGAAATGGCTGATACAGAAACTGGCCAAACATTCAAGGAAGCAGTCTGAAAAGTCATGCCAGCTGCTACTTGAAAGACCATTACATAGTGAAGTTACAATCAGTTTTGTAGCTTTACTACCAGGAGCAATACTTCAGATAACAAACTGAGAAACGTACAGGACTAAGTTCAGAAATCCTGTAATAACAAAAACCAGTACAGCTGAGTAATTTTGTGTTTTTAAAATGGAAGTATTTTCCTATTGCAGTAATGGCTGCAATGGATCAGAGTAACAATGATAACTGACTGATTTTCTCATTTTAGACCAGCATGTCTGATGAAATTGGAAGGTGGGGTGGAAGGCAAGTTTCACCCCATATTTAAATAAAAGGTTGAAGGCTTAACTCAGTTCCCCCACAGCGCCAGCTCTGCTCAGGCTGACTCCATCAGGTCCCTTGTGGGCCGTAGGCAAAGACAAATAAGCAGAGCTTGGGTGAGAATGAGACATGGAATAATTCTGTCAGTGCTGAACAAAGGGAAGGCTTCTTACAGATGAAGGAAACGCTTGGAAAACTTGTGAAATTATACAGCATTTTCACAACTGAGGTTCAATTACAATCCTACTGTGGATTTAAGCCTAAATCCTAGAATTCAATTGATTTTTAGTCACTAAATTAAGGAGTCCTTGATATTGAACTGCTCTTAATGCTGACTGCAGAGATCACGGTATTTCCTTTCCTTTTTAAAAGTGATCTCCATTAAAATTTTTCATTTATGCAGATTAATGGTTGGTTTGCACTACAAGGAGGCAGCTTTTTCAAGCTTTCCTTCCTAAGTTATGTAGTTCCTGAAAGCATCCTGACTGGGTCAAAAACTTACATATCACATAATACAATTATCAGTATTAACGTATTCTCTGGAAGGGCTACAATCTTTTATTTAATTGCTCTTTAACAGCCATCATCCACACATCTAAAAAACTGGCTTCATTAGAGGCTTAGGGAAGAGCCATCCCCGTAACAGCTTTGCATCATTCAGCTATGATGGCTTGAAATTAAAGTAAATCCTCTTCACTGAGCAGGCTTGCTTATTTCTACACTTCATAATATCTGTCACATGCAAATCTCTTTACATCATGCGAAAATTCTGTATGTAAAGTCTTTAATGACCATTAAATACAGTATTTCAACACAATTCTTTCACTGAACATTAATGCTCTTGTAAGTATCTGCAGCCCAATTCAGGTTCCAGAAAAGTCACCACGAGAAATCCTAGGGACATTGAGAACCAGAGAGAATCTCAGGTGGGAATGGACACATTGTGTCCAGCTCTGCTCCTCGCAGAGTATCTCACACTACACCAGGAGTCCAGGACACTGTGCACACATTCCCAGAGCTCTGACACACTTGGTGCCACAGTCCCTTCCCTGGGGAGCCTGTTCCATGCCTGGACACCCTCTGGGGGAAGAGCCTTGTACCAACGTCCAACCTGAACTTCCCGATAGCTTCACTCCATTTCCTATATCCTAAACATAGATCTGAATATTCACATTTACGTTTTGCTGAAGCACCTATGAGATTCTCTTGTTAACCGGTTAAAAAAATCAAAGTTTGAATCCCCTCTGCCTCCCTAAAGCGTGGCTGAAGAGGAACTCCTATCAACAGGGGTACAGTCTAAATTTATGCTGGTGGTTGCTCAGTGCCTGCCAAAGTTCACTCAGTTCAGGGTTAACTCCCCCCCAAAAAACACCAGAGTCAGGGCATCCTCAGCACTTCACACCTGCCCCTCCCTGCTCAACCCCTGCCTCCACAAATCATGTTAGCAGATTTTCAAAGTTTCCTAAATACTTATGTAATGCCACTGTGGGTTTTTCCTTGTGTTTCATAGGTGTCCCTGAAAGGAGAGCCTGTCCTTGCCACCAGCCTGATACCAACTCAGCTTCTGTGACAGTATTGACTTTTCAGGACTAGCTGAAGGGCAAATAAATGAATTTTTTTTGCCACTCAAATCAGTTGAACTCTCTCTGAACACAGAGAAAGGAAATCCATGTCTAAGCAGATCTACTTGGACACAGTTACTCCAAGAAGAGATACAGTGTAGAACTCCTAACCTTTTTGGTAATGTTTTCAGTGAATACGGACTGCCATGCATCCTTTGAGTCTCCAAGGTTGTGTTTTTCTTTTTGGTTTTTTTTTTAACATGACCTCCACGTTTAAGCTATAATTTTTTAGATGAGAAATTCTGGCCCCTGGACAATTTTTTCCTTTCCTTAGGGTTGTCCAGTCAGCAAGGAGAGACCCTGTACATTTATCCCACTAGTGTACATAAAATGTCACCAAATGAAATGTAACATACTCCTCACAAATGCAATCAGCTATTGCCATCTGAATATTGTAAATGTTTTATCTATTTTAAAGCAACAAAGCCTTAAATTAATGAGATCAACACTCAACCCCAGAAGTTCACTTTGGGATACCTACAGCACTGATACCAATGTTTGTTAGAATTTAGTATTTTTGAGGGAAATGGCCACAACCTCAAACAAGACAGAAATACAAGTTAATAAAACCAGCTTTTCTTGGGGAAGGCTTTGCTTACAATGCATGAACAAGAAAAAATTTACTAAAAAAGCATGAGGGTCTTGGGAAAGTGATTCAGTACAAAAATGAAGATTTCAGTGTTTCATGGAATAATACTTATACCAGCAAAAGTAGTTTCAATTTCTAGTATTTCCACAGATGTTTAAGACAGACCAAAGATCAAAGAATAATATTTTGATTCAGAAGGTTTACAGCTGTACTGTTGCTTCTCATTTAAAATTATTTTTTTTCTGCCACAATTGTCTTTAGTTTTAGTTTCATTATTAAGATATAGCTATAATGGCCGTGAGAGAACAACCACAAGAGAAGCTACAGGAACTACAATCAAACCCAAACAAAATTCTAAGTTTGCATGGAAATGAAACGGGCCTAGATCAGAAATTCTCCTGGTTGCCTGTCCAAACTTTGCCATTATTTTCTCTCATTACAGATCCATGCCATTCCGCTCTGAACCCTAGATGAACTGAGCACTCATCACTCTCCCACCACTCTGCTGCCCTTCCTGTGCTTTGTGCTGACTCCTACACTTAACTGGAAACCCTCCGTGCACCTCGAGCATCAGCAGAACCGGGACACGCTTTTCCTGCTCAGTTTTTCTGTGTTTTTTTTGTTTAAGACACTTAAAACGCGACACGGTGGGTGCAGTCCTAGGGGCTGTCTCCCACCAC